>JADLZK010004032.1:0-204095 GCA_015847255.1 Hyparrhenia diplandra | reverse complement strand
CTATTTGTTCTTTTCGTCAAATTCAACAACTTCAAACAGGAAAAGAACATCTATAAGGGTGGGAAGTGATCATGTCATAGACCGTGTGCAAATAAGACATCAATGGAGGATGTATAAAAAGTAGGTACGACGTCGAGTAAAAATCAAAATAAAAACAACATCTAAAAACGAAATTTTTTTAAAAAAAGTGTATGTAGGACACAAGTTTTTCATTCAATGTTACAAAGTTAGGAATTAAACTTCTTGACACACAAAATTTTGAAACTAAAATCAACATGTAAATGCCTTAAACATATGAGACACTTGTGTTAAAATATAGAAACGAATATAAATTTGACCATGGGCCTGTTTGATCCCATGTGCTAATTTGTAGCCTCTTTCTTTTAGCCCTATAGGAGCCAAACTAGTGGTGCTAATTGGGGGCTAAAGTGAATTAGCACCTCTAAAAGATCCAATGATTGGAATACATGCATTAAAGGTAAATTAGGCCATCAAATTAGTCCATTGATCCAAACAACTTAAGGGACTAAATTTTATTAGAGGCCTAAATTCAAGGACTGAATTTTAGCCCTCAAATTCTCCAAAGCCCCATATATCACGAATAAAGAAAAAAAATATAATTTCAAAACAAAATTCAACATGTAAATGCAAAATTAACAAAAAATATGATTGAATTGAGTTGCCCCTATTGTAAAAATGCTGGACTTGATCCAAAAAAAAAAAAAATGCTGGACTTGATGTGGCCCATACTAATGCGCACGGATCGTGACAGACGGCCTAGCCCATTCACCATTCCTGTCAACGATTTCGCCGCTCGTCGATTTCGAAAAGGCGCGGCGGCGTCTCTACCTTCGCCGGATTCCGCCACCGATGGATCTCGCAGCGCCGGGGAGGTTCGACAAGCTCCTGAGCTCGACCAAGCTCTCCGTCCAGTGCCTCCTCACAGCCATCTCCCGCGAGGTTGGTTGGTTTCGTTCGCTGGCTCGCTCCCCTCCCCTTCCTCAACTCCCGTTTCCTCCCCTGGGCGACACTGGTCTCGCTAGGGTTTGAGCCAGCCGAAGGGAAGAGCACATATCCTGGATGGGATTCGATTTGCCATCTGTTCGTGATACAGAAATGTGGGCGATAAGGATTTGATTGACTCGTGTTCTTGACCGTTTCAGGATGTCAATGAGGCTTTCTCGTCGTTCACTGATGCCGAGAAGCAGCGTCTGCACCGAATGCTAACCCACGTGAGTGTCCTGATCTATGTTTTCTGCCCAGCAGTTACGATTTGCAATGAACTTGGAAATTAGCTCGTCCTTGCAATACCTACTAAACTGAATGCCACGCAAAAAAATACAAAAAAAAAAAAATGTAAAAAAAAACACAGTTTAGTTCAGTTCTTTTTTGCGGGCAAAAGTTCAGTTCTGTATTTGGCTAAAATAAAATAAAAATAAAATAAAATAAAAAGTGTTCTTTTTTGCGGGCAGTTCAGTGTCGGTGTGTCACTCATGTAGATTAATCCATTTTTGTGTTTTTATTTTCAGGTGATGAAGAGTCTGCATGCCAACATATCGGTACAGTTTTTTTTGTTCCTGAAGGGTCCCATTCCTGAATAATACCAGTTTAGCATTCAGATTTTGTTCAAATACATGTCATTCTACCATTGATTTCTTAACTGCACCTCCCTTTTGTAGTGGCATTACATTCCTAGCTTACTTCGTAACTAGCAATGAGGACGTTCTGTGGATTAGAAACAAAACCCGGGGCTGGGCTAAGGGTTATGTTAACTGTTTATTATGCAATGCCTTTGTGCCTGCCTCTCACTATGTTTTCTGCTGCCTCATTTGCACGATTTACCACTTTTATCTAATATATAAGCATGCATTCTTATAGTACAAAACTGATATTGCTTTTGTTCTGTTTGCCAAGCCTGATGCAGTTAGTTTATATTTATCTTCCTTTCTTTGCATGTGCGAGTATTGTATTGAAAGTTGAAACCAATGTGTTATAATTTGTTTTCTCTTTTTATTGCAGGATGAGTTTAACGACTTCTGTGAAGAAACACAGGTAACTTTGAAGTCAGTATTTTCCCAAACACGTTGGCAGCTTTTCATCACAATTTGTGGATTTTCAATCAACAAAATATGTTTCTGATTAATTAGCAGTTCAACTCAGTGAGACATATTAGCATTTAGATATTGTTTATATTCATAGTCATACTTATAGTTGTAGCAGCAATATAGATAATAGATAAAAGGATAAGGATCTCTTACTCACCAAATACTATGGGAATTCTTTTAAATTCAATGGGCTGGACTGGTTGCAATTTGGTTGTACTTGTACTTCACCACAAAGTATATGAGAGTATCATTCATGAAGGGGTTGAAACTACTGCTATACGTTGTTAAGTCCATAATTGAAATGCATCTTATCCTCTGCATCTACTGCTATAAGCCTATAACAACAACTATTACTATTTAGAAGTTCAGCCTTCTGCAACTGGTTGTCAATCAAGTAATCAGCAAGTAGTGGTTGCACATCACTTAATAGGCATAGCCTGTGCCCCTATTTTCTTGTGTTCCTAAGAAAAGACTCCAACCAGGAGGGAGATATTCCCCAGATTTTTCCCTTGAGTAAGAAGTTTGTGCAGACCTTTGAACCCAGACAGGTGATGGGGGTTTCATCAACACTTGAACTTTAACAGTCTTACCAGTGCCACCCTCCAGTTTTTGGTATATTTTTGTCTTCCTGTCTCTTAATTTCTTTCATATGTTCATAGGCGCTGTTTAGAAGAGCTGCTCCATCTTAAATCTGGAGTTTTTGTGCTTAAATCAAGAACGTTAAGACAATTTTCATCTATGATAGAAGGAAAACAGCTCAAACAGACAACTCAGGAGATTTTTGGACCTGGAGCTCAGCCAAACCCTGATTCCCCTTTTTCAGGATTCTTGCTCTTAATGGCCTTACCAGGCTAGCACATGACAACCATTCTTCTGATTTAACAGTGAAACACATGTAGTAGAATGATTTCTCATCAATATAAAGCAGTATGGATGTGCACTTCATGTTTTCTGGTTTCTGATAGAGCAGACATGAAACTGAATGGGTTATTGTATTTTGAATTGTGTCTGGGATGTCTTAGAAATGAACAGGATATGGAGAAAATATGGCAGACAATTTTAACTTGACTTTGACCATGGGCTTCTAGTTAATAGCCATCAATTCACAATGATGTAGTTTCCGGACAACTTGAACATTAGGGACACCTTGAATTAGAACAAGATTATTATTATCTCTAGAAAACAAGTAATTAAGTTTTAACAGTTTAACATATCCCTGGCATATTAAGGGCCACTTTATGTAATACTCCTTTGCACTTTTATAGTGTTTGGTAGAAGGTACTATATTTTCTCCTGTGTAACAACATCATTTCGTTATTTTAGATGGATGTTGCCCTTGACAAGATAGATGACTTTGTTGAAGAGCAAAGTTTGGATGTGTTATCTTCAGAGAAGTAAGTGATGTATGCTTTACCTTCGGGTCCCCTTCCTTTAAAAAAAAAAAAAAAAAAGAATCAGGGTTTTGAATACTAGGCTAGGATGGTTATGATTCATCTAGTGCCCTTGTTTTTATGTTTGCGAAGTCGTATATAAGTACATGAATATATTTCTTTGCTATTTAGCATACCTTTTTCTTCACTTGTTTCTGTTTAAACTTTAAAGTTACCCAATATAATTCATTTGCTTGCAGGACTACTCTTGAAGAAATCCAAGAAAAGGTATCAAGAGCAAAGAAGGATGAAATTGAACATTTGACCGGTTTACTGAAAAAGGTATTGAATCGGTTTTGCAGACTATGGGCGAGAACGATACATGTGGGTGTTTGGGCATGCCTGAGCGCGACACTTCTACATAAATGAATGCAAATCTGAATAATGAGAGTTGTATTTGTTAGTTGCGTGACATTGTCCTCTACGTGCTAAAATATGTGAACTCTTTGGGTGGGCATGTTATCGTCTAGAATTGTTGTTCTTACTTGGTAAATTAAACAATTAATTCTCTCTTGTGCCAAGAATTGCTTAGCCCAACTTAACGGGTTTCATTTAGCATGTCCTATCTAGTGTTAATAACTATTACTTAAATTTGCAGTAGATTAGTCCAACTTAGGACATGTTTGTGCAATAGCTAGCCCCTTATTTGATGCATCAAGGCTTTACATGAGCTCATTAACCTTGAGAGACAATCTGGTTAAAGTTGCATGCTTGCACACTATATGAGAAAGATGCTTGTATGTAGGAAATATGTTTAATAGTGGCTTCCCTTGGTGTTTGCTTTATGATAATTAAGGCTGAATAATTTCTGAGAAAAATTAATTAATAACTTTGTGGTTGGCATGAATCCATAGGTATAAATTTCCTTGTGATGTTTCCTGCTCACTAAACATATCGGTGGTATTATAGTACTATGTGGTTGGGAAAACCAAACGAAAAACAGAGAACATTTAGTTTGGATGCTGAAATTTCAGTTTTTCTCAGTTCTGAATTGGGTGATAGTTTTGTCTATGAAACGGCTTTTTCCTCCTAATATTGATAATAAAACTTTATAGGGGATCGACATCTTTATTTTTAATCCAGCAGGTTTGGGAGATATGGATTTTAGAAGCTGCTTATCATGTGCAGTCAGTTATTGATCCATTCGATTTTGGGCCATGATGTCTGCTAAACCAGTCACCTAAGATAACTAGAAAGATTTAGGGTGGTACTCCTATCTTACAGGCTTTTCCAAATTGTTAGAGAACATGAATTTTTGTGGTCCGAAGCTCCTGCTATGAATGATCTGTCTGTACAGTTTTGCCATCTTTAAAGTTCAGTTCTCTTATTGCCATGAATCCAGAGTTATAAATCCCCTTATGAAGTTTCCTGATCCTTACACATGTTGGGTGGAGTGACGGTGTTGAATTTAAGGATAACCAAGGATTCTATTAAGATTTACTCTTCATACAAGAGGATAAGTTGAGGATTGGTTAAAGTTAGGCACACTACACCTAATTAAATCTCTGTCCTTGGTTTTCAATTAGAGCTTAGAGGAAAGAGTTTAAGCCTAAAATAAATAATATATTTTTCCTCTAAAATGATTTATGAGCCTGTTCTCATGCTGATGATTTAATTAAGACCAACCTTTGCATTAGTAGCATGGTGTCAAACCCTCAGGTGTTCCATTTATAGTGAACTAAATACGGTTAATCTGTTTGGGTAAAGCTATTAATACTGTTAGTAAGTTGTTTGGGTAAAGATATTAAATATTGTTAGTAAGTTGTTTCCTTTTCACGACAACATAGGTTGAAGAAAGTAACAATGCCATGAAAGCTCGAATCGAACTCCTGAAGAAAGGGGAGGATTTGACTGCTGCAAGAGATGTACTGAATAAGGTTTGCTGTCCCCCAACCCACCCACCCTCCAAATTATACCATCTGTTTTTTCTATTACTCGTCTCAGTTTGATTGGATCTCTTGGATGTTTTCTTACAGGTGACGCAACAGAACTGTGCACTCATGAATCTGTTAGATGGCGATTCACTGGCGCTCTATGCTCCTGAACAACAATGACCTTTGAATCTGTGTCATGACGATTCACTGACATTAAAGGACATCTTTGTATAGGGTTGAGTTAGATGTTAGATTGGATGCCATGTGAATATGTGACTCATGGGTCAGCCTGGATGTTCTGTGGTGATGATTAAGAATTGCTTGTCAATGTTGTTATGTATGGTGCAATAAACACATCGTCTGTACTTTGGATATATTTCTTAGATCCATCAAGTGATCCCGACCTTCCTGCAGTGTTTTTTTACGTCTCTGACATGTTTTAGTATCATTTTGGTAACTTAACTGCAATGTCACCTCGTGCCAACAGAAAAGAAAAAGAGAGAAATGGGCGAGTGCACTGTGCGGCTGCACAGTTTCCACACCACAGCATCTCCATCCATCCGTCCAAATGGCAGCCAGCAGCCATCCCCTTCCTCCACCTCGGCAGCTCCACACTCCACCTGCCGCAATCCTCGCAGCTCCTCACCATGGCTGACACCTCCTCCTCCGTGGCTGCTCCTTCCCTTCCCAAGCACGACTTCATTATCAGAGCTCAGCAGCAGGCACCTCCTTCCATCATCTTGGCATCAACCGTGAGTAATGCGTCCGTTCTTGCTGTTTATTTCTGTGGTTTGTTTCTTGTGTTCGCTGACGTTCGTATGCATGGTGCAGAAGACTGCCTTCCATGGGGTCACTGGTGGACACCAGGAGGTGGGCGGCGACCTGGCGGGCGCGGCGCAGGAGGCTGCTGCAGGTGAACGCGAGCCGCCAAGAACATCGAGGTGGAGGTCGACAAGCCGCTTGGGCCCTGGGCCAGAAGCCCGGCGGTGGCATCGTCATCACTGTTAGTCCTCTTCACTTCGTTTTCATTGCTTACTGCCTTGTTTGTTTTTGTTAGAGAAAAGGTTTCCTGGCTTTATTGATCATAAAGCGTTCAAGACAGTTTCCAGCGAATTGGCGCGCCCGCCACCAAACAGAAAAGGCCTTACAAGCCAGCAACCACTATCCGAATACATTTTGATTACTTTGGTCTGGTCACCATCAAGTCTTCATTCGTGTGATGAGGAACATCCAAACAGCCCTGTCCCAAATGCAGATGTCCATCTTAGTCTTGAACATCTTGACAGTGGTTTTGCAACTGTTGCACAAAAGATCTCCTCTTGCCTAGATCCTGGCTGTGCATCCAGGTGGAATATTAATTTTCCAAACAGCATCGATGTCCATCTCCCCAACATCTTGAAGGCACCAAAGATTGAATTTCCAAAGACAAAGAGTTACGGAATTTCCACAAAACCACAAAACCACAGAGCTGATGATACTGTACAGTTCATGCTTTTTACTAGCAACCCATCTAGTGGCCACATACTCAAAATTTACCACTTCCCTGGAATTTAGAAGTTCGGAAATTGTACTCCAGCAACATTTGGCCACACAACAATCAAAAAACAGATGACAAATAGACTCCCTCTCACTGCAGAAAAGACAAAACTGGTCCTAGACCTCTCTTCTCTTAGCCAAATTATCCGTAGTAAGTAACTTGTTCTTAGTTAACAAGCACAAAAATATTCTGAATCCGAGGTGGAATATTAATTTTCCAAACAGCATTAACATACACCAGTATAACTCCTCTATGACTGATCCCTGCATTTTTTGAACGTAATGACTGATCCTTGCATACAAAGATTGTACTGAGTATCTACCCTTAGAGCTAAAGCTTCAAATTATTTGATCTTCCTCCTGAAATTTATTCACCCCTTCCATTATCTCCTGCAGTTCATACCAGAGCTGCATAACTATTTCAGACACATTCCTCCTGAAGGAGAGTTTCAAAACCTCCCCATCCCACCCCAACCTCATCAATGGATTTACCATGTTGTTCATTTATAATATATAACGGCCAAAACTGAATGGCTAAACTGGAGTTACCAAACCATTGATCCTCCCAAAAACGATTTTTTTCCCCATTTCCAACCTTCCACATAATCCCCATTTGAGCAGCCTGTATAGCCCACACCACCCACCCCTTTCCAGAAGGGGAAAGTCATATTATCAGCACAGCACAAAACATTTGGTCTGTTAGTCCTATATACTTATGGTCTACAATCTTAGTCCGAATAGAATTGGGCTGTAAATGATACCTAAAGATCCAGGAACTCAACAATGCCATATAAGACCTCTTAAATCAGGGATTCCAAGACTCTTCCATCTGGGCTACTAACTACAATTGGTTACTTCCTGTCCTTGTATCCTGGCATGATCCTGGAATGCAGATTTTAGCCACGAACTGATGTTTCAAAAATATAATAGTCACCTTGATTCATTGAATTCAAAATTCTAGCACTAGTATAAAAAAATAGATATGATTTGAAGTTAAAGAGCCAATTGTTAATTGCTTCTATGTAAACAACATGTTTGCTTCAGTATGATTCTCTGAATCTGGACGCAAGTATTGCAAAGTAACTATGACTTATTTTTTTCTTTCGGCATGGGGTTATTAGTCTGTGGAATCTGGAGGGAATGCAGCACAAGCTGGTCTAAAAGCCGGCGACCAGGTCTTGTAGACAAGTAGCTTCTTTGGAGATGAACTGTGGCCTGCAGATAAGCTTGGGTTCACCAAGACAGCCATCCAAGTAAAGCTAGACTCCGTCTACTTTGTCGTGAGCAGGTACGCAGTCGTTCCCTTGGATTATCCTGGCTACATGATTAGGGCTTATGATTTGATATTGCTAAATTTTAGTGAAATGATTATACTTCCTCCAAATCTCATCTGAGTGATCTCAGAGGTGCTGAAGTTGATGTGAATTGCCTACCTAAGAGGCCGGCACCGCCTCGGTTTGGACGGAAATTGACTGATGCACAAAAGACAGGATCAGCATAACCATGGTTTTTTTTCCCTCCAACTTGAAGCCTCTGCATGTATTTTATAAACTGCAAATGTCCCCTTTTTCAGGAGAGAGCAACACACATCTGCATTGATTGTGGGATTCATATACTTCTTACCCAAGCCTTTTGAAGAACAGGTAAGCAATGCAGCTCTCTCTAAATCAATTACAGAATTAGTGTTTACTTTTTCTATTTATATCTAATTAAGTACTGTATTTTAGTTTTCGTCTGATGAATTTTAACCATTTTCTGTATGGTTGCAGCCTGATGACTATGGTTGCCCACAATGCAATGCGCCAAAGAAGCGATTTGCAAAGTACGATGCCGCCACTGGGAAGCCCATCAAGCGCTGCCGCCTTTTGTTCCATTGCGGTGATCATAAGTTTTGTAATTGGCAATGCCGGAGTAGGGGCTCTGTTTGTGTATGGCCTGCAATAGGCTGCTCATTCTTGAGAACCAATTGTTGCTGTGCAGAAGAAGCTCAGCTGACTGCTGCTGTACTCCATCGCACAAAACATTCTGAGTGATTATGTATAAAAGGGAAATGTAATATACAATATTTGAGGCTAATGGCTTGTCTAATCTTCATGCACTGTTGGTTATACAGCTGATCAATTATATTATATTACCGAAAGGCAGCATGGTTTTCAGAAATGCTTGCATTGTCAATGTTGCTCTCATCAGCATAGAGATTTTGTCGCAAAAAGTTTCTACCACTTAAGTTTGAAACCAAACTTCAAATCAAAGATATAGGAATCATGTCATATGCACAGGTTCTAGAATCATACAGAAGCATCTGTTTTTTATGACTTGCAGAAACTGATGTGCTATAGTTCACTGAACTTTATGGTCAATCTAAAAAAATTGTAATTTTGGCTCGTGACCGGTGACATAAGCTTTGCCACTACCTTATCTTTTATCTATTACAATAAGACAGATTGTACTGAGACCCATAACCACTCCCACTACGGGTTGACAGTTTTTGTGGTTAAAGTGAACCATGGTCCTGCTCATGATATCAGCCATCATTTTCTGCTTACTCAAACTCTTAATGGAGTCGATAAAAACAATATTTTCTTCACTAAACCCCACTAAACCCCAGTTCAATTAGTTTGTGATTGTGATTTCAGCATGAGAATGACCTGACCTGCAAGTCCTTGTCTTGAGCGTCATCTTTCTCTGGGATCAGCTCAACTACCAGATCAAAGTTGGCTCCTCTGCCCTAACCACACTCCAGACAGAGATACACATCAGCATTTACACATACAAATTAAAAGCAGAAGCAGGTGGTTAAATTTAGTTGGAACAAGATGAGCATGAATCCATCCATATATATGACAGTCACTTGTTAGCCCTGCATTGCCATTTGCAACAAGCAGTCTGCTGTTACTTATAGAACAGCAAAGAAAACAGAAAATTATCTTCAGATACATATCTCAGTAGTAGAACTGTAGAGGAGGTGATCATGAGCTACTGGGGAAGCCCAGGCGGGCCGCCGTCGTGGACGGCGAGCCGGGGGCCGTCGCCGGTGGTGCCGCTCCTCGTCGTTGCGGCGCTGGGATGGGTCATCTGCCAAGAGACCCTGATGGAGTGGTACGAGACGGTGACGGAGGTGCAAGAGACGGTGACGGACAACGCCGTGCTCCTGGTCTTCGTCCTCGGCGCCGTGGCGCTAATGCTCGCATTCGCCGTGGCCAGCAACCGGAGCGAGGTGGTGCTGGTGCCGGTGGCGCTGGTGGTGGTCATGTTCCTCATCCAGAACATCGTGGTCACCGCTCTCTTGCTGCTGGTGGTGGTCTACTTCGCCGGCATATACTACGGCCCGCCGGACAGAGGCTACGGCTACGGCTACGGCGGTGGTTTTGGCGGCGACTGGAGCGGCGGAGGGGGCGCCGGCGGGTTGGGGTTCTACATGCTGATGCTGCTGTGCCTGGTGCTGTGCGCCATGTTCTCCGACGGCGGCGGCAGCTGGTGGATTTCAGGTGTGCTGCTGGTTGCGTGCGTGCTCTGCCTCAATCTCTTCTCCGGCGGGAAAGTCTGGCCCCAGGGATATGGATACTCCTGAATTCTCACTTCTCAGCATGCTTTTTCATGTCATATGAGGAGAGGGGAGCTTGTTTAGAAATAAGTGCTATATGATTATTACAGTGCTATTTGCCTGATGTATAATTAATTAAGCTTACTATTTTTGCTTTCTAATCAATAGTTTTGCTGTTGTAATTTTAGCTTTGGCAAACTTATACTTACCTACTGATTTATGTCAAATACAAACTGGTTGTAAACCAGTGAGCTATGTAAAAGCAAGTTGTTGTGGCCTATGTGCTATGAAAACACTGTTAGTTTGGTTGAAGCAGCTACTGCACCTCTTTATCTCCCTTGAAGCAGATGAAAACATCTCTATTTTGCTCACTCATTTGGAAAAACTGAAAGCTTGCCAAAGCAGGGTCCAAGGTGTGCGATAATTATACTACGTGAAAGCCAAAGCAAAACATGGATTGGAAGCAGCAGCCTATGGAAAAACAACTTGAAGAAGGCACACTTTCCAGAAACTCAACCAAACACAGCCTTAGTATCACACAAACATATTATATAATAATTTAAAAGACTATAAAGTCTTCACAGATAGATAGATGGATAACATTGGTAGCCAATTACATAAACAGGTACATGATTCACAGATCCCCAGGGGATCAAATGATCTATTTCTGATGAGCAAATGGCATAAAGCCCAGCTGACAATAGTTTTTTGGCCACTATTAAGAGACTTTAAGAGCAGGCAGCGGCCTCCTCCAGGAGCTGCTTCACCTTAGTGATGTAGTCATTCATTGCCTCTTCCTTCGATTTGCCTGCCAAGGTGTCAAAAGTTTTTAGCAAGTACTATAATATCTTGTGATACTACTAGAATAGATGCAACCATGTAGAACTCTAGTATTGTGGTAAACAACAAAAATATATAAGCTGCCCAAATACAACGATCAGATAAGTATATGAACCTTCAACAGCCTTCCACGCATCCCACTTGTACCTGTCCTTCTGGTAGAATATGCCAGGACGATCTTCAAAAGTTATTAACGAACAAACATGTAAGCACAGTTGTGTTGAAAAATATATATACACTATTGTAAATACAAAAGATACACAGATGTGCTTCAAGAGACACTATCATGATCCCATGAGTTAATGGCAACTGGCTTGATTCTGATGTCAAACAGACTACGAGTTCATTTTGTATGGTGCAAGCAGAGCATATGACTTAGTTACAAGTGAGATATGAAAGAAAAAAACATGAGTGCTTTGAAGCATATAATGCTATGAACACTACATTTCTTTAACTGCATGTTCAGTTACTCTGCCTAGCCCTATGAACCTGAATATATCATTCATCTGCATCTAGGTGCAGCGAATTTCATCAGTAAATAGATGTTGCAGGACAGAGCATAGAAAACTATATTTCAATATTGGTTGAACCCCCAAGAGGTTGGTCAACAATCCCATTATTGCTACTTTTGTTGCTATGTACTACATAAACAAATCCCAGAACCATGGTTAAAATTTAATGTCCAAACTTGGGAAGAAATAAAAAAGACAGTAAATAGATTATCTAATTCTGTATTTATTCTGTTTTGTTTGCTTGCGGAGTTTTGCCCTATTTTATATTCTTAATATGTATTCACCACTTTTGGATCTCTAAATCTTCAAACTGGCAAGACCTGTTGTTTATTAATTTATTTAGGGAATTAATATTAAGACACAAAGTTAAACACTATATATGATATTAATTTATTTTGTGCAAACCAAGAATTTCATCCACACTGCAAACTTACAAAGTGAACTGGAAAAAAGAGAAGAAAAGTAGCTGTATGATTACATACTAACCGGTATTCACATTTCCAACAGTGGCTTGCTTGTAGAGTCCATAGAGGATCAGCTTGTTCTCATTGGTCGTGCTCTCAGGCAAGGTCTTTGCCTTCTCAGCATGCTCCTCAAATTCCTCCTGCAACAGAGATACACCTCACATGTCATACTCAGTGGGGCCAAGATTGCAAGAATAGGCTAAATTATTTGACAAGGTAAATCTTTCATGTAATAAATCGTTTTAAGAAATCCGTGGTCTTGGAACCACGCACTTCGCCATTCTATTCCTTTCTAGAACTATATCGAAAACCGAGAGATCGCAAAATACTTGAAACAAACAGGGAATTTCCCATCTTACATCCAAGGGCATTATGAACACAACAGTAACTGCCGCTCAGGAGTCAGGGCGGCGCAAAAGCATTGGATCCCCTCTTATGCATGAACATAATAAGCACAGCATCTACAATTCCAAGTGCTCCAAAGAGCCAACAGTCTGAATCCACCAGATCTTGGCTACGCATACAAATCTAGACGGAAATTAAGACCATGCAGCACCGGATTCCAAGTCTAGATCGTTTCTCCGGACAATCTAACCAAGCTCATACCGACACTACTGTGGGTTATATTTTATTATAGTGCGAGATTCTAAACGGAACTGGAGATTCAGAACCAAATGGAATGAAAGAAAGAACAAATCTTGGAGATCATCAGATGAATAAAGATTTGAACTTCAACAAGCAAGTAACAGATAATGGCGATTTAGAGAGTGATGAGCCGTGTACCTGCAGACCCATGGCTTAGGATTTGATTTTGATTTCCTGTGGCCTCGTCTCTTCTTCTCGGTTTTAACGATGATGACGGGCGAGTAGATCGGATCCGCTTATATAGCGCAGTACTGAAATTCCTATGTAGTGAGAAACCCCCTGTTTCCAAACTTAATTATGTAGGAGCCCCTGTACTGGGCAAAGTTTCGCAGACAGATCCTTGGAATAATTTCTAGTAGATTTTTAAAAGAAAAAAAATCAGTAATAATAAGATAGGAATCCCTATGGAATATGGAACTTTTCTCTATTTTCTGTATGTTTTTTCTACGAAATGAATTGATTTCTTTAAAATCCTTGTGCAAGAATTTCTTTGAATTCTTACATTCTTTGAGGCCCCTTACATTCATCCACGGATTAACCATTTTAAAGATATTGATTGATACATTTTTGTTATTGATTGACTCAGAAAAGGTCTACGAGAAAATGAGGAAGCATTGGTAGTTCATTATGCAGTGACAGCATTGTGCACCAGTTAGCAGCTAACTGCTTGGATTGGACATGGAGGCAATGGCATTGAAGGACATGACTAACCTCCAACTGATTACTCATAAATGGAAGAGTAACAAACAGCCAAACAGGACAATGCACAATTGCACTTTGAACGGTAGGCATCAATCAACAGAGCAAGCTTCAATTTCTATCCATTGCAACAGGGATCTGATCTGTGCATACAAATCACTGTTCCATTCAATTAATCATTTGCATGTTGAGCGTTTCAGAGTAAAACAAATACGAATAACAAGTATATGTGTATCATTTACCCATGGTCTGGTCCATGGCCATCCGATCCGGTTGGGTAGGTTGCCCAAAAAGATGAGATGCTGCTGAGCATACCAGCCCAAAAAACTGGTGGCAGTAGGATATGCTCGAATGGAACCAGCCCCAAGTGGGCAAATGGCTGGAAAATATGCTGCTGCTAGGAAGTGGGCATAGAATCTCATCACTAACCGCTGACTGCGCTAATAAAAGAGCAAATTAGATGCCAACGCCATGCCAGCATCACTACCTACGGTTGTGACCAAAATAAGCAGGAGTTCAACAATCATCTAGCAGCAGCAGTAGATTCCAATTCACCATGCAATACTTACTTTCATATGAATCAAGCATATTACCCTAATCCTACATCAACCATCCTTTTCTGCTCGCGGTAAAAACAAAAAATCACCCTTTTCTGCTCCTAAAAGAAGTACACTCTCACTGACGCAAATTACCAAACGGGCATGACGAAAGCTACAGAGTATTGAGTCCAGCAGACGTTAAGTACAATAAAATCCGATGCTGTTTGGTTCGGTGGTTTTTGTGTTGTGTAATCAGAGTACAGCAACCATGAATACAAGCTGTTGCTGTTCAAGTTCCCCTGTAATTATCAATGGGATTCGTGGTCGTTTTTTTCACGGCCGCAAATCAATGGGATTTGTGGTCGTTTTCCCCTTCCCCCGCGGCCATTAATTTCCCCCGGTTAGGTTTGCAGTAGCCAAAACTTTCAAGAACGATTCATTACTACTGCAACCGATGTTTTTCTATCAGTTACAACAGGGAGATGAACAAGATGCCAGTTATCTGCTCAAAAAAAGTTTCAGAGCACAAAGCATCCTATATTCATTTCAGAGCTCTAGGCTCTAGCATAAACTGGCTGAATCAACAATCTAAACATGGGGTAATTTTTACATGAATAGAATTCTAAAAACTTCTTACATGAATGTTTAGCTGCGGGCTGCAGTCATGCAGATAGAAAGACTAAATATCGACCTCACAAGTACTCGGTAGAGATAGCCACTGAATTTTTTTTTTTTTTTTTTTTTTTTTTGGAAAAAAATAGAAAAGGAGCCACTGAAAGCTATATGGACGATGGATACTTAAACAAATTAGGTTTCGTGTTTCTTTCATGCACACGGAAAATGTTTCAGCTGGCTTTCATCCTCTGTTCTCCATTGAAGTTCTATGTTGCCATCCATTGAATACGCAATTATTCTACTCAAGTCCAGACTTTTAAATTTCACATGAAGTCCTTAAAGTTTTTTTTTTTTTTTTTGTTCCACCATGTATGCAGAAAAAGGGTATTAACAGATATGAAGTAAAGTATGGAAAACATGTTTTATAACGTGTCTAATGATATCGTTTCACATCATAGTATTAATTACTATTTTTCTAAAATTTAAGATAGTTTCACATCATAAAAAATAAAAAATTTATTTTTGCTATTTTTATAAATTTAAGATAGTTTTTTGTTTCTAAGTTTGACTTTGTCATGAAAAAAAAAAAAAAAATTTATATTTTGAACTATTAATAAAGAAAGTATCTACTATCTTATTTTTTGAAATAAGACGAAGAGGTCATAGTTATTAAAAAGTCAAAAATCATGGAATGGAATTAAAAAATCATGGATAAAGCAAAGAATATGCACTGTTGATTTGAATGGACATCTAACCGTCTCCATTAATCAAAGAGACCATGCTATTAAACACAGTAAACATAAGTGGAAATTCAGAATTAACTGAATCTTCTGTTGCTACTATGAATGTCGCTTATATTCACGTTGTAACGGGCAGAGTGATCTTTGAGTCAGATTGACAAATCTTATCAGCGCAACTCCATGAATCTTGCAGTTTCACGGATGATCATAGAGGAAATTAGAGACTTTGACCGCCAAAACTTTCAAAAATCTTGAAAGATGTAGTATCTGTTTTTTGTTACTGTGTCGTAACCCGTGTAGCGGCACTGATTGTGCTCACTTTGGTTTTTCTTCTCCTCTCGGATAGGAGACCTGCCGGCCAATTCTAACGCGTCGTGCTGTTCACATGATACTGATGCCGACCGCCAGCGTTTCGTTGTCTTGTTGGGTGACAACGCGTGGACGGATGAATCAGATCCCGTGCTCCAGCAGCACACCATGAGCATCGATGTTACGCTTGCTCAAGCAGAAGGGATGGCATCGGATCACCGGCGTTCTGATGCAGGTGTGATTTGCAACGCTAGTTCTAGTTGGATGATGATGGAGCTCACAAACAAATCACTGTAAAAATGTCTGTTGTCTTCACACACAAATCACTCAACAACACACGAAGATCACATAACCACCACCACCACCACAACCACAAACTGTGACATCAGTGGGTGAAGGTGTAGAAGACGGTGCCGACATAGACGGCGAGCGCGGTGGTGACGAGCCCGACGAGCCCGGCGGTGGCCTTGGCGGCGGCACGGTCAGTGGGGCACCCGAGCGTCCCAAGCCGGATCTGCACGACCATCACCATGGAGGTCATGAGGAACACGCATCCGACGACGGACCCGACGGCGGAGGCGAGCATCCCGAGTCGGAGCACGCGGGCGTCGATGTGTGCGCAGCGCGTCGTGTGGGTCCTTGGAGTTGATGAGGTTGAGCGCCAGCTTGAGGCCCTGCGCCACCAGGCTGGAGAAGAGGAACGACGAGAAGGCCACCACCTCCAGCACCAGCAACGACCGCGCCACGCCGGGCCCGGCGTCGCAGCGAGGGTCGCCCGCCAGGCTACGGAGCTGCCCCGGCGTCGCTAGGGACAGGCCCACGAACACGGCCACCGTGAAGAGCGAGTTCACGTTCACCACGCCGTCGAGAGCCGTCACGTGCACGCTCGTCGTGTTCGCGCTCAGTGCCGCTGGGAACTTCCACTCGTACCCGTGGTGGTGCGGCTGCTGGTGGTGGTGGTGCCCGACGCCGCCGCCATTGCCGTTGCTGTACTCGTCAGATCTGGGATGGAGACAAACAACAACAAAAAAATCACTTCTTGATCCATGGAAAAGGTTGCGACTTGCGATAGAGAGAGAGAGAGAGAGACTTACTCATCCATGGCACGGTGAGGTGAGGTTGGATCGACAGGGCCTAGCGGTTCTTGGACTGCTGGTTTCGCAAATCAACCTTTGGGGATGGATAGGAAGGGAGAAGAGGGAGATCAGGAGATGGAGCGGCGGTCCAAAAGTTGGTAGCCTGGGGTCCAAAAGCTACAAGCGACGCGGCATTGCTACAGTGACCTGCCGCAGCAAACGATAATGCATTTTTAAGTACATAATAATAATAATAAAAACATTAATAAAAAAGGTACATAATAAAACAAGGAATTTATATAATTTACAAGACGTTGTTTTAAGGTATAGTATATTATTTCACTACTATTTTTAGTACATAAAAATACTAGTAGTTGCTAAAAGAAATACTAGTTACCTAGAAAAAAATGGTTCCGAATCTACTCTATTTCACAAGTCTTTCAAAAAAGCTAGAAGCTGCTTTTGGTCTACTATCTATCATGCCTGTTTCTCCTTTCCAAGTGGTTGATGAAAAACTATTCTGCTGCCAGCCTGTGGCGCCGTGACAGTGGGCACAGATCGAATCTATACCATAGATCACTTATCTGTACGATGACATTGACCAGACGAGGAGAAGCATGTTCATTCAATCAAGCAACACCTTCATGCACTGGCCCTTTTTTTTTCTTGAAAATAGAACTTTACTGAACACCCAGACTTAGAGTAGGTGAGAAGATTAAAAAGAACCTATTTGGCACCGATGCTTAGCCGACTCCCCTAAATGAGCAATTGTAGCTATTTCTGCAGCCCATTTTTCCCCCCTCTCTTTGCAAAAACATGGAGCTAGGAGAAGCCACAATGTTCCTAGAGCCATTTCTCTCTCTTTTTGCAAAAACGTGGAGCCGGAAGATCTGGTAGCTCCTTTGGTAATGTAGTGAGGAGTCAAAACCCGAAACAGTCTGGCTAAATGGGGCCTAGGTTTTATCATTCCGTTTAATAAGAAAAAGAGCCAACTCAAAACATTATTAAGATTATTCCAACCTGGCCAGGACACACGAGATAACATAAATTTCAGTAAAACTTTTGATTCAACGCCATCAATCGGCAATGTGATGGCCTTCTTAAAAAAAAAATGAAAAAAAGTTTCCATTCATTTTAAGCACAGTACAGAGATTGGAGTGAGAGCACCTGAAGTGAAGTTGGCAATATGATAATCTGGCATGCATCAACACAGTGCAATCCCATATCTTGACCATAGATTTCAGCTATTAACAGCTATAGATAGTTCTCGTAAACTGAGCTCTAAATTTGCAATGACCTATCTCAATACAGAGCAAACCAATAGACATGACGTATAGTTGGTAGCACAGCTAATAAACTCCAACACAGCCTCACATGAAATCTGAAGCAGGGGAATTTAGGCAACAGAGCTTGGAAACAGGTATAAGGTATCAAACACAAGGGTAATCTTGTCAAAAAAAGAAAAACACAAGGGTAATAAATGACCAGCTGGTCTGTATATCCAGCACAAAAACAAAATTTAGAACTGGTATGCTTCATCTCAGCAGCCTTCTGGCTGGTTCCTGTAAGAATCTGAAGAATAAAACAGACAACAGCTAGTACGGGCTGGTTTGAACACCAACACCCTCACCACTTTGGAACAATACGTAGCTGATATATACCATTTACAAAGTAGCCTCAACTATATACCAAATGCTGTACACATGAATGGAGCAAATTGTGCATCTGTGCAGAATCTAAACACTCGAACCTTTTCTTTTTCCTGGTCAGATCTTATACAGGTCAAGCCTTGGGCACTAGCTTCATCATGAAGTTGTATTGCACTCCTTTAGCTATCTTGGGTTCAGGCCATTTAGCTCCTTCTGGTACACGGATACACTTGAAACCTTGATTTTTGTACAGACGTAGGGCAGCTATGTTGTTTACATCACAATGCAATGCCATTGACCGGCATCCCCAACTCCTTGCCCGTGCCTCTGCTTCTTGGACTAACATTTTAGCAATTCCTTTCCGACGCTCCTCCTTTCGCACTGCTACATTTGCTATATATGCAATACCTGTCCTGCACAAAGTGGAAATAACAGTAAGTATCTTTCAGGGAGGCAGGAGATGAGGGGGGTGGGGGGCATACTAAAGCACAGCACAACCAATGGCATGAGCTGATTTGTAACCAACTAAATACAACTTGTTCAGCACATACAGTAGCCAGAAGTAATTGACAAAGGCTGTTTCAGAATGTGAATCTGCTTCAGGAGAGAATCCATGCCCTAAAATTTTCTAGAAGATGCCAATAACGCATATACCCCAACCAAGAATTTCACACCGTCAAGTTTAATGTAGAAAAAGTAGGTTAAATTTACTCCTGTTAGCAACAAACTAAATGTATGGATATTGATATGCTATCTGAAAGAAACATGATTAGAATTCAACTAGATAGAAAGAGGCTTAAGGGGAGGGTCTAAGATTGACTTCATTAGGGTCAAGGGTGAGCCTGGCTTGTGCTAGAGCTTTCACTTTTTGTACAGGGGATCGAAGATTTGAATCAGCCTTCTTGAAAATAAGCAAAGGTAAGGTTGCATAGAAATTCCCTTTTCAAGACAACACCATGCATGGGAGCCTGGTGTGCCCTGTGAGCCTGACTTAATTAGGGTAAATATTGAACAGAAATAACAATCTGTCATCATAACTCAAACTTACATTGTTTTGAATACACTCGAAGATGGAATGAAGACTAACAGTACAGGTTTTTCATTTCCTGCTTCAGTTGAGATGTGTTTGCTCAAACTATGTTAGATTTCAATCAACAAAATTGAACACACCCTTTTCTTCCACATAACTTATCCAATTTAATCCCCTTTCTTCATAAAATCTATTAAAGCTGACAAAATACATGGTATTGCCTTCAATAATCATAATGAAATGAAAATTCAAGTTCAGTTCACCATTTACAATAGAAGTTTACAACATTTTCTAGTGAGCATGCTGTCTTGTGCGCTTCAGTTATTTGTTTGTATTGCATGTGATGGTAGGTGGTTTTTGATTGACCATTGTCCCTAACTGCCATCTGCCAATGATATGAAGCTCTGAAATGTTCTATTCTATTTGCCTCTGGTCAAGTCTTACATTTTCTTTAGGAGCTGGCCAAAGGTCGGTGGTTTTTTCCTCAAAGTTTATATAAACAAAAAAATGGTTCATATATCATGTTGTAGTTACATGCCATCAATTATTCAATTTACAACGTAGGTCATCTATAGTACATCACCATTTACAGAATCTTGTGTAGTTCCGAGCTACTGTTATGGTGGGCAACATGTACCAGCAGAGGAAACGGAGCCATGGCTAAGACGTGCCCCACGAGAGCCTGGGCACACCCAAAGCATGGTCGCCACCTGCTGGCACCCAGTTGATTAGCTTGGGCTGTTAAGGTATTCGAGAATATATATAACTGAAACATTTGGTTAATAAAGGATTCAGCTGGAGAATTTGTCTTTTTTGACAACAATTCAGCAAGAGATTGAATTGATCTCTCCTGCTCTCTCCGTTCCCTTGCCGTCAAGCCAGGTTCATGACGCCGCACAGTAGCACGGTGTTGCAGCCCTAATGCCGGGAACCCAAACCCTGGCCACCCACATCCTTCAGCTACAACCTACGCCGCACCCCTAGGACTAACAGCTATACTGGAAAGAGTTTCTTTTGTCTAACCTGTGGCTGCCTTTTACACTATGAAGGGTAAGAAAAGCCCAAACGCAATACTGTCCTATTCATAAAAACAATGCCATTCTTATGGGGAGTGTTGTTAGTGTGTGCCAAGGGTGTGTTGGGGATTGGGAGTTTACTAACTCTCCCTTTTACCTTTCTCTTCTTAACGAAATGATACACAGCTCTCCCGCTTGTTCGAGGAAAAATAAATAACTAAAAAGATGCCATTTCTAAGCATCTCAACAAGCTTCAACAACTATGCTTTCTCCAACATTGAAGGGGTAGGGTAGGTGACAATCTCATGACCAGAGCATAGTTAGCTGAAATCATGCCACAGCTTTCTTTAGAGTATCAAAGTGTTAAACACTATCTTACAGTATTTGAGTTAATTAGCTACCAGTTTAACCAAGAAACACATCGGACAACAGATTGTAATTATGCTCAAGATCATAACTTCGCCATTTGTAGTTCAACTAAATATCTAGTACATAATATGTGTAGCAAGTCTATTTCTAGGAGCTCAAAAGATGTGCCGCCAGAAGACTCAGAAGAGCAGAATATGATTACAGTGATAATCCAAAAAGTTGTAAAATGCACTAGCAATGTGTCCACATGTTTCCCATCCATTGCAGTTGATGTGTGAAACCTAGTTTTTATTTCATAGACAGTCTTCAACAAATTTCGAGTTAATGACTTAACATAAATTAGAATTTACAACTGATGTTGTTTGCATCCATAGTTAGATTAGAATCAAGTATAGACTAAGCCCAAAATTCACTCTATTTAGTCTTTTTGTTAGCATGTAGGAGGTGAAGTATAATGTTTTCTTAAGAGAATCATAGTAGCAGGGGGGACATGGCCACCTTAGGCCACAAGAAAACTGTCCCTGGTTGCCATATTATGACTGCTTTGTGACATTACACATATCCTCTGTCATGTTTAAACTTCATTACTTGCTAATTATGCCAAGTGTACATTTGAAAAGCCAAACAAGTTTAACAAGGAAAATGCATATAACTAGCAATCATTAACATACAAGCTTAGTGATGATATAGACGAAGTGACCACTACAGAAAAATTCATAGCTTGTATGAATTCATAGTTAATAATCTTAACAAATGGACCAGAGGAAGTTCAATTTATATGTTTCAGTAATAACTAAATATGTACCTTCTCTGCTTCAGGTGTCCCCTTCTCGGAAGATAGTCTGCCACTGTATCAAGTGTAAGAATGCCAGCTATGGAGCCTCTACTGAGACTGTACTCCTGAAAGCTGGCATCTGTAGCATCTCCACACTCGATGGTGAAGCTATTATTTACAGAATTAGAATTGACGGCCACAAGGCAAGTCTTCATGCACCCGGCGGGACTGAGAATCCAGACAGGAGGGCAATGTAACGATCGATCCGGAGAACAAGGTCCAACGGGAACTTGTAGCCAGGAAAGAACGAGCTGCAGTGAGTGTCAGCCACTTCCCAGCAGTCCTCGAGCCGTGCGTCTCGGACCACGATTTCAGGGTACAAAGTGGGCAGCAATTCAACCGCCTGGCTAGCGTAGCAGATTCCTGATCCTGAGAAAACAAAAGGGAAGGAAATTAATTGTCAAAGAAAACAAAAAACGGCTGAGTAGCTGGATCATGTCGCGTGCATCCGCGGGCAATCACCCACCTCCCCCCCGTAGCCCTGTCGCCTGCGCGGAACGGCCCTGTTTTGGCTGTTTGGATGAAGGAAATGCCGATCCGGCTCGTGCAATTTACTGTTGCCGGCCTGCGAGATCTCACAAGGGTTTGTTTTGGCCGGAGGGGTGAAAAGGGGGAAATTTGTTTTCAGCAGCTCATACCAGATCATGGCGCGGAAGCCGTTGTTGAAGCTAGGGGCCAAGGACGCCGAGGCGCCTCCACCGGGGCAGGGCCCTCCCATTGCTTCCGCCCAAGAAGCTTGGAGGGCACGAGTGGAGGAGGAGCACGGCGGCCGCGCTGGGCCAGCGGCGGCGCAGGAGACGAGAGAAGGGCTGAGGGGAAAGGATAAGGGTGAGACAGAGAGAGTAGCCATTGTCCTTTTTCACAACACCCTCTGAAAAAAGTCCAAGTAGCACATATAGGATCGGATGAACAATATTTTTTTAAAAAAATAATTTAATAGAAGTTGTTTAGTTGATTTTGGTTGATGATTGATTTTGGCTGATGTAATAGTATTCAATGAGAGAGAATAAGTTCTGAAACAAGATAAGATAAGCCAAGTCAAGCCAAACGAACACGTTCATATACTTTCGTCGAGATTAGGGTTGTAAAATATTTATTCATTATGCATTTGATTTTTTACACCAAGTTTAACCACTTGTCTTATTAAAAAAAGTTGTACAAAATATTTCTTTTGTCGTGGCTTGCTTTATAAATAAAAAAATCTTCAAGGATAACTAAAATTTGACTATGTTTGCAAATTTTAGTGAATAAGAAAAGTAGTTAAATTTGGGGAGTCAAACGTCTTACCGTTTAGGATGGAGGAAGTAATTGTTAATGAGAGAAATTAAAAATATAGAGATGCTTTGAAACGTGATTAAATCAACTTTCGCATTTTGGAGGAGTTTCAGGTGATTATGGGGTCCATATTGACTACTGAGGGCGAGATATTGAAGTTTTTTTTAGTGGGTTTTCATTATAAAATTTGTTTTCATTATTATTTTTTGAGACATGCCCACCTAAGTCGGCGTTTTTCATTAAGCGAGTGTTGACAACACAAGTCCAAATACAAATAAGTTCAAGGTAATACCCTGATTACCAAACAAGCAAAAAGAAAAAGAAGAAAAAACTAGTAGCTAGAACAACCGAAGGTAAATCAAGACACTGCAAAAGAACAGAATACAGAAGCCACGAACAGAGCTTCAGCAAGGCCACAACAGAACACGTTGAGAAGCACTGAGCACGCATCACACTTCAACAGTAGCAAGAAGCCTCATTAGATGCCGATTGCCAGCCAAGCACCATTCCTTCGCCTCCTCAACAATGGTCGCGAGCATCTGATGAACTGAACGAACCAGACCATCGAACGTGTGCGCATTCCGCTCTTTCCAAAGCATCCACCCTATCAAGAAGAATAGGGAGTCGAAGCTGCGGGCGGCGCACCTTGTCCACCATCTTCCTGCATCTCAACCACCACTGGAAGGCATGCTCTTGGACTGGGACGATACCTTGCAAGTGTAGCCTGTCAAGGCAAATATGCCATACCTGACGATTGAAGCAGCAGCCAAGGATGATGTGCTCCATCGTCTCTACTTCTTGATCGCACATAATGCACAGGGTTTGATGGTTAGAGACCATGGCGGTAGCGTCGATCCGCCGTCCAACAGCGTCCCATGCAAAGTCAGCCAAAGAAGAACCGCACTCGCGAGGCGCAGCAAGCCTTCCATAGCTGCCGCCCCCCCCAACAAATTTGTTTTCATTATAAAATTTAAATTTGCTACGATCGTGTGATCGTGACAGAAAGAAACAAAAGAATGTAGCGGATGGCCAACACACTTTTCACATTGATGTGCGGAAAGATTTACAAGCAAACCATCAAAATAAACTAGCAAAGGAGTCATCCAAACTCTCATTCAAGAGGGACCTTGTTGGGACACGACCAACAAGCCTAGGGGGAACATTCTTGGTTACCAGAATGAGGTATCATCAACAATATGGAGATGAAAGAGTACGATGTAGGGAAAAAGGGTAGAAGATTGGTTTTTGATTGATTGTGGGTCATAATCCTCTAATACTCTTATGCAAGTACTTCTTCCATCCCAAATTTTTAAGTCGTTTGATTTTTTAACACCAAATTTGACCACTCTTATTCAAAAATTTATGCAAAATATCACTTCTTTTATCATGACTTGCTTTATTAATAAAAAGTTCTTCAAAAATAACTCATATTTCACTATGTTTGAACAAATTTTTTTTGAATAAGACGAGTGATCAAACTTAGGATAAAAAAGTCAAATGACTTACAATTTGGGATGAAGTGGAAAACTTCTCAAGGATACAATCTCCAAGTTTCCACGAAATAAGAGAAGTTTGGATCAGATCTTTTTTTTTTTTTTGATCCTAATTTTGGATCAGATCTAGGAACAAATAGATTAGGTCACATCGATATTCCAACGCCCAACTGCCTACTCGCATGATGGAAGACATCTAACCTCCCAAACAAATTTAAACCCGTCTGCATATTCTTGAAAATCGGTATGCGATGTAGGTTTATTTATTTATTTTGTGTGTGTCATTTTTTCTTCTTCTTCATATAATGTACCTGCGTTTTCGTGAAAAAGACTGCAAGAAAAAGCCAATTAGAGCTGCATCTTGCGGGAAACAGTTATTGTAGTAGATAGAATGGAAAATGCATATCTAGTTCGTGTGTGCGCGCGTGGAGATAGATGAAGACATGAGCAATGGTGCGTTAGCCGTGATAGATTGATTCTGTTGGTTGGTGGTGTTCTTCCGGTCAGCAAGTGCTAGCATGTTGGTACCCAAATCATAGTGAATGATTTGACAGCCAAAACAATCAAATAAGACAAATTTTATTGATGAAAAAGAAAAAAAAATAAAGCTAAAGCGTCAAATATATGTTCTTTATTTCAAGCATGATAGGCCATTATCAGGCCTACCCATTATCAAACAGCAAACATATTTCTTTATTTCAAGTATTGATTTACAAGCATCATAGGCCATTATCAGGCCTACCTATTAACTGTTAATACAAATGACTGCAAAGGTGTTGCTATGCCTCAAGAGGTTTGACAAAGACGAGGTATGAATCTCGGATAGCATGCATCTCCATTGTTGCCTCATGTATATGTATTCGCTCTCTGGGTTGTTTCTCCGAGCAGGATATCCCAAGACCAATGGCAGAAATCAAACAACTTTCAATTCTAGTTCTTGTAGTGCTATCATGAGTGGCTGTGTGCAGCCACATTGTTGTGTCGGCTATCTCCCAGATTCTTTTTGGAAGAGCATCTTTGCAAAACTTGTGCAGATCTAGTGAACCTCTCGAACATATCATCAATTGGGCTCTTTCCAAAGAAACAACTCCAGCAACAAAATGCCGAGACTATAAACATCACCAAGAGTTGAAACAAAGAACCTTCACCATACTCTGATTGTGCAATAAGCCAATAAGTTATTCATCAAAACGTGATGTTAAGAGCTACGAATATAATAAAATACGAATAAAAGTATTTTGGAAAGAGATACCGGGGCAATATAGCCAATGTAACCAATTATTCCGACCATGCTGTTGGAATTTTGAATGGTTTTACAGCTTGCACATTCTTTGAGGATTCTTGACAGGCCAAAGTCTCCAACTCGAAAGTCATGTCTTACGCAAGAAGAATGTTGCTTGGCTTAATATCACAATGAATGATCGGGTGGATGACGGTGATTTTGAAGATAATCCAAAGCATCCATAACATCGACAGCAATATCTAGCCGTTGTGCTAGGTTGAGAGTATTGCTTGAAGTGCGCATGCCAAACTTTGGATGAAGCCAATCATTTAAGCTACCATTGGGCATGTACTGAAAACCAATGCCTTGAAATCTTGACCTTGGTGATTGATGCTTGAGCAACATGTCATGATCTTTATGAGACATCGGTGACGTACCCTTCTCAATGCCTCACATTCAACCATAAAACTCCTTGTAGATCCATGTTGTTTGGGGTTAAAAACCTTCACAAATGCAATAGTTCCTTCATCTTCAAAAGTGCATTTATAGACTGCCCTGAAGCTTCCTTTACCAAGCAAATTGTCTTGAAAACCCATTGGTCCCATTTGATAACGCATGATAAGAAACTCTTCCAAACTGTTTCATAGCTAATGTTGGTCCGATGCAGCTCTTATGCTTTCGTGCAAACAGAATAAGTGTAATGGCTAAACCTAAGAAGAAGAGAGCACTTGCTATTCCCGGGACTATTGAAATGTACCTGAGCTGTACTTTTCTCTTTTTTGACAGAATTATTGTGGCATGGAGATAAATGAAGCTGAGGTATTCCACCACGTAGCTCATTGTTTCCGGTGATTGAAAATTCGGCTAGGTTTTCGAAAATGCCCTCTCTTGGTACTTCCCCTTGCAGATTGTTGAAAGATAGATCTAGTCCACTTAGGCCCTTTATATTGCATATAGATTGAGGGATAGTTCCCGAAATGAGTTGTTGTCCAAAAATAGCCATTCCAACACGGTCACGACTACCAATACTATCTCGGTATCTCACCGGATAATTGGTTTCCGCACGCAATTAGGACATTAAGGTTCCCCAAGCTACCAACTTCAGAAGGAAGGGATCCCGACAAGAAATTATATGATAAGTTGCAAAAAAGGAAGTACTGGTAGTTTGAAAATATCTTTGGGAATTGAACCGCTTTAGGCGGTTCATTGACGGATCAAGGCTCATCAAATTCCTCGGCTTCCCTAAGCTTGCTGGAATTGAACCCTCCAGTTGCCATTGTATGCATATAATACCGACATACCAGCTGCGATATTTCCCAAAGATGAAGGTATGAGACCCGACAGTTGAGTATCATACATAAATAGCACAACCAAGTTCCCTAGCTTCTTGCCCATGCTTTTCGGAACTACTCCGGATATGCATGTATCCGCCACACATCGAGTATTTCCAACTTTACAAGATTTCCAATGTCCGATGGTATTCTCCCGACAAGCTAGTGTTGGCCAACGAGAAGCGTTTTAGTGTTGTTGAGAGATTTGCTATTGAAGTTGGTAGCTGACCTGTGAAAGCGGCATTGCCATGAATATCTAGTTCTTGGAGTTGGCTGCGCTTGACAACGGTGATGAATTCCCACCCCCTCTGTCATTCGCTTGAAGCATGTTTTTGTACAAGTACGTAATCCGCAGAGCTCCCAACTGCCCCAACGCATTTGAGGTACATGCCCACTTAGGCTATTACTGTTCAGTTCAAGGTCTACAAGTGCAGTGAGGTTTGAGAGCGAGGGAGGGATGGATCCAAAGAACTGATTCTCGAGCAAAGGAAAGAGACCTCATGCCGAAAAAATCGTTGCCAATATCAGCAGGAATGTTTCCATACAGCATGTTCCCTTCAAGTTGCAACCCGGTCGGTGAAGATAGGTTGTACAAGGAGCGGGTGGCTCACCGACAAAATTGTTAAACGCGAGGTCCGTAGTGGAGTCCCCGGATGCCACCGAGGCCCCGGAGGGATCTCGCCGGCTGAGATAATTGTCCGAGAGGTCCAGGTAGCTTAGGGATGAGAAGTTGGCCAGCGATGCCGGGATGGCACCTGCGAGGTTGTTGTCCCGCAGGTTCAGCACCTGCAAGAGCATCGCCTTGGCACCAAGATCGTGGGGTATGCGACCCTGGAGCTGGTTGAAACGGAGATGAATGGCCGTGAGTCCGCACAGGATGTTAAGTTTGCGGGGAGGTTGCCGAGTGAGGGTGTTATTCCGCATGTCGAGGACCCGAGGTGGTGCAGGAAGCCGATACTCACCGGGATGGACCCACCGAATGCGTTGGAGCTCAGGTTCAGGACCCTGAGGGATGACAGGTTGCCGATCGCCGGTGAGAGGTAGCCGACAAGCCTGCGGGAGTGCAGGCTCAGCGCCACAACTTGCTCTCGCCGGTGCTTGTTGCCTCGTCGGCATGTCACCCCATCCCAGCTGCAGAACCCACCGGTGGCGTTGCTGCTGCTATCATTCCACGAAGCAAGCGGGTCATCGTACCCTCCGCTGATTGCCGCAGCCTTGAAGGCCAGCAGTGCGGCCTTGTCGTTGGTTGCTCCTGCAGCAGCACCGCCGGCCTTTAAGGGAAACTCTGGCGACAGTGACACGAAGAAGGGTTGTACCACCACCAGCAGCAGCAGCCAACTCAGGGAACACATGTGCACTGTCATTTGGAGTGCTTCAGTGGGTGATCGCCGAGGGCAGTCGTTCGTTGGTGGTTATAGCTAGCTTATTAATGGTGGAGAGCAGGTGAAATGTGTGATTCTAGTCTTGTTCTACTTTCTCTGTAGATGACATGGTATTTAGAGCGTTACTGTGCCTCGACTACTACTTTGAGTGTTTCGTGGTCTTACAGCCGCGTTGTGATGATTAGCCTGTCCTAGCCTGTCCAGCTTTCTTGGTAAATGGCAGTATAGAATACATGGACCAGCGGTGTTCTTTTGACTCTGTTGCCTCCCATATATAATGGTCTACACTTGGAAGTGGGTTAGGCTAAGCTAAGTGGCCAACAAACGTACCTTTCTTTTGCCACGACGGAACGAGTGGGCGACCTTGACCTTGACTGTGACCTGAACAGGTAGTCCATTGGAGCTCATAGCATCTCTGTCGATCAATTGAGCTCAGCACTCTGAATGCCACAGGCCATGGTGCGACTTGACCGAATAAATTGGGTCTCCAATATAACTAAGACATCTTTTTTTTATAACAACTAATGCTATGTTCGGTTAGCCTTAAAGCCAGCCACTCCAGCTGCTGCTGCTGTCACGTGAAGACACAATACTGTAGAAACAGTAGAATTTAGCAGCAGCAATAACGCTGCAGGTTTTACTCAAGGCTAGGGCCTCTAATAAAAAACTAAAAATGTTGTACATAGACATGATGAGATGAAAATAAATACCTAGTGTCTAGGTGGTCCATTCGCATCTTCCATTTCCTCGTCAAGCTCTGGATGTAAATAAGATGAAAATATAATTGCAAGTCTTGGTCCACTTCACTGTGAAGAACCTGTAGATGAGTGCATCCATGAATCCGTCAACCAATTGAATAGAAATTAATTAGAAAAAGAAAAATGAAATCTGAACTCACACATTCCAGTTCAGAACTGAAGAGGGGCCCGAGGGAGGGAGCAGAATAGCAGACCCGGCAAGCACCGAAGAGGGGCGACCGGGCGGGCGCTGTTGGCGGCGCGCGCCGGCTACACCTGGCCGCGTGGCCTTCTCGTCCGCCCATAAGATAAGGGGCGGACCTGCGGGCGGCGGGCCGCCGGGGACTCGGCGGTGGGAAGTGGCGGCCGGCGCAGGGCAGCGCGGCGCGGGCGGGGTGGGCGGTGGCCGCCCGACGGCCCGAGGCCTCGGCGGTGGCGGTGTTGGCGGCGCCGCCGGGCGCCGCCCTTCTTAGGCAGAGGAGTGTGCTTCATTTGTGGGCTATATGGGCTATAAAACTATATGGGCTATAGAGTGTAAGTGGCCCAACGACTCGAGAGGGCTGTGCTTACCCGTGGTCGCCTGCCCCACGATCTCGGTGCCAAGCTCATTCTCTTGCAAGTGCTCAACCTGCGGGAGAACAACCTCCTCAGGGGCCATCCCTGCGTCGCCGCCAACTTGTCAACCCCGAATTTGTGGGTCCCGGATCTTTCGTACAATTATCTCAATGGCGAGATCCCTCCAGGCCTTGGCGGCCTCCGGGGCCTCCGATTACTGAACCTCGAGTTTAACCATCTCGTCGGTCACCCGCCCTCGCTCCTTGTATAACCTATCTTCACCGACCATGTTGCAGCTTTCGAAGGGAACATGCTTCATGGAAACATCCCCGCCGATATTGGCAACAGTTTTCCCCGCATAATGTTTCTTTCTTTTCTCAACAATCAGTTCACTGGATCCATCCCCTCGCTTCGCTCACAAACCTCACCGCACTCACGGACCTTGAACTCGGCATGAATAGCCTAAGTGGGCATGTGCCTCGCATGTTTGGGCAGCTTCGAAGCTCTACAATTCCTACACTTGGGCGGTAACATGCTTCAAGCGAATGATAGAGAGGGGTGGGAATTGCCACTTCCTTGTCAAACTGCACCCAACTCCAAACACTAGATATTGGTTACAACGCTTTCACGGGTCAGCTACCAACTTCAATAGCAAATCTCTCAACAACACTAATTGGTTTTTGGGTAAACTCTATTAGGGTATCGGGAGCATCCCATCTGACATTGGAAATCTTGTAAACTTAGAATTCCTCAAATAAGTGGCGAATACATCCATATCCGGAGTAGTTCCCGACAAAGATTGGCAAGCTAGGGAACTTGGTTCAGCTAGAGATGCATGATACTCAACCGCCGTGTCTCATACCTTCATCTTTGGGAAATATCTCGCAGCCGCCGAATTATATGCGCATACAATGCCAAACCGGAGGGTTCAATTCCAAAGCAAGCTTAGGAAGCCGAGAAATTTGATGAGAATTGATATGTCAATGAACCGCTTAAACGGTTCAATTCCCAAAGATATCTTCAAACTACCAAGACTTTCTTTTTGCAACTTATCATATAATTTATTTGTCGGGATCACTTCCTTCTGAAGTTGGTAGCTTGGGGAACCTTAATGCCCTAGTTCTCGTCTCGAAACCAATTATCCGTGAGATACCAAATAGTATTGGGAGCTGCACTGTGTTGGAAAGACTATTGTTGACAGCAACTCATTTCGGGGAACTATCCCTCAATCTATAGGCAATATAAAGGGTCCGGTGTCACTTAATTTGTCCATGAATAAGTTGTCCGGTACTATTCCCGTGGCATTGGTAGTATCCGCAACTTGCAATATTTGTATATAGCACACAACAACCTGTCCGAACCATTCCTATAACTCGCAGAACCCGACATCACTAGACAAATTGGATCTATCCTTCAACAATCTGCAAGGGAAGTACCAAAAGATGGCATTTTCAGAAGCTTGGACGAGTCTTCAATCACCGTAAATAATGAACTCTGTGGTGGAATACCTCAGCTTCATTTAGCTCCATGCCACAATAAATCAATGAAAAAGAGCGTAAAAAGTGCAGCTGAGGTATACCGCAATAGTCCCGGTAGTAGCAAGTGCTCTCTTCTTCTTAGGTTTAGCCATTACACTTATTCTGTTTGCAAGAAAGCATAAGAGCTGCATCAGACTGACATTATCTGAGAAACAATATGGAAGAATTTCTTATGATGCATTGTCAAAAGGGACGAATGGGTTTTCTGAAACCAATTTGCTTGGTAAAGGAAGCTTCGGGGCTGTCTATAAATGCACTTTTGAAGACGAAGAAACTATTGCAGCTGTGAAGGTTTTTGATCCCGAACAACATGGATCCACTAGAAGTTTCATGGCTGAATGTGAGGCACTGAGAAGGGTACGCCACCGATGTCTCGTAAAGATCATCACATGTTGCTCGAGCATCAATCACCAAGGTCAAGATTTCAAGGCATTGGTTTTTGAGTTCATGCCCAATGGTAGCTTAAATGATTGGCTTCATCCAAAGTTTGACATGCCCGCTCTAAGGAGCACTCTCAACCTAGCACAAAGGTTAGATATTGCTGTTGATGTTTTGGATGCTTTGGATTATCTTCATAATCACTGTCATCCACCAATCATTCATTGTGATATTAAGCCAAGCAACATCCTTCTTGCAGAAGACATGAGTGCCCGAGTTGGAGACTTTGGCATATCAAGAATCCTTACTGAATATGCAAGTATAACCAACCAAAATTCCAACAGCCTCATCGAATAATAGGTTCTATTGGTTATGTTGCTCCAGGTAATTGAAATATATTTTTTTATTTTTTTTTAACTATTGTCACCAAATTCTGGTAAATAATTTTTTGCACTATCCGAGTATGGTGAAGGTTCCCCTGTTTCAACTCTTGGTGATGTGTATAGTCTTGGCATTCTGCTGCTCGAGATGTTCACCGGAAAGAGCCCAACTGATGATATGTTCAAAGGTTTATTGGATCTACACAAGTTTTGCAAGGATGCTCTCCCAGACAGAATCTGGGAGATAACTGACATGGCATTGTGGCAGCACACAACCACCCATGACACCACTAAAAGAAGTCGAATTGAAAATTGTTTGATTTCTGCCATTACTCTTGGGGTAACCTGCTCAGCGAAACAACCTAGAGAGCGAACGCGGATACATGATGCAACTAATAAGATGCATGCTATCCGGGATTCATACCTCATCTTTACTAAACCTCTTGCAGTGTAGCATTCGCTTTGCAATCATTTGTATCAGCAGTTAATAAGTAGAGCTGAAAATGGTCTATGATGTCTGCAAATTATCATTTGCTTAAAATAATGAAGATATATGTGACGCTTCACCTCAATTATTATTTTCCCTTTTTATTTAGAAGTCCTCATTTGATTGGTTCTGTTGACAGTCAAATTTGATGCTATGATTCGGACATCGTCATGTTTTTGACAAGTTAATATGATCATGATTTTAGCCCTAGCTGACTGGAAGAATACCACCAAGACACAAATAACAACTAGATACGTAGTGCATCACTAGGATGTCTTGAGTGAGATACATGTCGGTGTGTCACATTCCATTGTAGGATGTCTTGTGAGAACAGTACCACACCAGAGCACAACATCTGATTTTTTTTTTTTTTTTTTTTGAATAGTCCATTGAGGGGAGAGAATCACGGCCTGCCATTTCCTTTCATTGATCGGCTCTTGAGCCTTTGTCTGAAAACATTAAATAGTTTCAGCCTTAGGGTGGCGCAAACAACGCGCTGAGCCGCTGCCTGAATAAACATGTGATGGAAATCTAATCTAGAGTTTACATTGCGTTTGACAAGATGGAGCATCAGGTTGCTGCATTGTGACTGAAACATCTGAATATTTCAACAGGAGCGGGACAGCATCATCTTCAGCAAAAACAAAACAAATCGAGACGATCGATTCTATTATTAACACTTACAAATCTATTATTACATCAACAGCAGCCTGCTCCATGGGAGGGAGCAGCCGTTCAAGTCCTAGATTGTCTGCCCTTATCCAGCCTCGAGCTTCGTCTTGAATTCCTCTGAAGATTTGCTCCGGTGATCTGATAGTGTTGTTGTTGAAAATTCGGTTGTCCTTTTCTCTCCATAGTTCCCAAACAGTGAACATGACCAAAGAGCGTACTCCTTTCTTTGACTTTGGGCCACAGTTGCTCAAGCTGATGAACCAATGTGCTATGTCCTCCTTTTGCAACCATGCTGCTGGTTTCAGGTCTGTTATGCCCACCCACGAACCTACCTTGTCCCAGACCATCTTGGAGTAGTTGCATTCCTGGAACAGATGATCAGTCGTTTCTAGGTTCCTCTCACAGAGTTTGCAGAAATAGTCATTGGGCCACTCCCTAAGTAGTAGCCTGGCTGCAGTCCAAATACGATTCTGGAGCATAAGCCAAGTGAAGAAAGACATTTCGGGGGCGCTTTTGTTTTCCTGGTTACCGCAGCTGAGGGCGATTTCTCCATTCCAAAGAATTGTAATGTCTAGGCAGAGCTTGTGGTATATTGTCCATGTGGCATGTGCAGCCAAATGATTCTGTGACTTCTGTCCTCCTGTAGTGGCACCAAGGATATGTTCTGCTGCAGGTCAGCCGAGAGTGCTATGAACTCACTAATAACTTGGCGTTTCATTTCATTGATCGGCTCTTGAGGCTTATAGTCTGATGAAAACGTTACAGAGTTTGCTTAGGGTGGCGCAAGCATCGCGCTGCGCCGCTGCCTGAATAAACATGTGATCGGAATCTAATCTTGAGTTTACATTGCGTTTGACAAGATGGACAGGTTGCTGCATTGTGCCTGAAACATCTGAATATTACAACAGGAGTGGGACAGCATCATCTTTAAGGCAATGAACTCCAGTATCATGCCAAAGTAGCAGAGGAAGTTCTCAGTGGCGACGATCTCCTGGAAGCTCATCCAGGACAGTAGGATTTGAATTTGCTGAGGCTCATAAATTTGTTGTTTGGCATTTTGGCCTTGGTAGGAATTTTCAGATCATCAAGGAATTTCAACTTGGCAAAATTTGAAAACAAAATAAATTTCCCAAGTGCATACACAAGATAAAAGAGAGATGCACGTTACCATATCGCATAAATCAATTATTACAGGAACATGTTTTCCCTAATTTCAATTTTGGCCACATGGCAGGGATATGGACAATATAAAACAATGCATGTGGACCCATGATAAGTATTAGGAAACTTATTTTCAGGGAAGATATCAATCATGCCACAAGGAATGGAATTGCCACGTTCAATACCCTTGAACCAGTGGCGGGATGCTCTGCTCATTCCTGAAGTAATCGGTTGGATCCACCACCCCCTTCACCGTGGCGAGCCTCTCGAAGTTGCCACCAAAGTACTTCTCACCCCACACCTTGCCGCTATCGACCGTGCTGACGTCGTTCACCACCGTGTTCTCGCCGATATCCAGGTCCCGGAAGTTGACGTACGCCTCTCTGGGGCTCTTGCTCACGTACTGCCCCATGAAGTCGTAGAAGTTTCCGATCCAGTTTCTCGCCGTCGAGCCATCGTCGCCGGCCGCCCAGGAAGCGATGTACTGGATGATATACAACACGCCGCTCCGGTGCGGATACGGCGTCGCCGTGGTGGGGACGCTGCCGATGAACCCGCCGTGAGGCTCCAGATACACCAACCCGGAGCCGTTCACTGAGAACCAGTCGAAGATCTTCCGCCAGACCTCCTTGTCGATGGCACGCCGGACGTAGTCGGACTTGACCTTGAAGAAGCCATTGAAGCCGATGTTCCGGTCCAGGAGCGCCGTCGTGTTGGTGTTGCCGCCGAAGGAGCCGATCAACGCCATGGATTCAAGCCAGGTCATCTCCTTGCAGTCGGACTTCGTCGCGTTTAGCTCCGGGAGACGGGACGCCAAGGTCGGCAGGATCTTGTCGCACCTGCCCAGGTACAGCGCCTGGAACACGGCTTGTCCGCCCTGGAGAATGACCATCATGTTGATCTTCCTGGGCAGCAGGGTTGGCCCGACGTCTTGCCACTTGGTCACGATGTCGACGGCGCCCTGCTCAAGCGTCCTGGGGATGCGAAACATGGTCACCGTCGATGGGACCTTGACGAGGCTCACCTTCCACGACAGGACAATACCGAAGCTCTCCCCACCGCCACCTCGGATGGCCCAGAACAGATCCTCTCCCATGGTTGCCCTGTCGAGAAGCTCGCCATTGGCGTTGACCAGCTTGGCGTCGATGACATGGTCGACGGCGAGCCCGTACCTGCGCATCATCATGCCGATCCCGCCGCCGCTGAAGTGGCCACCGACACCGAGAGTCGGGCACTCACCGGCCGGGAAACCGAGCTCCGGGTTGGTCTTGGCAACGGCGTAGTAGAGCTGGCCGACGGTGGCGCCGGAGTCGACCCACGCAGTCGGCCCACATTCGTCGTCGTCGGTGGACACGGTGATGGCGTGGAGGTTGGCGAGGTCGACCACCGCGAACGCCTCGGCCCGCTCCGACCGGTACGACAGGCCCTCGTAGTCGTGCCCGCCGCTGCGCGCGCGCGGGAGGCGCACGCCGTTCTGACGCCCGCACACCACGGCGGACTGCACGTCGGAGGCGTGTGTCGCGGTGACGATGCAGATCGGCTTCACCGTGGTATTGGTTAGGAATCTCGAGTTCTTGCTGGTTGAGACGAGCACGCTGGTGAAGTTGCTGGAGCCCGGCGTGATGATCAGCTCACTGGGTATCTTGTGTGTCAGGCACTGGATGAAGCCATCAGAGGTGGCCAAGGATGGAGTAGAGAAGTTGATTAGGAGCAGCGCTGTTGCCAATAAGCCTCTGAACGCCATGGTTGCTCCTTCTACGAAGGCTTGCCTTCTTGTTTGGTGCCTGTTATGTATGCAACTGTGAGTTGGGTTTTCTTCCGGCTTTGGAGCTCCGATGGGTGCTGGGTAGGCTCCACCACCTCGGTGTGTCGGTGACAGCGACACGGCATGGCAGCGGCAGCTCGGGGAGTCGTCTCTCTCTCTTTCTCTCGCCCTCGGTTAGTTGACTCGGGGCACACGGCAGCAGCTCGAAAACGAGATCCACGGCAGCAGCTCGAAAACGAGATCCACACGGCACGCCACGCCACCACCCACCTACTCACAGCACAGGCAGGCCACAGGCACAGGCACAGGCACAGGCACAGCAGCAAAAGCAAAAGTTGCAAAAGTTTAGCCCATATATTGGTCAACTATGCCCAAAGGTTCTAGAGAGTCAACGAAACTAAAGCCTTGTGATTGGTTTAAGTATTGGATTTTCGTGGCTTCTTGTTTGAGATGAGATCTATGCTTCTTTTTCTTTGACACCTCGATTAAGTACTTGTTGAGCGTGAACAATAATATGACGAAGGAGGATTGGGATTGAAAATTGAAAAACAAGGATTCTCAGCGTTGCCGCGGGTAAGAAAGGGTATTGTTAAAGGATTGAATTGTAATCACTAAGAAATTTGATCACAATTAGCTATTGAATTGCATAAAGATTATTTAATCTTATGTTTAAACTTCAAGCTGAACCAATATCGAATAGGAATATTTAGACACGTTGGATGGGTGAAACTTTTGTAATGTAATAAAACATATACAATAATTTATTTGAGGAAATTTTTGGTGGATGATTTAATCCCTTTAACCTCATCCTTCACGTGTCATATCCCCGCGCGTTGCCGCGGGTATAAACGAAAATCTATGAGTTAGAATATTACTATCAACCTCCTATTCTTTTTTCTTTCTTTCTTTTTTTCCTTTTTTTAAGTACTCTTTTTTTATTTTTTACTTTACTCTATACCCACAACTATGAGTGGGGGTCCACCTATAGTTTTATCGAAATATATCCATATGAGATCTTGTTTGGAAAGATTTATTAAAAAGAATTCAATGGTGTAATCGAAATTTAATTTGGTTTTTTGGTTTGTGAGTTATAACATTTTTTAGTTAGTTTAAACAAATGGGGCCTGCCACTAGATGTCATGGTCTTAGTAGAGCTACTAAGGTGGCATGGTTGCATGTCGAGAGAACTCCCCTAGTGATGGTTCTCTACGTAGGTGTAGTAGGTGTAGTAGATAACTAAAAGATATTGTTGCAGGCATGGTATGAATAGTTGTTGACCTGAATATGTAAGTTACAAAACTAAGCCGTGGGATTGGTTCATTGTTTAAGTATGGTTTTTCGCTTGATTGAGATGAGATCTATGTTTTTATTGACTCCTTGATTAAGATGAGATCCATTTGTTGACTTTTGAGCGTTAGCAATTAATAATATGGTGAAGGAGGCTTGAGGCTGACAAAATGACTAAAAGATATACTTGTAGACAAGTATGTATAGCTGTTTACCTGGATATATATAATATAAGTTATTGTTACGTGGCTCTTCGTCTCAAATTTTGTTTGCATGTCTTATGGACCTGATATGCAAACGGAAAGCAAAGTGTGACAGTGCAAACGGAAAGCAAAGTGGGACGATGTTTGAGGTAATGAGACAGTTACAATTGTCTTTTTTTTTGTGACTTCAGTTACAATTGTCTCTGTGCCGCTTGGAAATGCACCCAATAAAAGTACACGAAGTGACTATTGTTTTCATGAAATGACTAATGAAGATAGTGAGATGTAATTTTATATAATATATTTTTATTCTAAACCAGATTTATAATATTAAGGGCGTGTTTGCTACATCTCAGCTCCAAGTTTTTTTTTTTTTTTTTTTTTTTGCCAATCGTGTCCAGCTACAGGAAATTTAAACCTAAAAAATCCTAGACTTGGAAGCCAACTACAAGATTTTCTTAGAGCTCCGGGGTTTGTTGACCCTGGAGATGATTTTCTGGAGTTAGTTAGCTGCCAGACACGCCCTAACTCTTACCATTCGGATGCGTGGGTGTGTTTCTTTTTTTTTGCCATAAGGTTCTAGAACTTTTTCCCAATTTCCATAATTAAGGTTCTTGAAAGATGGTATTGAACAGGTGAGAAGAAACCAACAGAATGCGTCAACTTTTGTACCTTGATGAGTTTTTGCCTCTAGTTAGGCTAATTTGGTAATTTCCTTGTTCCACTGAGCTAGTGCCTTGATCATAACCGTGAGATTATTTCCAGAGGGAGTACTTCCTATGTCCCATGGGTTAAATCGTTTTTGACTTTTTAAACTTCATGTTTAACCATCCGTCTTATTCAAAATATTTATGCAAATCATAAAATAAATTAATAAATATTCAAGTATCTTCATTGATAAAATAATTCATAACAAAATAAATTATTTTTGTATAAAAATTTGAATAAGACGAAGCATCGAATAAGATGGCACGGAATCCGGGTGACAAACTCAGTGGGACGGAGGGAGAACACCATATTTTTATACTGATAATATCTCTTTATATGTTTCTTGTCATGTCACAATTTTTAAATATTTTTGGCATCTTTATTTTTGCGAAACCTATGGAATCTTCACAAGGAACGGTCAGATGGGACGTACGCGCTTTTATTCGATCAATTAAAGTCTACGAGTACTCCTCCGTCTCAAAAATAATTCATCATGTTAGACTTTAAGACATCATATTTTGACCGCTCGTCTTATTCAAATTATTTATACAATTTAGGAAATAAATAAATTATTATTAAAGTATCTCTAATAATAAAATAAGTCACATCAAAAATGGATGATGTTTATATAAAAAAATTTGAAAAAGACGAAATGGTCAAACATAACATCTTAAAGTTAACATAATGAATTATTTTGGGATGGAGCGAGTACTCTTTCTCAGCAATGAAATCGATCTCTTGCGTGTGTAATCGACCCGCTATCGATAGGCATCTCAGCTGCTCCTAGCTAGCACAGCGACAGGAGCTTGGAGATTTCTTTTGCTGTGCTGAGAGTATCCGCACTCATCGTGTTTTTATTTTCTTTCCTATACATCCTACTTATCAAGATTCCCTCCTTTACTGATCTTATCTCCCGCACTCATCCTTCTTTATATTTCTACTTCTATACCAACTATCAACAGTGGGGTCCATTTATAATTTTATCTAAATATATTCATGTGTGATCTTGTTTTGAAGGATTTATTGAAACGAATTTAATGGTGCAATCGGATTTTAATTTTGTTTTTTGGTTTGTTAGTTATAACCTTTTTTCGTTAGCATTAACAGTGGGGTCCACTGCTGGATCCAGCATGCAACCACCCTCCGCCTTTTCTCTCCTCCGCTCTCTCTCACGTCCCTTCCCAGGCGGGCCCCAGCTCAGGGTACCGGAGAGCCTGGACAGACCCTGGATGGCGTTAGGAGTACCGGGTGCAAACCTGTTCCGGAGCTTTTTACCGTCCCCGCTGCAGGTGATTTTACATTAAATTTCTCCTCCAGTCTGCGGTCCAGTACGCCGATGGTCTGAGTGGTCAACAGCCATATAGCCCACGTGGCTCCGCCAAAACGTGGCACGCGCTAGTTGGTCAGTTGCCGCCTTGTCGGAGCAAGACAGATCGGACCTTTTGGAAACGCGGCAAGCTGCCATTAATAACTCGTCACTACTCCTATTAATTAACTATAATCCGTACTTAGCACTGCATGTGTGTGTCTCCTTTCTTTTACCTCCTCTCTCTTGGAGTTTCTTAAAATTTTGGTTCAATCTGTTCACATATTTGATTGTCTATACATGGACTTCACAAATGCACATTGGTGGTAGTTTTTCTCTGTTCCATCTCTTTCTTTTATTTTTTTACCAAAAAACATCAATACTCACTATATATACTTCCTCCGTTCGAGGAAAAACATGCAACTATGTGTTGCGTGCCGGATAAACTAGTTCACGTTTGACCAAGTTTTTTAGCGAATACTATTCATATTTATAACTCTAAATTAATTTATTTTGAAAATATATTTCGTAAATAATCTAATGATATTTATTTGGTATTGTAATTATTTATAGTTTTTTTTTATCTATAATTGGTTAAATTTGGTGGACTTAAACAAGGTCTTGTCTAGAATTGCATGTTTTGTAGAACGGAGGGAGTACATATACTTTTTTCGGTAACATATGTAATAGGATGTGTTTTTTGGTTGTTAAATTGTTAGCTAACAAGATCCACGATACGGACCTAATAAATACTACAAAATATGACCATATAAAACATTCAGTGTAGATACATACATTATATGGTGTGTGTATTCCTATTCGCTTAAATTTATCAGTTATGGTATAATATTTTTTTTTCACATGAAATCAACATCAACCAGTTTATTATCAGCCACATGAGCTACATCTGTATATATGGTGCATTTAGAAATGCATAAAACGCCCCATTAATTCAGAGAGGGTAATTTCACCAAATTGCACAATATAACTACAGCTCTAGTCATAAAGTGAGACGCTTTGTAATTTGGTCTTCTTGGTTGCCCATCTTCTATAGTTGTTTTTTTTTTTGGGGTAAAGAGAGCTATATTAACTAGACAAAATATTACATTCAGAGGCGATAAAATTCAAAACGCACGCAGGCGCTTGCTCTCGCCAGATTGCAGTAGTAACATTTCGCCTAGCTATTTGGGCTAATTCATGTGCAACTCTATTGGCATCTCTCTTAACCTTTTCGACCTTCCATTCTACTAGTGACTATAGATGTTCCTTGGCTTCCATCACCCGGTTTCTAAGTTCGGACATATCGGCACCCGGGTTATTCATAACTGCAACGATTCGCGCACTATCAGACTCAAGGATGGTAGGTCCCGGGCACCATTGGGACACCACTCTGAGTCCTTCTGCGCAGGCCTCAGCCTCAGCTTCGTCAGCCGATGCACACCTTGGCAAAAACCTCCATGCCGTCAGAATGACTTCTCCATGGTGGTTCCTGGCCACCACTCCAACTCCAGCTTCGCCGGAATGTTCCACAAAAGAGCCGTCCACATTGACCTTTGTCCAGCCTTCCGGAGGGGTTTTCCAAAGTGGTCGTTGTTTCGGGGGTTTCTATAGTTGTTTGTTCCCTTCATGTAAAAAACAGTAAGGGTTTGTTCGAGCTCCAATTCCAGCTAAAGTGGTTCTAGCTCCAGCTTTTTTTTTCGGTGAAGGATCTTATATTCGACCCGGGCTTCACTTGTTGGAGAAATGTTTGGCAAAACAACTAATTTTTTCAATCACACTCCCACTTGACATATGGACCCACTTTGTCATTGAGCCTATTTGATGCGCATGCACCCTGTGTGTGCTTCTCTATGAGATAAGTTGGTGCTTGTCCATATAACTCAACAAGCTAGTTCTATCCCAAGATGCAATTGTCTTTGCTTGGATTGGAGCATAGATTCTTATGCAAGCCATAATAATGCTTGTCTTATTGTCATATGTCCACTAGTGTCGCATATCTTTTTTTCGAAGCCGAGCTTAGCTCATACTTCATTAATAGGAGTTAGAAAGTTCATACACGACTTGTACCAAAACCCGTAGCGAGCATATCTAGGTCATGTTCCCCACCCTACCACTCAAAGAGCAAGCGTAATCCTTTCTAAGATTATTCAGCGTTTGATTTGAGATTGAAGTGACATACAATTAAATTTACACTATATATTACTCTCAGCTAACATATATATGAATCTAGTTTGGAACAATTAAATTTGTTATTAGCCACCTTTTGCTCAATCACTTACTATCCTGTAAGGTATATTTAGTTTCATATATTATAATTATTTTTCCGCAATGTTGGGGAGGGCGACCCTCGCCAGCACCGGCAACCCCGTGGACCCCGTGTCAACGGACTAAAATAGGTTAAGTCTCCGCTAACTCGAAAGACGGCTAGCAAGGGCTCTGCGAAGGTACCCTCGCGGGACCCCTGGCGCCGAGCCTAAGCCTAACCTCTCGCTAAATCCACCCCACTTGTGGATCAACATTCGCCTATGTCTACCTCCGTTTTTGTCTACGGGATACGCGCGTGTCGCGGAGCTCGAGCATCGGGCGTTCGGCAAGTTGCAATCGGAGGTCGCGACGCGGGAGAGGAGTAGAGGGGCGAGCTCCGATGCAGCCGGCGGCGGCAGGGAAAATCTATTCCCGAGGCGGACCCAGAGTCATGTGTGTGTTTACCCTTTTGCCCCCAGATAGGGATTGTACATGAATGCCCATGTGAGGGCCCACATGTCATTGTGTATTGGGTCTCTACCCTTATGTAATATGGACACCTGACTCCTCAGTTTTCTATAAATACCCTAGCACGGGCTCATGGAAAGTGGTCGGTTGGTGGCTGAATTCACTACCAGTTAATCGAATTTTGCTCCTTGACCTCCGCAAGCTTGTCTTTACGTTAACCGGAACAACCTCTGAACGCCCTCACCTTGGCAACTCCAGCGAGGGTGAGGCCGGCGCGGAGGTGCCCTCGCTAATCTCATTCCACCCCCTCGTTCCCTAACTTTCATGTGCCCTCGCCCCTCCTCTCGCCGCCTCCGGTAGCGAAGGTTAGGGGGCATGTGTGAACCCCACACGCAAGCTACTATGATAGTGATGATTAAGCTGGATGATTTAAGATATATAGTAAGCGTGTATATGGTTTACCCTTGTTTTAAATCGCGGGCTAACGAATTTAGCGTGAGCTTCAACAAAATGCTATTTCGGCGCTATAACGGTGCTATTTGGTGTCATAGCGTGCCAATGGCCATCGCGACATTGGTTTCTAGCCACTATTTCGGCGCTATAGCACGCTATTTAAAACAAGGGTTTACCATATATTTGATCCCAAATTGGAGGGCTCATTTTAGCTTTGGCTCCTCGTAGGGCACAGCAGTCTTCGTCTCTCTCTCCCCTCCTACTGTATTATTATCATTATCATTCTGGCTTTAAGTTGGAGTTACATAAAGTTCTGCCAAACCTCTCATGGTGAGGTACAACTCAGGTAGACCTGAAAACCCTACCGTGACTACAACGGTTAGCTAAAGCGTGCACACGGTAGATTGCAGTGCACAACAACCTGCCGCGCGTCCAAGCGTGCACACAATAGGTAGACTGCAGTGCACGACAACCTGTCACGCGTCCAAGCGTGCACACAATAGGTAGACTGCAGTGCACATGAAGTACGTGGTGGACTTAGACCGCTACCGTTTGGACGGCGGGCGGGGTGGTGTCCAAGTGGCATGCGTGGTGCAGGTGCAGCTGTAAAGTACTTTAGAAGATTTGATACCAGACAATGAACTAATTCCGTGTGGGGTCCAAAACATGCCCCTGGCCTTCTTCGATTATTAGTTCCGCTGATGATCGATGTTAGTGCACCAAAGTATACGACGAAACTGCTTTTCATTCATTAGTTGGTGTAGTACGTATCATATCATGACCCTCGAGCTGGCCTTTTCATATATACAAATATACATTATCCATCTTGATCACGATCTACAACTTGATCAATAAGTTGAAAAGGGCACATTGAGTTGTATATATATATAAAAAACTATCAGCAACTACCATTTCTATATCAATATAATGATCAATGTTGCGTTGCACACAATGCAAAACTTAATCAATTCAATCAACAGGTATATAAGTATAAATAACCTGTCACGCGTCCAAGTCTCTTTCACACGGTTTTTGATTAATCTGGTTTCCGTTAATAACAGTTGGCTAAAAGGTGGTTATATCATATATGTAGGTTGTTTTGGGTTTCGTGGCGGTGAGTCAATTAAAGATTTAGAGTAAGATCTAGGTCTCTTTTACCTTTGCCTAGTTTAACCATAATTATTTCGGTGTGATTAGATATAGTCTACTCTACTAATGCACCAACTTCAAATCGTTCAAATCTATTGAAATCAACGTTCCAGATTACTTCTTAATCTTCTCTCTTATACTCAAACACTATCCGATGATCAGAATTAAGTGTATCGGCCTTCCTCATGACAAATCCTTCCTGTCGCGCAACCTTCCTCCTCCCTGTCGCGCTAATCACGCATTCCTTCCTTTTCCGCGGTCCTTCCTTTCCTGCACTCCTTCGTTTCAACGCGATCTCTTTCCTCCTATGGATTCTAATGCCCAGCATCAGGAGCGGCCGATGTTGACATTTCTTAACACAATCACAAAAGAATGGATTTAAGACCCACTCTTAGGACGGCGCCAGAAATGTATAATGGTATCTATCTAATAAGTTAGTCTGGATGTGGAGTTAATCTCACATTCCAAAGGTAAGGGTTAGGGCGGAGAGCTAAAATAGTTAGATGGAGTTAGTTATGGTGTATGACTCTGTAACATTATCTATGGTGGAATTAATCTCACCAAGATAGGCACAAAAGGTGTACCACACATTCTAGCATTGGCTACGAAACTAGTCTGTCACCCTAGCTTACAACGCTAAAAAATGCGGGAACGGATATTCTTAATATGACACTTGAATCTCTTGCAATGATAATATAACTATGGTATCTGCAAGCGCATAGATAGAATTACCCATTGTAGCACTTCACCAGGAGTCTATCCAGGTATCGTATTTATATTTTACCACAGGGAAGGGGTAGGCTATGGTTAGGTTGATGATTTAAGTTGATTCACTTGCAGTGGTGTAATGTAGAGTAAACCATATGTATCATACTAAACTCAAACTAGGATGAGTCACATAATAAAGATAAATAATGATAAATAATAATAATGATAATAACTGCCAAGTCAAAGATCATGGTGTGCCACTAGAATGTGTCATAACAAAGGGCTAAATATCATGTTATAGGTAGAGCGTATAGAATATTCCTAAGTTACTCCTACTTATATGTCAATGCATACTACAATTAGTGTAATACACCTAGTCATCATGGCATGAAAGCAATATATCTACACATGGTGAACATTACTAAGGAAGATCAGGAACAAAGCAAGTCTACCATAGTAATAAAGCTCAACTAGCCCTACATTCGGGGCGGGGGGTGGATTACAAAGGACTCAATGGCAATATCGCATCCACGATCTACCACACTTCCCAGAATATAGGGTGATGTCGCAGGCAAACATTGTATAAACACCGCGTTTACACATTGTCGACCACCCACAAAGCGTACACCTAAGTGGCCGCTATACGACTCCATGCTTGAATATAAAGACAAACATACTAAACTAAATATATAATCATAATAAGCATGGAAACATATAACTAAGAATATAATCATTAAATAGAATAAAGTCATAGCAATTGTATTCTAACCAAATACTTACAAATTAGATATAAGAGAGAAGCCACGAGAAGCTTCGGCTCCCGCTACTTCTTGACGATCAGGAATTCAAGACAATACTTGACTTCCTCTAGAACTAGCCTAGATAGCTATTGCTCGGTTATGGTGGAACTAGGGCTTGGGATCTTGACTTGGGGTCTTGATGATAAACTTGGTATGGAGTAGAATGACTTAGGGTTTCACCCGGGGTCGGGGGTCTTGTTATATAGCCCCTGAGGATGCACCACACCCCTTGGATCATACTGACCTTGATAGATGGACTAGATTGCTCGGTTATGAACCGACCTAGAAGCGAGAGGGGCGACGGGGCCCACCGGGCGGCGCCCTGCTCTACCAAGTGGGCCCCAGACCCGTGTCTCGTGGTCTTCGGTGTCCTCTAGAATATTCATGCATGGGTTCCAAGTTGGATTACTTCGTGGATACGTCTTTATGTCGTAGGGCTTGCAAACTCTTGGGCATATTCCCTGTTTAATCCCCGAAAAATATATAAATCACCAAAACTCGTGGAATCATGTTAGTCGGACCCATATACTATATTAATATTCATTTTAAGCCCTTATTTCAGTTTTAAAACTTCTATATTTTATGCTATAAGATATACCAACAAGCTCCCCTAAGCTTACCTCTTGCTAGTCCCTAGCAAGATTATATTGTTGGATCGAGTTGCCGCAACGCTTTCACACCTTAAAAGTACACATGCTTTCAAACAAAATTTCATCCACGGATAAGATTAAACTATTTCAACCTTCAACTTACCCATATTACCTTTAATCATGGAGCTTGTAGTTTTTCTTGTGATCTTGGGTAATTGAAAGATAGAACAATCAAGTCAAGCACTAGGTCTCAAACTCTTTGTTCAACCATCATTCCGGAGTTTTTACTAATTTTCAAAATAAAACTCAAAGTTCCTTCAAAGATGACCCTTTCAAGTCTCTCTTTAGTGGTACTTGGTGGATCCTCACTAAGGCAATAAGGTTGTTTTGCCTTTCTCTCATAATATGTGGTATTTTTGGTCTAAGGCAAGTAGGACACTATGCCTTCTTCTCTCACCCTATATCTAAAGCTTATATGTGGAGTTCATAGGTAGGAGAAAACTAAATCTACTTACTAAGCATATATTGTAAGTTCAAACAATGGATCCAAAGTTACGAGTCACACCGATGCATGTGCATGATGGAATGAAATGAATATGATGGTAGGTGTGAAGTGAATGAATGTGATGAGAAAAAAGTCTAATTCTATTTTAGCTCTTTGAAAAATCATCTATCTTTTGAAACTTGGAAACACTTGAGAGAACCCGGGTTGCACTTCTTTCTTTTCCTTTTTTTCTTTTTCTTATTTTATGTAGAGGCGGGCATCTAAGTACTCATTGTTTTCATAGCGGACACTTGTCCATTTTTTTAACTCTCCTTTATTCCCTCTTTTTTTTCTTCTCTTTTTTTTAACTACAACCCAATTCTCTTTTTGCAATAAAACTTTTGAGAGATAGACAAGAGTAATAGAGCTTTATAAGATTGTTGACTGAATGAATGGAATATTTTTGATTGCTCTTCTCCAGGAATAGGAGTGGAACATATTTGGTGGGTATATAATGGATGTGTATGGTGGATGCGTACTTCCAGGATAGAAGCAGCATATATATGAGTGGAGTCTAGTGGAATGGAATATACAGATGTGGTGGATGGATGGAGTGTACATGATCAGCATGACAAGTTTCTAAGGGTCGACAAAGATTGACCAAACTCAATGCAAAGCAAGCAGCCTATATATATGCAGATGTGGTGGATGGATGGATGGAGTGTACATTATATATGCAGATGTGGTGGATGGAATGGAATATACAGATGTGGTGGATGGATGGAGTGTACATTAAATACAGCGCCACATCATCAAAACTTCACTTTTTGCATGAAATGCCTAGGAGAGATAAGGAAAAAGTTTCACCATGGTGAAAACTTTGGACACAGTTTCACATGCGTTGGAAAACGGGATGAAACCCCCATTGAGACGTAAATAGAGTTTCACCATGGAACTATGTAATTAAACTATACAATGAGAGAGAGGCCGTGGGACCCTTTGAGCCTATGAAACGTAATAATAAAACGTACATTGAGGGAGATGTCTATTTCATGCCAAAGTTTCTCATCTTGAAAACCGGAAGGTGAAACTCTCCATTGAGACTGACCTAAGATTTTCGACTACCAGCAGGATAAGACATCCCCAATGTAATGTAATGGGCTATATATGCTCGATTGAGGGCATCTGATCGATCAAAAGTTCAATCAATCTATATGGGTGTGCCTCCAAGACGGGCTATGCCTGGTCTGAAGGTTTTGCTGCAATTTGAGTGATGTGAGCTTGTGATCTGATCGAGTGGAGGACCCCAGTACACGAGGAGTGTGGACACAATCTGCCATTCAATTTCTTGGTTTGCAAAGAAACATGACATCACTAAAACTTTATGCTAGTTCCATCCTAATCCGAGCGGGCTCGTTCTTCTATGTGGGATACTTTTTTCATCAACAAGATGAGTTGCGAGTCAAGAATGCATGGAAAAAAGCAATCAAACAACTATTATGAAAATACTTGACTCGAGTAGTACATACGAGTTACAGAAATATTTGTGATCTTACTTAGTTTGTCAGCTATACGACTGTTTTTATCGTGACCCATCAAAGACAGTCTGCATGAATACATCTTGCCCCGGGAATACCCTGTCTTTGAATCCTTAATCTTCAAATAGATCGAACAGCTAAACTAAACATGTGTTGCTTGATTGGAGTTTTAATGGCTCGTTAATTACTTCATTGACTGCCCCAACCATTTCCTTTGGTGACGTAAATCCATCAATTTGAAAGTAGAACAAGTGAATTGTCTTGCAAAGCTTCCAGAACAACTCCTTGCATGACCTAGGAACAACACTGTCTTGTCTAAGAACCAACGCTAGTAAACCTCTCCTATATGACTCTAAAGATTTCTGTGTTTCCTTTATAGCTGCTTCTATCGACATAGAACCACCACTGTGTAGAGCAAGCAGTGAAACACTATTCAGTTTACCATCTTCGAACTCCCTCTGCAACAATTAGTCCTTCGTCAGAAATGAAAACTTCATGGCCATGGACAGACATTTTGTTTGAGTGGGGAAACCACATACCTCAACGGTTCGCATGTCATTTAAGAGACGACCACAAGTGGAAATCAGCTCAGACAACTTGTTGTATTCCTGATCTTCGACCATGTAATCTGAGAGCATTTCTCCAAGAAAATACTGTGCTGGAAGTATAATGACCGCCAGTGAAAAGGAGAAAACTGCATTTGACATGTATTCCTCAACTGTTGGTACAAATTGGCTCCTTTGCCAATCTGCCTCGGTCAGCATACACAACATTACTTTTAGCCACTGCCACAGATGAATATCAACTTGTTAGTTCTGAACATAATGGAATTCAGAATGAGGCGAGAACCCATGAAACTCACTGTTTCAGCGAGGTGTTTGGTCACATTACGTTTTTGTAGGCCAGAAGCCATAGATCCAAGCTGGTTCACTGTATTATAGAGAGCGTAGAAGACTATTTTTACTTTCTCCGAATAGAACTCAACTTTGTGGTGCTCATCCCACCTATAATAACCATTGGCAAAAGGATGCCTCATTAGTGCTGCTTATAAAACATCTCTACCATACTTCATAATAAAGACACAAAGTTTAAGAACTATACTTCTCAACTAATTCGATGAGATTTGCTTGTTCTTCTTTTGATCCACCAACATCGAAGAAGTCATCAACTACAATTGTGAGCATAATACTTTTGGCACATGCAATGCGAGCATCAGACAATTCATGCGGGGATATGGTGGTAGCAGCAGAAAGATAGCAATATGTCAGCCTTTGCCGCACAAAATTGTAGCTGGTCCATCCTATTCTCTTTCTCCCAACTATTATAGATAAAAAATTGCATTGTGGACAGTTTAAGAAAGGATGTTATAAGACAACTGATCATAAGGGTGAAATTACCTAATGATGTGCTGTAGTTCATCCTGGTAAGTAGACTGAGAAAAGCAGAAATCTTCAACAGCTAAAGCAAGAATGTCTTGACTTACATGACATGGCCTGATTCAGAAAAGAAATTGAATCTTTTTGTATAACATATATGTGTCAATACGACTAGATGGGAGATACATATATCTGAAAGGGAAATCATACAAATATTTTGTCTTCAGCGTCTGAGAACCCCTAGCATCCAAATGTTCAATACTTCTTCTGTGGTTGAGAGGATCTACTGTGACATAATGTGGAAACGTAAGGGCATACTCTACCTGGAATCGAAAAGATGCACCAAATTAAACATAATGTAAATTTCCAATTGAAATATGAATATTAAATTTCATGATGGCACCTCTTGAAGTATTGGTACTCTTTGCACTGCATCAGAGCATAGCTTTTCCCTCAATAAGTTACCTGTCCAACTTCCTATGTTCTCTAAGACCGAGTCTCTTTCTGATAATATGACTTTTGAGGCTTTGTACAGTTCCAATAGAGTTTTTGTATCACATAAATATCCTTGTAGTGATTTCTGGAAACTAGAGGCTTCAGCAACATGTGACAACCAATCTACCATATATTAAAGTCAATGGGTTAATCATGACCAAACCTAAAATTTATAGAGAAATTTATATAATAGGGCACCTGGGGAAACATCATAGCCATTCGTTTGTAAAAAGACGAAATGCCATCGCACATGTTTCTGCATCCAGCATTATTTGTTCATCTTTCTGTAACCAGAAACTACAAACTTGACACAGTCAATTTCAAGCTACTGTTTCACAAAAAATAATAAAAAAACATCACAAGCTACTAAATTTTTTACTCATGGCTATACCTGTATATCAAGTCCAGGACCGTCTTTATCTCAACAGAAAAATGGCGTGATATTCCAACACTTTCGAGTGTCCACCATTGAAAGCTGAAAATGAATATTTTGTGGGAACACTGTGGGCACTACAAGTATTTATTGATATTAAAGTATTTAGGTAAAGTCTGCACCATTGAATACTATTAACAAAGAAATTTACATCAGCACACCTGCACTATCAAATTTACTGACAAGCAAATTTAGGTACTGTAGGGCTTTGTCATCATAGTTGACGACCAAAGCGGCAGCAGTTGCAGAAGGAGAGTTAAACAAGGATCCATTCTTCGCTTGGAACTTCATAACATCATTCCAGTCCAGCAGATTTACGAACCCTTCAGCAACATAGGCACAATATGCTTCTATTGCCGTAGGTTTCTTCCCAGCATGTCTGGATTATGTTATTAGTATAGATTTAGAAATTGAAGTCAAAGGTATTATACATAACTCAAATTCTAATTTCATATTTCATGGGTAAGGAAACAAAAATTCTAATTTAAGTCAAAGGTACCCTTTTTTCCTTCAAAATGCTATTATCACAAAATTCCTCACAAAAAGAGAACTTTTTTACATAATGAACAGATTTTTTGGAAGGAAAATCTTGTCAGTCAAACTTCCATTCACATAACGACCCCATGCACACTAAAACTTTACAGACTAGATGATCATGATGGGGAAAAAATGAAAGGGAACACAATAAATTCTCCTGTGAGATATCCCATTAACATACCGTTTCAATTACGTTCTCCCGAGGCGAAGTATCCCATCAATATCAGTTTGTCTAACGGAAATTGCAGACCCATCTGAATGGCAAGGGTAAACATTCCACTAAATGTGAAATCGAAGCCAATTGGTGCTACAATCTGTTCGTCTGTAACACTGTCGGTTCCTTGCAATAAATTGTATTCCTACCAGTAACATTTCCATCTCATCAAATCATGAAAATAAAAAATTAGAACAGCACTGATAGATGAATGTATCTATACCTCTAATTATGTGATCAGAGCCAACATTCCATTTCTTAAGTGCAATAACACATGCCAATGTGGCTAAAATAGTTTCCTTGTTAGCTGATGAGTCAATTTCATTGTGACCCCATGATCCACTATTATCCTGGTTTTTCAGTATCCATTGAATACATTGTGGGAAGCATGGAGCCTGAGGAGAGCCGGGAGATGTCACCATAGCCACCCATGCTGTGTCATATGCAGATGGTGAGAGTTCGGGTTTCTGCAGCTGCTTCCTTATTCTGGCACGCCGTTCCTAATTTGTAAAGAATGTCATGTCAAAAGGCTGAATGATTGTAAATAAAGAATGGCATGTCAAAAGGCTGAATGTTTTTTTTTAAAAAAAAAAATCTGAATAGTTAAAAGCTCAAACTACTACTTGAAAGAAAGGATCAGCAATGATGTTGGTACCTCGATGTCTAGGCTTGTATTTCTTCCGACGAACCTCCTAGATTGTGCTGTGTACACATGACGCGTTTATAAATTACAAGTGAAATTTTATGGTGCATGGAAAAATTAGAGCCGTCCATCTGGATAGATCAGATGGCAATAAAAGGAACCAACCCGGAGGAACTTAAAGTAGTGAGCCAGAATCTGAAATACGTTTTTTTCCGGAACCAAAAATATATGCATAAGAAATTATTTGTAAAATAAATTTAAAGGGTAGAGTCTAGAGTGGTACTTTCTGCCGCACAAGCTCTAAATCATTCGTGTGCTTCAGCTCTCCCTTTACGGCGGTGGCGCTCCTGCACGCGAGGGCTGCGCAGCGGCGGCGCGCGCACATGTGGAGGAAGGGTGCGCGCTGGGACGGTGGACCGGTGGTGGTTGTGGCTCGACGTGGTCGGCCGCATGCGCGGACTCGGCGGCGACAACGCGCCCCGCTCCCTGCGGCACCCAACCCGGAGAGCATCCGCGGGCGGCTGCATCGGGGAGGGAGGCGGAGGTGGCTGGGTGCTTTGTGGAGGCGGTGAGGCTGGCAGCGGCGGAAACGCAACGGTGACGAAGCCGGAAGCTCGATGGCCGTTAATGGCGAGTGGCCGCGCCTGCAGGGAGAGAGCACAAGAGGGAGAGCTGGAGCGAAGGCTCGCAGTGAGCCAGCGGCGTTTGTGGATCTGGGTCACGGAGGAGAGATTGTGTACAATAGTAAATGTACTAAACTGCCCTTGTTTGGTTTTCTTAATTAACATCTGCGATGATTAAATTTAACAAAAGATGGAGCACCCTAATATGGAGCTCTGTAATCCAAACATAAATAGATAGATCCAAGCACCGTAACAATGTTCAATTTATAAACACTAAAGATGGAGCTCTGTAATCTCAAACATAAATATATCTAACGACAACATGAAAGTCACTGAACCATGGACTTGTTTGAAGTGTGTACAATGCAATAAACAAACACCACCTCTCTTAGAAAGATACATCCATGCAAACCTGGGGCTTCTTATTACCTCCACAAGATATCCACCGAGACTTGATGCAAGTCCCGTACAAGTGAGGAGGAGGACGATGGTCACTTCTACGAGAAGAGAATCTGTGGCAGCGTGATTTTGCCGAGTCGGAGAAGCTCAAGCTTAGATGGTTACTTCGATGACTGCGCGAGGGAAACTGATCTGGCACCGAGGTCGCCGTCGCCGGGAGCACAGAACAGCACCAACTGACTGTAGACATAATCGCCAAGTGGAGAAGGATGGATTATTCCTCATTGGGAAACGCGGCAAGCTGCCATTAATAACCCGTCACTACTCCTATTAATTAAATATAATTCGTACTTAGGCCGTCTCCAATGGTTAGCTATTTGGTTATCTGGGATGTGACGTGTGCAGGAAAAAGGAGAGAGAGAGTAGTCACTAGCTACATGCAAATAGCTAGACTATTTCACGCAAATGGCAAAAATATGTGAAAAGCATGTGGGTCCAATAATGTAAAATAGTCTTTATTATTGTCTCTCACCTCCACGTCAGCCGACTACGTAGCTAGCATTAGCTATTACCATTGCGGACGCCCTTAGCACTATATGTGTGTCTCCTTTCTTTTACCTCCTCTCTCTTGGAGTTTCTCAAAATTTTGGTTCCATCTGTTCACATATTTGATTGTCTACATGGACTTCACAGATGCACATTGGTGGTAGTTTTTTCTCTATTCCATCTCTTTCTTTTATTTTTTTACCAAAAAAAATCAATACTCACTATATATATACATATACTTTTTCGGTAACACATGTAATAGAATGTGTTTTTTGGTTGTTGAATTGTTAGAGCATCTCCCACCGTATCCAATAATTTTGTCCTAATATTCATGAGTTTAGTAGCTCCCAAGATGGTATTGGAATGGAAAAAAACATCAATCTCTAATAGTACCTAATACTTGACTTCCAAAAATCAAATTTGGGTCCACCCTAACAATTAGCAACTCCAAAAGTACCCAATCCTAGTTTTTTATGGGAAAATGATTTAAAAACACCGCTCAATCAAGATCCAATACTTGCTTTCAAATCTTTGGGAGGTTGGGAAAATCCTTCCCCAAGCTGATGACAAAAACAACCTTTGCATCAATGAAAGGGAAAAAAAACAGGGACAGACGGTCGGCCGACGGCAACAACACAAGAAAGACATATACGAGGCTACGACTGCGAGGGACGGACGGAAGATCTACAGCCGGGTGCCGGCCAGCCGGGGTGCCGCGATGGCTGATGGCGGCGCGACCACAGGATCGCCGATCGCGACGCAAATCCCGTCCTAGCGCCCTCTCAGCTTCTCTGTTTCTGACGCTTCAATTCCCTGCTAGCTGGGCCGGCCCATCGCGGCATCATCCAAGCGAAACAAATCGTCGTGGTCGCTTGGCACATCGCGGCATACACTGACTACCGGGCGGCTTGGTTTTTTTTCTATTGTGTAACATTTTTTTTTTTCTATTATGTAACAATTACATGCGGGCCACAGGCCTGACCACCCCTGTGGGTCCGTCCTTATGTAGACTGCAGTGCACATGGAGTGTGCGTGCGCGCATGAGCCGGCACTGACCGGTGCTGCCGCAAATACAGGCCGGCAGGCGTGCACGCATGCACACGCGCGGCCATGCCGTGCTGATCGATGCCCGGCCGGCCAGCCGCGATGCCATCAATCTATGATGGAGCTGGTGGACTTGACCGCTACCGATTGGACGGCGGGCGGGGTGGTGTCCAAGTGGCATGCGTAGTGCAGGTGCTGTAAAGTACTTAGGGCGTCTCAAATGGTGATCAAATAGCTAATGAGGGAGGAATTTATTGGTATGAAAGAAGCACTTTTCAAATAAATAGCTAGATGAGGTATAAAAATAATAAAAAGAACACGCTCATTGGCTATCGAGGAGAGAGACCAAATAGCTAGCGACTCCCAAATAGCTAGCGACTAATAAATATCTAATCTAGCTCAATCTCCTAAAACATCTCTCTCACATAACTCTCAACTATAGTGTTTATTTTTTCTTATTTATATGTCTCATCTAGCTAGCTATTTGTAAATTGTCATTGATAGCCAATAGGATTCCTTCTACCAATGATTTGGTAACCATCGGAGACGCCCTCGAAGATTTGGTACCAGACAATGAACTAATTTCGTGTGGAGTCCAAAACATGTCCCTGGCCTTCTTCGATTATTAATTCCGCTGATTATCGATGTTAGTGCATAAGTTACGACGCAACTGCTTTTGTTTCATTAGTTGGCCGTGTAGTATGTACCATATCATGACCCTCGAGCTGGCCTTTTCATATATACAAATATATTATCCATCTTGTCACGATCTACAACTTGATCAATAAGTTGAAAAGGACACAATGCGTAGTATATATATCACTCTTAGTTCAAGGCTAGAATTAGTAGTGATAGCTTTACAGCTTTTATTCGATCAACAATTAAAGTCCACGGGTACTCTTTCTCAGCAATGAAATCGATCTCTAGCGTGACCGGCGATTGATCAGCATCTCAGCTGCTCCTAGCTTAGCTAGCACACCGACGGGAGCTTGAGCTTTCCTTTGCTGTGGATACAGGTACAGCCCACGTGGCTCTGCCGAAACATAGCACGCGCTAGTTGGTCAGTTGCTGCCTTGCCGGAGAAAGGACAGATCGGACCTTTGGGAAATGCGGCAAGCTGCCATTAATAACTCGTCACTACTCCTATTAATTAACTATAATCCGAACTTAGCACTATATGTGTGTGTCTCCTTTCTTTTACCTCCTCTCTCTTGGAGTTTCTCAAAATTTTGGTTCCATCTGTTCACATATTTGATTGTCTACATGGACTTTACAGATGCACATTGGTGGTAGTTTTTTTTCTCTATTCCATCTTTTTTTTTATTTTTTTACCAAAAAAACATCAATACTCACTATATATACACACTTGGTTCACCAACCCATGTGTCGGGAACCAGCTAGATTGGGCCGAAACCGACACGTGAATTGGGGGATTGGGGGAAGGAGGTGGGAGCGGCGACGATGGTGGTGGTGGTGGCGGCGGCGGGCGGCTATAGCCGCGCCGGCGGGCGGGCTTGGCGGCGCGGCGGGCCGGCGGCGCGCCGGGCGGCGGCGTACGGCAGGGGGGGGCGCCAAGGGAGAGGGAGAGGAAGAGAGATTGGGATAAAATTTCTTTATTGCTTGTTGCCCCGAAAGATTCTGTGCCCTTTTACTTATATAGCCCGACTAGTGGGACTTGTATCTCAAACAATCTCTCTAAAGGTTTCCTTATAGATTGGAATACCTTTTACAAGCATGTCCTATTTATTTATTTTCTAATAAGGGTCTCCCTTATAGATGAGATATCCCCTTGCACACCAAAACACCTAAAGATAATCCTAGATATTTTCCCTCTTTTTCTCCGAATTAGTTGCCAAGAATCCGCGGAAGGGAGGGGACGGAGGCGGGGCGCGCGCGAGGCCCGGGGGGCGCGCCGGCGCCCTTGTTCCTATCGGGCCTGTCCCTTCGGGCCCTATTTTTCTGGACCATGACATCTCCCCCCCTTCTCCGACCCCGGCGCGTCCCTCGCTACTGATGAAAGTCCATTCAAGCTGACACTGGATGGGGATCGGCTGCCCCGGGAGGATGAGCTCGACTTTGTAGCATGAGACGACCCCGCACGGGTTCCCGAGGATCATGTTCTCCCCCGGTTCGCTTGGGGTCAAATTCCGAAGATAGTGAAGGTTGCCGATGTAGCCGTGGTAGATGTACCGATGAACAAAGACGTCCCTCGCTGTGAAGCCGCTCGGACGACGGGCTGCCGGTAGGGAGCTCCCTTGAACGCCCACATCTAGGTGCCGGTGCACCATGTCGCGTGGGGGGGGCTCTAGGAACAAGAAACACTCATTGGGAGGAGCATTGACGAAGAGCGAAAGTAGACGCCGGATAGTGATGTCGCTGGCGAGTAGGAGGAGTAGCGACCATGTTCAACATCGCACCGTACATGAAGGAGCCGACGCCGAACGGGGAGGGCGAGAGCCGGTGAGCGGCCCTCTCGATCGTAGGCGATGTGGACATTGTCGACGGTGAGGAAGAGGCGATCCATGCCGCCGAGGAAGACGACCACGGCCGGGCCGACGTGGTGGCGCCGCGCCATATGCCGCCAAGAGGATGGCGGTCGGTGCAACCTGAAGTTGGCTCCGCGTGTAGGCTCCCAAGGCGAGGAAGTTCGCCTTACAAACTCCGCCCCAAGCAAGGCCTCCAAGAAGTCCGCAATAGTGGAGAGGAGGCCGGAAGGTAGAAGCGGCCGTCGAAGAGGAGGAGGCCGTCTTGAAAGTGTCCATGCTTGGAGCGCCGTCGCACGTGGTGACGTCCGAGGGCGATCGGGCGTGAGGTGCCGATCCTCCAATGTAGCCCGGCGTGGCCGGGACGAAGACTCCGGCGGATGTGTCGTGAGGTCCAAGGCGCCGCATGCCTCGAACGTTTCCTGCCGAAGCCGCGGGCGTCACGGATGCCAGCAATGATGCGACTGAGAGGCGAGGCCGCGGGCGCCCTACGCCGAGGGGGTGGAGCTGAAGTGAACGTGCTCGGGCGACCCTCACGGTAGTATCGCAGCTCGTGGTCGCGAAGTCCCACGCCACGCGCCCTGGCTTGCCGCCCAAGGCATGCCAAGGATGACGTCGACATCCTCGCCCCGCGGGCATGACGTGGCGTCGATGTCGGCTGCGCCGGGCGCCGAAGTGAGTGGCATCGTCGAAGGTGGCGGCGCGCATGTAGACGTGGCGCGGTGCCGGGTGATCAGCGACACGCGACCGGCTAAGTCCGTGGCTTTGCCGTGGTCACCACGCTGGGGGTCAATGTAGTTGTGCGTTGCTCCCGAGTCGACGATGATGTTGACGCCCGTACCTAAGATCATGCCGACGAGGTAGAGAGAATGAGCACCACGTCACCGAGGAGTCGGGGTCCCCGGTGAGGACCTTCGGATCAGCCGCTCCTCTTTGACGTCCGCTAGTGGGGCATTTGTCGTGGTCGCCGGTGTAGTCGTTGAAGATCGTGATGTTGAAGAGATGCTTGCACTTGTGACCCCGTGAGAACGGCTCGTCACGCTTGAAGCGAAGTCCAGCCTTTTGCGCCGTTCGTCATCTCCTTCTCGTGTCGGCCCGCTTGAACGGCCGAGTCGCTATCGCTGCCGAGGAGGGCGCCCGGGCGCGGCAGGGGCCGAGGCGCAGGGGCCCCGCCCCTTTGCCCGCGGCCGGCTTGCCGGTGTTGTAGAGGATGGCGAGCGTCGCCGTGACGCCTCGGGCGAGACATGGCTGCCTCCATGTCCTTGGGGTTCTCGCATCTCGACGTCCGCCTTGAGCGGTTCGCCCAAGCCTACCGTGTAGATGTTGACCTGCCGCTGGTCGCCGAGGTTGCTGCGCACGCCACGTGTGCCGTGAACTGCCGTGTACTCATCGACGCCGCCTGTCTTCCTTAGTGATGCCACTCACCCGGCCGGATTGCGCCCGTTCACCGGGCGAAACGCTTCGTTGACATATTGAGCAAAGCTTGCCCAATCACGCCACCGGCTTCTCCTGGGACAGCCTCATGTACCATTGCTTGTGCTCCTCTGTGAGATGATAGGAAGCATACCGGACTTGCTCAGAGGCGGGCGTGACCTTGTCCCCTCAAGAATTGTTCACAGCTTGAACCATGGGAGGGGATCCTCCTTGCCATTGTAGGTCGGGAAGGACAGCTTTTGCGGTGCACGGGAGCCGGCCGAGAAGGTGTTGACCGGAGGTGGAGGGGGCGGATGCGCCCGATGGCGGCGCCCCCCGCCGGGCGTGGGCTTCGGCCTCAAGTAGCCCTTCATCGGGTTCTCTAGATCAGCCGCCGTTACCGATTGTCTCGGTTACGCTTGCCATCGGTCCGCTTCTTGATGAAGTCGGGCCGCTGTCTCGAACACGCCCTCATCTCGATCTCTCGTCATGGAGTTGTTGACGGTGTTTGAGCGTTCTTTGGATCGTCGCTGAGAGGATAGAGAGCTTATCGTCGATCTTGTCCATCCCGGTGTTGATCTTGGCGAACTCGTCTCCCAAGTTCTTCAGCTTCTTGGATTCGGCGTCCATGGTGGTGGGTAGATCGTAGTGGTCTCCGGATACCAGCGTCGGGACCAAACAGATTGGGCCGGAACCGACACGTGAATCGGGGGATTGGGGAAGGAGGTGGGAGCGACGACGATGGTGGTGGTGGCGGCGTGCGTGTAGGGTCGAGATGGGGACTAGAGGGGGGGTGAATAGTCCTTTCTAAAACTAATTACGCCGGCTAAACAAATATAATGCGGAATTGTAACTATTCGTTAAGCCAAGACTTCACCCCTCTAGCTATGACTCTAAATCACCTCATAAAAGATCCTACACAAAGCAAATGAGGTGATAAGCCTAGCTTGAGCTCCTAACCGTTTCTATTGCAAGGTCACACAAACCTATGCACTAGTACTTCAAACAATGGTGAGCTCCTACACAATTCTATGAGCAAAAGCACAAAGCCAATCCTAAGCTCACTAGGTGCACTAAGGACAAGGCGACACACGCCTAACCCAAAGGCTCAAATTACTTAGCTACACAAACTAAGCAAAGCAACTAACAAGCTACACAAGCTAGTAATTGCAAGAGCTACTCCACAAGCACAAGCACAAGATATATATGAATGTAAATACAAAGCTTGTGATTTGGAGAATGCAAACCACCGAGAAGAGTAGACAAGTTGACACCGGTGATTTTTTACCGAGGTATCGGGAAGCTTGCCAACTTCCCCCTACTCCTCGTTGTGTCGACCAACACCTTGGGTGGTTCCTTTGGTGTTTCACTTAGATGGTTCTTCGGTTCCAAGCCAAATGCCTTTAGGCTTACCGCAAGACACCACTCTCAAGTGAGCCTATCACAAGGCACCGCAAGACACCACACTCACAAGTGAGGTAGCTCAAAGACACGCTCTAGTAGTGATGCTCTTCACGATCCCCGCGAGGTAAGCTCGAACCTCTCACAAATCTTCCTTCGAGCACCGCACAATCTCCGTTGCGTGCTTCACGAAGTCTCTTGCCACCAAGCCGTCTAGGAGGTGGCAACCTCCAAGAGAAACAAGCACTCCGGCTTACAACACGATCACCTAGTGCCACGAATGCGATCTCTCAACGCGAATGCACTAGAATCACTCCTCACTTTGATTTGGATGAACACTATCAATCACAAGTGAGTGGGAGGGCTCTCAAGCACCACAACACAAGCCACCAAGGCCCAAGTGTGCTCAGCACCCGAACAAGGTCGAGTATGTGGTGTATATATAGCCCAAACCGAAAAACTAGCCGTTGGGGACGAAATCACAGCTTCTGCGCGCTGACCGGACGCACCGACCGGACTCACCAGCGAGTCCGGTCGCGGGTCCGGTCCAAGCGTCCGGTCACAACCGACAAGCAACTGCCCCCAGCTGACACGCTCCTCCGTGCGTCCGGTCACCGGTTCCGGTCGACCACCGGAAGCGTCCGGTCCAGGGTCCGGTCACCGCGTCCGGCTAAAACCGCTCTGCGAGCTTTACGCGACGCGACCGGCCGGAAAGGCCCGGTCGAAACACCGTGCTTTTCGGTCGGTGCGTCCGGCCACCGTTTTCCAAATAAAACTCCACCGAATCACCGACGCCGCTTCGACATGCTACCCATCAAGTATACCAAACTTGAGCACGAGGAATAGCATGTTTTCACCACCAACTTGCATCCGGCGCAATAGAAAATATGCATCTCATTTTCTCAAAAGCGCCGAATCCCGCCTCGCAAGCTCGGCGGGAGGATGAGCGGTTCCCAAACCCAACTCAACCCTGCAATCACCGCCGCCTTTGCAAATGTGCCAACACCACCAAGTGTACACCATCATGTGCATGTGTGTTAGCATTTTCACAAACAAGTCAAAGGACGGGTTAGCTCTTGTCACGCCACTCGATCCTAACACATCGCAAAGTTAGATCGCTCAAGTGGCACTAGATGTCCGATATGCAAACAAGTTTGCCCCTCTTGATAGTACGGCCATCTATCCTAAACCCGGTCATAAACTTCTCTAAGCTCCTCATGACCGGCGAGATGAAATACCCTATAGGTTATACCTTTGCCTTGCGCATTTCCATTCCGCTCCATCTCCAAATGCCGATGCAACACATGCACCAACACGATCACCAAATGATATGATCCACTTCATATCATCACGTGACACTATTGGTCCATCGATCTTGACCTCACTTGCTCTTCACCGTTGCGTCGGTCCTGTCGGGCGCCAAGTCTTGCCTAAGCTTCACCGCCTCGCAGTCCATCGCTTCACCGCCTCGACTTTCCCTTCACACTTGCAACCGGTCCATCAAGCCAAGCCTTGTCTTGATCTTCACCACCTTGGTCACACGACTCCATGTCATGTCTCATATGCAATAAGCTCCTTCATTGCATCAACACGAGTGAACTAATCTCACGTGGTATTATCTCAATCACACATATTAGTTCACCAAATGTTGACACTCAATTACCAAAAACCACAAGGGACCTTTCAATCTCCCCCTTTTTGGTAATTGATGGCAACACTACAAAGATATGGAATTGAAGATTAAATTCCAAGCTAGCACTTCATACAAGTATAAATTGCTAACTTGGTTTGGATTTTATGTCACTTATCCAACATTTAAGCACAATGTCAAGATTTGGATAAGCATCATAAAATCCGACTTGGTAGTGGTAACTCCCCCTATATGTGTGCCCAATTGATTTGAATTCAAGGTTTGCACACATATAAAGATATGAAACTTTTGGGAGGGTTAACACTACAACCTATGCATGCTAGTTATCATATCATCAAGCAAGTTCTATAACTAGCATACACCACACAAGCCTTGCATATAAAATTTTAAAACTTATGCAAATGCAAGCAAGCACATGAATATGCACATATCAAATGCAATCAAACAAGTTCATGAGCTTGCTCCCCCAACTTGTGTGCTTCTCTTTTGTCCAAGAATTTTGATCCTCCTCTAATCTTCAATCTTGCTCCCTCATGGTCCATGTCCATGTTTCATTCTCTCCCATATTCATATCTTTGTCCAATCTCTCCCCATTTGTCATCAATTTCCATAAAGGGTATGCCTCTTTTGATACAAAGGGTATGACTAGGGATAGATGGTTGAGTCTTGATTCTTCATTTTTGATGGACACTACCATGTGTTGGAATGACACCACTTGTAACCAAACATGTGGAAGCATGAGAACCACCTAGAAATGCCACATGTAGGTCACTTGTAGAATCTTTGACCTTGATCTTGAGGTGGGGCACCTCCCCCTATGTCAAAGCATATGTCAATCCACTTCAACTCTTGTTGGTGAGAGTAGCTTTCTTGATTTGAATTGATCACTTAAAGTTGAGGATCTCTTGTGGAGCCACCATTGATACGCTAAGTACCATTTGAGTGTGAGCAAGAATACCACTTGTGTAGGTATGATATATCTTGCTATGTGGTAACCACTTCTTGAACTAGATTGTTTCCATGAGCTTCTTTCTTGTTGACTTGAACTAAATGATTTGTCATAGCTTCCAAGTCCGATTTGATCCAATGACAAGCTTCTTCACACCTCATAAAGTATAAGGGTTATCTTGCCAATGTTGTACTTGTCACTTGTGAGCAATCCAAAATAGATCAAGTACTTGGGATCACTAGCTCATGAACAAATTCATATACCAACCACTAGATCATATAATCATCCAAGCAATAGTGGTAGCAATGAATTTAAACCTTTCATTTGTCATGCATGACCCTAATAAGCATGTACTATATGCACTAACCGCATACTAGTAAGGAATGAAATGATCATGCACATTACAATGATACCTTTGCTATGTTGGAGTAGAGGATAGTCAATATGAATCCAGTTTCCCTCCGCAATAGCAATGTGAAGTCCATTTAAATAGCTTGGTGAAGACCGAATATACCAATATGATCTCCATGCTTCACCCATATAAAATGAGAACCACTAATGATCAAGTGCACATTCTTCATGTTGTGGTTGGCTTGCTTTCTTTTGATCTTTTCTTGCATGAGAGAATACCATTTGAATTTGCATGAATGTCTCTCTTTTGGGTGTTGCTTGCTTCTTCTTGATCAACCCTTTTTATTTCTTCAACTAAGCATCTTGAATATCCCTAGATTATCACTTCCATGTTGGCCCCTCCAAGCATCCCAACTTGTCAATCCCACTCATGGGCGGCACGCCCTCTCTAGGGAGAAGTGATCTCACCAAGAATTCTTCTTGACACTCACTTGAATTGAATTTGATTGATTGATCCTAGTGATGGACTTGATATAATGATCCAATCAAATTGTTTAAACTTCTTTGAGATAATGACTTGCAAAATTTATTATCATGAGTATTAATATATAACTTAAAGTGAAGTGTAAGTGTCATTACTATATGATTTGCTAAGATTATTTTTCCATGCTTGATAAGCTTGTAAATAAATATATATATCTTAATAAGTTAATATAAAAATGTTTGTGTCATGACCCGAATTGGGCCAACCCGGAGAGGGCTAATTTGGCCGCGACGGGCCGCCGGCCCGAGAGGGGGCTGGGCGCCGGGCGGCGGGGGCCGGCGCCCCTGCTGCCGCCGCCGCGCCTCTCTCCCGTCACGAGTCCGAGTTTGCTTCGTCTTCAAGTTAGGATTATCTTAGGAATTTTTGGTGTGTAAAAGGGGATATTCCAATCTATAAGGAAGATCCTTATTAGGAAATAAATAAATATTGCTTGTAAAAGGTATTTCGATCGTATAAGGAAACCTTATAGAGATTGCTTAGATTACAAGTCCCACTAGCCGGGCTATATAGGCAAGAGGCATATAATCTCTAGGGGATAAACAAGCAATAAAAATATATCTATCGCTCTCAGCTCCCTCCTCCACCGCCGCCCCCCCCTCGCCCCGCCGCGCCCCCGTCCCGCGCCGCCGCCGCCGCCCCGCCCGCCGCCCCCCTCCTCCCTACGGCTCCTCCTCTCCAAGCGGTTGCTCGTGCTTTGCCGCCGTCGCCGCCGGCAAGAAGAAGCCGCAGCCCCCTACGCCATCTCGAGGAGCTCCAACGGTCGACGAACACGTGTCAATTCCGGCCCAATCTAGCCGGAATCGGCCGATTTGCTTGGTATATCCAGTGGGGACAAAGCTTTGTGCATAGTTTTAATATAATATCATCAGAAGTGTGTATTTCAAATAGCTTTTTTTTGCATAAATGGTACTTATAGATGTGGAATTATTTTCAATAATAGCATATATTAGCATTTACATGTGTAGATTTGAGAGATTTTTTGTTAACTTTGTAATAACCACGTGGATATTTTTAGTACAAATTATATTGGTATATGCTACACTGTATTATTTTTCATAATGCTAGACATGGTTAATTTAAATGCAAACTTCGAGAGCAAAGCAATATATTTCATAATGATAAGGGGACAAAGGCAGAAAAAAAAATTTAGGCCAGGTTGTCAAAGCTCTAATAAAGCTTAGCCCCTTCTAATCTATATAATTATACATAAAAATGCAAAGGGGGCTTAGGGGGATCTAGTGTCAAATTTGTTTTAGCAAAATTTCACCATAAAATTACGAAATATTGCTCTTTTTTAAAGCTCATGGCCGAACTTTTTTTTTATATCGGTATTACTATAGCTCGAAGTATTACCGTGACTCTACTTCTATGAGATAGTATGTTATTTCATAGATGTTATATAAATTTGTGATGAGTGATTGATTAGAAAGTTTTTCTAATGAAATGATGCCAAAATTTTTAAAAATCAATTTAAATATGATCCAATATTTCTGAAATTTCTGAATTTTTGCATTTATTGCCAGGGACCGATTTTTTTTTCTTACCGGTAGAAAAAACCTAGCGCTCCACATACCTGGGGTCTGTAGAGGGCGCTAGAGCCTAGCTTGACCGGCTGCTAGCTTCGTCGCTAATGATTGAGGTGGATAATTTATAAAAAGAAATATTATGGAGTTAGTTAGTTATCTATTATAATTGTGGAGGTTTTAGTTTTTACGTATATGATTTATTGATAACTCCATGGCTCGTGGTCCCTAATATTTAAGCATCATTAACATCTAAGGACAAAGTAATTTATTGGAGTTATTATTGAAGTGAACAAAAAAATTATAAGTCATGGTCAATAAGAATTATATCAAGACTTATTTGTTCAAAGTAATTGTAGACTATTGCTTTCATTTGTCACAATTCTTTCCTTGGTCTCTCACCTAAAGTTTTACTGACCATGTCGAAACAATATACAATAAGTACTTAGAGAAGACAAATTAAATTGTAGTTTTAGAATAGCCAAATTTAGTACATCTTGAACTGTAATATGGGATTTAGAGAGATGGATACACCTTTAGTCTGCTCATGCGGACCGTGCAAGTGTGTTGATCTAGATGACGTAGACGCTAAACATCATGGACCAGTGGATTGCCTGTTCGCATGGCCTCCTTTGCGCGTTGAGACCTACACGCATATGCATTCATATGTCAGGCAGATGGATGTGTCAACATGGATGTATACACGTACAGTTCATATTATGCTCAGATGGCTTTAGGTCACCCACGTGTGTGATGCCGACCGTGCCGACATCATGCCTCCTATTTTCACGTCGCAGGCATGCCCACCGTTGGCCGGAGTCTTCGGGCGATGTGTGACTTGTTCTTTCTGCGGTGCCTCTCGCGGTCTGGTAATCCGTTCATGTCGCGGTGCTTCTCACGGTCTTGCACCATCTCGATTATCTGGCTGTTGAGTCCAACAATTCGTGAGGTCAAAAATACTTTGACATCTGCCAACGTTCATGCTTCTGAGAAAGACGGTGAAGGTAGTAATAATCAGATTAGTATTCTCACCCACCTTAGAAAATCAAGATGTGACGTGAACCGTCACCCCTTCTTGATGCCTTGCTCCTAGTGCTGACCGTCAGTCTTGATTGATGACGTGAAGCCATGCATCACCCTCCTCTCCATGGAACAACGTCGCCGCCAGGGCCCTCCTCTCCATGCGTGAAGCCATGCACCACCCTCCTCTCCATGGAACAACGTCGCTGCCAGGGCTGGATTAGAGGAGCTGCTGCGGTTAAATAAAATAATATATTTATCTCGATGGAAGCCGGGGGCTGGATAGGTGCTGCGGTTAAAAGAATTGATTTATTTTTTTCTTGCTTTTTTATCTAAGATATAATATAATGGCAGAGTGGGTAATTTTCAAGAATGGATCTAATGGTATAGATTAGTAGAGCCCGTAGATTTAATGGCGGATGTTTTGACATTAATATGAGAATTTCTAGTATTTATCTTTTTTTCTAGAGCATCCGGTGAGAATCAACGTGGAGGCTTCGTTGGAGCCTTCAATTAGTAATAGTAAGATATACTTTTTTCGGTAACATATGTAATAGAATGTGTTTTTTGGTTGTTGAATTGTTAGAGCATTTCTAACGGTATCCTATAATTTTGTCCTAATATTCATGAGTTTAGCAACTCCCAAAATGGTATTGGAATGGAAAAAATATCAATCTCCAATAGTACCCAATACTTGACTTTCAAAAATCAAATTTGGGTCCACACGAACAATTAGCAACTCCAAAAGCACCTTATATAACGTCCCAATCCTAATTTTTATAGAAAAATGAGGAAAAACACCGCTTCCAACAAGTACCCAATACTTCTTTCTCCAAATCTTTGGGAGGTTGGAAAGATCCTTCCACAAGCTAATGACAAAAACAACCTTTGCATCAATGAAAGGGAAAAAACCAGGGACAGATGGCCGGCCGACGGCGGCAACAACACAAAAAGACCTATACGAGGCTACGACTGCGAGGGACGAACGAACGATCTACACCCGGGTGCCGGCCACCCGGAGTGCCGCGGTGCCGGGTGTCGCGATGGCTAATGGCGACGCGACCACAAGATCGCCGATCGCGACACAAATCCCGTCCTGGCGCTCTCAGCTTCTCTGTTTCTGACGTTTCAATTCCTGCTAGCTGGGCCGGCCCATCGCGGCATCATCCGAGCGCGGAAACAAATCGTCGTGGTTGCTTGGCACATCGCGGCATACACTGTCGGGCGATTTGTTTTTTTTTTGTTGTGTAACACTTACATGCGGGCCATTGGGGTGGTCACGGGGTGGTCAATGGAGCACCCCGACCACCCCGTGGGTCCGCCCTTAGGTAGACTGCAGTGCACATGGAGTACGCGCATGAACCGGCACTGACCTGGTATTGAACAATAGCATAATAAACGCTCAAAATACAACATATATATAATAAAAAATTAATAAATAGTAAAATTCATCTTTTTTTTTTTTGAGATTGACACAAACTGCAACGCAGACACTCACAATACGCACGCACACTCACCCATATGAACACACGCACGCAAACCCTACCCCTATGAGCACCTCCGGAAGGGTCGAGCAGCGACGGCAGATCCGGAGATTCTCGAAGTCACCGTAGGCGCCCTCGTCGTCGACGGGAACGTCGCTACCACTTAATGCATAACGCCGAAAATCCTCGAAAATCCCAAGAAAAGGTGCGAGCACCGGATTTGAACCCCGGTGGGTAGCGTCCCACCGGACCGTCCCTACCATTAGACTACAAGCCAACCCGTTAGAGATAATGATCAAGAAAGAAAAAATACGGCATATTTCCTAGTGATTACAGGGCACATTTCCTAGTGATTACTGGCTAGCGAAAAGTGGCACTGAAGACGCCCATTTTCTTATGGGCTTCAGTGAAGTGAAAAAGGCCCACTCGCTAACCCAGTAATCCACGTTCGGCCTTCTCCGTGGCCCATTGTCCATTATTTTATTTTATTCCCTCGATTCCTCCTCCTCTGTCCGACCATGAGCGACGGAGCGCGGTGCGCCGATGGTGGGCGGCAGATGCGCCGGAGGCAGAGTTCAAGCAGCAAATGCGGACGAGCAACGGAGGCGAAGCGCGAGGTGCAGGCGCGGCGAGACGCCTGAGCGACTGAACAGGCTGAGAAGGCACGGGCACACGCGTGCACGGCGGCAGTGTGGCATGGACGCAGGGGAGCCGCCGCCGGTCTACGCGCCGCTGCACTGTGCGTCTGCGCGGGAGCAGGGGCGCCGCTGGCAGTGCTGCACGCGGGCATGCCTGCACGGCAGAGAGGGCAGAGGCACGGAGACTGGACTGGACAGCCAAGCATCACCGTCCCGTCCAAGTTCTAATCTGGTGCGTGATAATTAGATATTTGCATCGAGGTCCAGCAACGACTTGTGCATTACATGAAAAGGAGATTCCAGGCGACCGTTGCCTCCCTGGCGACCGACCAGGCGACGCCGCCCCCAGCACCGGCGGCCACCCCGGCCCCCCGGGCGCCCGCCTCCCCCCTCCACCTCCTCCCCCCTCCCTCCTCACCTCCCCAACCTTCCTCTCATCCGATGTCCGCACCAAAGACCCCCCCGCCCAGCGCGCGCCGACGCCGCCCCTTCGGGCTCGCCCGGCATCGGGCCGCCGCCGCCGCCTTCCACCTCCCCGTCGCCGGTGGGGGCGGATCCGGCTGGACCGCGTCCGGATCCGGCCGCCCTGGCCCCCTCTCCGCCTCTGTGGACCCCACTTGTCGGGGACTCCGCCGACGCGGTCCGAGGCCGCGTCCCGGGGGAGGGTCCTCTCGCCTACGCCGCCCCACCTTTGCTCGGCACCGCCCGCCCCGCGGGTGAGGTCCTCCCGCTGCCGGAGAGCGCCCCCCCCGCCGGACCTTGAGGAGGGCGAGATTCGCGCCGCCCCGCTAGGACGCCACGACCCCGATGCCGCCGCACTCCCCGTCGGAGTCCGCCTCGGGGCCGCCGCGAGGGACGACAACGCGTGCTCCCGGTGGCCACCGCTCCGCCCGGGGCGGCGGCCTCCGCTGCGCGTCCTCCGCCCGAACCACCGACGCCGCTGGCGCTGGGCACCGCCGCGCGACGGAAAAGAAAATCGCCGCCGCCTCGGCCGGCCCATCCTCTCCGTCACGCCCGGCCGGCCCCCGAGCCGCCGGCCGCCTCCTCGCGCCGCAGCGGCATGGACAGCCCCCCCCTCGTACTCTCCTCCTCGCCGGGGTTGCGCCGCCGTTCGCCGGTTGCTGTTGCCGCCGCTCTGCCTGCGGAGACCCACGGCAACGCCCCGCCGCCCGCCACTCGCGCCCGCAGCACCACCGCCCCGCATCCTCCTCGATCGCCGCCGCCATCGGGCCGGGGTGTGCGCTGGCCGCCGCCACCACCACTGATGGGATGTCGGACACCGCTGTTGCGGCCGTGTCGCCTTCCGAGGGGCCCGCCGCGGGCGCTTCCCTCCGTCCGCTCGTGAGGTGGTCTCCGGGGCTGCCGCGGGGCCCTTTCCCCGAGGCGGCACCCTACTTCCCCAACGCCGGAAGGTCCAAGGCGATGCGTTGGGTGGACAACTTCTCCGAGTGCTCGGGCGATGAGGACGGGATCATCGAGCGAGGCCCCTCACCGCCGCGCGGCACGCCTTGCCATCCACTCCCCGCGGGGAGTAACTCGAGGCTCGGATCGGACCGTCCCCGGCGGCGCCGTGCCAACCTCCGGCGAGGGTCGAGCTCCTCCCTCGCCGTCGCCCGCCGTGCGGGACCCGGGGCGCACCGCCGCTCGCGTGCCAGCTCATCGGCGACTTCGGTCCCGGCGGTCGAGCGGGTGCCCGCTCTTCGGCGACTTCGGTCCTCGCCCCGTCGGCGGGTGCCCGCGCACCATCGGCTCGATCGGCGTCCTCCTCACCGCCATTCAGCCTTGCCACGCACCTCGGCGGCTGCCGCGCCGGTTGACGCCGATGGCTTCACGCCGTCCGTAGCCGCCGCCGGCGCGCGCACCACCTCTCCCTCGCCGCCACGCCCGGCCGCCGTCGCTCTTGTCGGACTCGCTTCAATCGCCGGGCGCTCGACCACGCCGCCGCCGGCACCTCCCGCCCCGCCGCCTCCTCGCTTTGGCACGACGCGCCGGCACGGATCGCAAGCACCGCCGCCATCGCCGCCCACCCCAAAGCCCTTCGCCCGAGCCATGTGCCCGTGCACCAACATCGTGGTGTCCACGAAGGGGGGCGGCGGCCCTGGGCTTCGGCGCGCCAACACCGCACGACACCGATCCGTGTTGGTGAGATCCTCGCCGCCTCCCTCGACGCCGACGTCGGTGGCGACGCACGCTACCGCAGTGGGTGGACGCCGTCATTGGCGACGCACGCTACCGCAGCGATGGCGACGCCACCGTGGTCGCCGCCGGGGCGGCGCGCCGGCGACGGCGTAGGTCGCGTGGGTGGGCAACCCGCCGCCGACAAAGACCGCCGCCGCCAACACCGCAGCGACCGACCTCGGCGGCGGCCGACCCGTTGGCGAGTGAACCGTTTGGCCGCGGAGCCTCCCGCTGGGGGGACCCAATGCTCGTGGAGATCGTCGCCTCGTCTTCGCGCACCGTGCCTCTTGCGGGAGGTCCGCTCTCGGCCCCCACCCCACCGGCAGCCGACCGTGGGCTGATCCGGTGGCGGCGGAGTTCGAGACCTCTTGCCGCCGTCGCCGGCAATCCAGAGGCCCCTTCGATACATGAGGAACCCGCTGCTCCCGCGGAGCCTCCTCCGGTGTCCCCGTGGACGAGGCCACCGCCATCGCCAAGCAACGAACGACGAAGGAGATTGAAGACAGGATTTGCGTGCCGCCGCCATCACCACCTCAAGTCGGGCCACGCCGCCGCACGCATCTCCCGCCTCCACCCACACCCCGCGTCGTAGTGGCCGTATTGCCGCACAACCTAGGGCTGCTAATGCGACCTTGCAGGCCCAATCTCTGTTCTCGCGGAAGTTGGGCTGCGAAGGGACGCGGGAGAGGCTCCGGTTGTCCTCGAGGAGAAGGTCGAAACCCTCTTCAGCGCGGTATGCCGCCGCCAAGCGGCGCCGTTTCGAGATGCTTTTGCTTGATGGACGTTTTGACCTCTCCGCCATGGAGCTCAATTTGGAGGGGCTCGCCGAAGAGGACACCTAGTGCAGCTTATGGTCGGCTGTCTATGTCGCAAATTGGTCACCATGTAATCCCACTTGATGTATCCAGTAGTCGTTAGGTTTTGCTTCGGTAACTGTTTGGTTACTAGTGCTTCTTGTTTTTTTTGAACTTTATTCTCGCTTAATGAAATACGCCTTGACGGCGCGGTCTCGAAAAAAAAATTAGATATTTGCATGCTTTAGCGATTGTGACGGTTAATTATTGTTTTGGTTAAATAAAGCATAAAGTGCTGACAGTCTGCTACTCATGGAACAACACCTATTCTCTTGCTGCTATAGTTATGGTGATTCGTGATGCCAAGTCCCAGGCACGGTATGTGGTCTGTGCCATCGTAGTTCTTGCCTTTCATTTGTTCGACGAAATGTGTCTCCGGCCAGCGTCTCTAGCCAGCCGAGTAGTTGCATCCTCTCTTGTGATTTGAGAAGTTTCTACACTATATTTGCATCTTTTCCAATTAGTTAGTCACTAATTTGTGTGTCTTCATTGCTTTAGAGTCTTACATTTTTCACTAAAAATATGGAATGAAAATAAAATGTGGACCACGTCATATATAGCTGTTTGTTGCACACACATATATATGCATCTTAGTGTTTGTCCCTATAGTAGAAAACCATTTGAAAGTTTAGAGGCATAGATGCCGACTTGGGTATTGCTGAAAAGCACAGTTGCATATTTTCATCATAGTCTGAACTTGAGCCCCGCTGGCTACACTGACCTTTTATGATCACAGTCAAGATTACCCACTCACGGCAAAATAAAGGCACGTTAGTTAGCCTAACCCACTTCCGCGTAGACCAATATAATAAGAGTATATGGGAGGTAACATGATCAAAATTAAGAACCACTGCTGGTCCTAATGTATTATATACTAGCAGCATTTACCAAGAAAGCTGGACAGGTTACAATCAGCAGCATCGGGGCTGTAAGACCACGAATCATTGGGGTAGTAGCTGTGGACTCGATGCACCAGTGCAACTAAAACAATGTCATCTACAGAGAAAAGTAGAGCAAGAAGAATCACACTAATTTTCAATAAAGTGTTCTTGGTTTATTCTGTGCTGACCATCCTGCTTTGTAAAGGGCTTCTTTATACAGATTTACTTTTTCAATAAAGTGCCGGGGAGCTTTGCTCCACAGTTTAGTTTCCATTTAAAAAAGAATCACACATTTCACATGCTCTCCACCATTAAGTTAAGTGAATTAGCTATAAACCATCAACGGCGACTGCCCTCGGCTATCGCCACTACACACTAAAGCACTCGAAATGACAATGTACATGTGTTCCTTGAGTTCGCTGCTGCTGGTAGTGGTACCATTCCTCGTGTCACTGTCACCTGAGTTTACCTTGAAGGCCGGCGGTGCGGCAGCAGGAGCCGATGACGTCAAGGTCGCACTGCTGGCCCTTCAAGGCTGCTGCAATCAGTGGAGGGTATGAGGATCTGCTTGCTTCGTGGAATGACAGCAGCAGCACCGCCGGTGGGTTCTGCAGCTGGGAGGGGGTGACGTGGCTAGGCAACAAGCGCCGGCAACCGTGAGTTGTGGCGCGAGCCTGCACTCCCGCGGGCTCGTCGGCTACCTCTCGGCGATCGGCAACCCGTCATCCCTCGGGGTCCTGAACCCGAGCTCCAACACGTTCAGCGGGGCCATCCCCGCGAGTCTCGGCCGCCTGTACCACCTTCGGATCCTCGACATGCGGAATAACACCCTCACCGGCGAGCTCCCCGCGAACTTGTCATCCCGCACCACTCACGTAAATTCACCTCCGTTCCAACCAGCTCTCAGTGGTCGCCGCCCCACGATCTCGGTGCCAAGCTCATGCTCTTGGAGGTGCTCAACTGCGCGGGAGAACAACCTCACAGGGGCCATCCCGGCGTCGCTCGCCAACTTGTCATCCCTGAATTGCTGGGCCCTGGATCTCTCGTACAATTATCTCAATGGCGAGATCCCTCCAGGCCTTGGAGGCATCCAGGGCCTCGTGAACCTGAACCTCGAGTTTAACTCTCTCGTCGGTGAGCTGCCCTACTCCTTGTATAACCTATCTTTGCTGACCATGTTGCAGCTCGAAGGGAACATGCTTTGCATGGAAACATCCCTCGCTAATATCGGCAACAGCTTTTCCCGGCATAAAGGATCTTTCCTTTTCTGAAAATCAGTTCACTGGATCCATCCTCGCCGCTCTCAAACCTCACCGCACTCGTAGAACTTAGTCTCGGCGGTAATAGCTTAAGTGGGCATGTGCCTCGCACTTTGGGGCGCTTGCCGACTCTACAATTCCTATACTTGGGCAATAACATGCTTCAAGCAAATGATAGAGAGGGGTGGGAGTTCGTCACTTCCTTGTCAAACTGCACCCAACTCCAAATGCTAGATATTGGTGACAACGCTTTCACGGGTCAGCTACCAACTTCAATAGCAAATCTCTCAACACTAAATTATTTTTGGGTAAACTATCTTAGGATATCAGGGAGCATCCCATCTGACATTGGAAATCTTGTAAACTTGGAATTTCTCAGCATGGCGAATACATGCATATCTGGAATAGTTCCTGAAAGCATTGGCAAGCTAGGGAACTTGGTTGTGCTAGAGATGTATGATACTCAACTGTCAGGTTTCATACCTTCATCTTTGGGAAATCTCTCGAAGCTGGCGAGATTAAATGCATACAATGCCAAACTGGAGGGTTCAATTCCAATAAGCTTAGGGAAGCTGAGGAATTTGATAACCCTTGATCTGTCAATGAACCACCAAAACGGTTCAATTCCCAAAGATATTTTCAAACTACCAGTACTTTTTATTTCCAACTTATCATATAATTTACTATCGGGATCCCTTCCTTCTGAAGTTGGTAGCTTGGGGAACCTTAATGTCCTAGCTCTGTCTGGAAACCAATTATCTGGTGAGATACCAGATAGTATTGGGAGCTTGACTGTGTTGGAAAGACTATTGTTGGACAAAGAACTCATTTCGGGGAACTATCCCTCAATCTATAAGCAGATAAAGGGTCTGGTGTCACTTAATTTGTCCATGAATAAGTTGTGCGGTACCATTCCCAAAGTGGCATTGGTAGTATCCGCAAATTGCAACATTTGTATATAGCACACAACAACCTGTCCGGAACCATTCCTATAACTCTCGCGAACCCGGCATCACTAGACAAATTGGATCTATCCTTCAACAATCTGCAAGGGGAAGTACCAAAAGATGGCATTTTCAGAAACTTGGACGAGTCTTCAATCACCGGAAATAATGAACTCGTGGTGGAATACCTCGGCTTCATTTAGCTCCATGCCACAATAATTACGTGAAACAGAGCGTAAAAGTACAGCTGATTTATATTGCAATAGTCCTGGGAATAGCGAGTGCTCTCTTCTTCTTAGGTTTAGCAATTACACTTATTTTGTTTGCTAGAAAGCATAAGAGCTGCATCGGACCGACATTAGGCGAGAAACAAGATGAAAGAGTTTCTTATGATGAGTTATCAAAAGGGACGAATGGGTTTTCTCTCAAGCCAATTTGCTTGGTAAAGGAAGCCAAGCAGTCTATAAATGCACTTTCGAAGACGAAAGAACTATTGCAGCCGTGAAGGTTTTTAACCCCTCGAACAAGATGGATCTACTAGAAGTTTTATGGCTGAATGTGAGGCACCGAGAAGGATACGCCACCGATGTCTCATAAAGATCATCACATGTTGCTCAAGCATCAATCACCAAGGTCAAGATTTCAAGGCATTGGTTTATGAGTTCATGCCCAATGGTAGCTTAAATGAGTGGCTTCATCCAAAGTTTGACATGCCTGCTCTAAGCAGTACTCTCAACCTAGTCCAAAGGCTAGATATTCTTTGTCAATGTTGTGGATGCTTTGGATTATCTTCATAATCACTGCCGTCCACCAATCATTCATTGTGATATTAAGCCAAGCAATATCCTTCTTGCAGTAAGACATGAGTGCCCGAGTTGGAGACTTTGGCATATCAAGAATCCTTGCTGAATGTGCAAGTAACACCAACCAAAATTCCAACAGCGTTGTCGGAATAATAGGTTCTGTTGGTTATGTTGCTCCAGGTAATTGAAAATATTTTATTGTGGGTTTTATTAATTATTATCACCAAATTCTGGTAAATAATTTATTTTATAATCAGAGTATGGTGAAGGTTCCCCTGTTTCAACTCTTGGAGATGTGTATAGTCTCGACATTCTGCTGCTCGAGATGTTCACTTTGGAAAGAGCCCAACTGATGATATGTTCAATGGTTCATTGGATCTACACAAGTTTTGCAAGGATGCTCTCCCACACAGAATTTGGGAGATAACTGACACGGCAATGTGTCTGCACACAACCACCCATGACACCAATAAAAGAAGTCGAATTGAAAATTGTTTGATTTCTGCCATTTCTCTTGGGGCAACCTGCTCAGAGAAACAACCTAGAGAGCGAACACGAATACATGATGCAAGCAAGGAGATGCATGCTATCCGAGATTCATACCTCATCTTTGCCGAACCTTTTGCAGTGTAGCAATAGCTTTGCAATGCTTTGTATCAGCAGTTAGTTAATAAGTAGAGCTGATAATGGTCTATGATGTCTGCAAATGATCATTTGCTTAAAATAATGAAGATATATGTGACGCTTCACCTCAATTACTATTTTCCCCTTTTATTTAGAAGTCTGTATTTGATTGATTGTGTTGACTGTCAAATTTGATGCTATGATTTGGACATGATCATGTTTTTGGCAAGTTAATATGATCATGATTTTAGTCCTAGCTGACTGGAAGAATATCACCGAGACACAACCAATCTACATAACAACTAGATATGTAATGCATCATTGGACAAGATGTCCAAGATCTCCAGCTTTGGAAGCCATTCAGGAGATACATGTCGTGAATCTTAGTGTGTCACATTCCATGGTAGGATGTTCTTGAGTGAGAACAGTTCCACACCAGAGCACAACATCTGTTTTTTTTTTTTTTTTTTTTTTTTGAATAGTTGACGGAGGGGAGAGAATCCCCACCTGTCATTTCATTTTCATTGATCGGCTCTTGAGCCTTAGTCTGAAAAAAAGTTACAGAGTTTCAGGCTTAGGGTGGCGCATACATCGCTCTTGCCGCTGCCTGAATAAACATGTGATCGAAATCTAATCTTGAGTTTACATTGCCTTTGACAAGATGAAGCACCAGGTTGCTGCAATGTGCCTGAAACATCTGAATATTACAACAGGAGCGGGACAGCATCATCTTCAGCTGTTTCCTGCGCTTCAGGCAAATCGGGCAGGTCTGCACTGATGGAGAACCTTAGCCACCGCTTCTTCTCCACATACACCAGGCAAGGCTGCAGCACGAACCCGGCGACCATCGCTACAATGCTCATCGCCATCACCTTGTAGGACGCGAGAGCCATCACCACGACGATCAAGAGAGCTGGTGGGATGATCATGAGGACAACGCCAATGGTGCCCAGGGAACCTTGTAAGGCCTCGAGGCGTTCGGATGGTTCACCCGAAGCTTGATGAAGGCAACAAACTCCGTGATCATGCCAAAGCGGTAGAGGAAGTTCTCGGTGGCGACAATCTCCCGAAGCTCATCCAAGACAAGAGGATCACACCGAGGCAGAGAACAGGATGCCAATCAGCGGGGTTCCATGGCGAGATCTCCTGGCAAAAACTCGGGGGAGCATGCCACGCTCAGCCATCCCAAGAAGCCGGTAAGAGTCGCCGCTCATTTCCGTGAGGAAATTGCCCACATTGGATAAAGCGACAACAGCTTGCAACCATGATCGCAACCAAACGCCGCCGAAATCCTTGCGATGTCTGAAAAATACCCATCTGACCAATACTCCCGAACAACTGGAACTGCTGCTGTGCAAGTGATCAACGGGTAGAGGTATCCTCCTACCACAAGAACGGTCCGCATAAGAAAGCGCTCTCGGTAGGGTTCTCTTTGGATTCTCGACTTCACCTGTCAATGTGCTGATTGAATCCCAATAGTTGAGGTTCCAAAACAGTGTGTTCAGATACAATCTCCAATCAACACTCCCCAAGTCAACTTCGAGCCACCTTGAAGGCTCAATCCGTGGAATAGCTACCAATCCCATCACCAAGAACGGGAGGAGGAGAACACCCCAAGAAACACTGCCACCCATCCAATCACGGTCAGCCCTCTGTAGTTCATGTATGTAAGCGCCTTGATGAAGATAAGCACCGCTAATGTCTCGGAAGCCCATCTCCAAGAGCTGAACACCGGACTTGAGATAGTCGAGAACGAGGACCGGATAGAGGCATTGTCTATGACACCATCGAGCCACTTCGCCCATCCTTGCTGAAAACCCCGAACGGACCGAGCCGAAGATACCCGCACGACATAACCACCGTTCTCGGGAACATCGTGCCCATCTCAGCAGTGATCGAGCCTCCGGCAACGCTCCATATGAGCGAACAGAAGGAAGCCTGCGATTGCGAGTAGTGGCCCGGCGGCTCGACACTGTCCTCAATCCCAAAGGGAGCCCCTGAAACTTCATAGAATATGAGGAACACGAGGGGGATCATGGACAGCTTGGGGATGCCAACATGTCCTCCCTTGCACTTTTTGTTCTCACTGACGCTGCTGTAGTTGACACCAATACGGTCGCCCATTATTGGATGAAGACTGGCTGAATTTGCTCGTTTTCCTCAGTTTCTGCAGTTGGAAAACCAAATGATCAACAATAGCCCTGCATATGGTTGTTCCTTGTTTCACGTTTCAACATAGAACACAAGTAACCTTCAGAAGATGGCTAATTGACAATTTAAGATATGAATGGGACAAAATAAAGAATGATTTGAATATTTTTCAGTTTAAATCTACACCTGATACAATTTTTTTGATCTGTTAGTAGTAAGAAAAGGTTCACTATTAAGTCTGTATATGAAGCCTCAACTTTTTTTTTCTCGAAAGCCTCAACTGAAACTAGCTGTGGAGTGTACAATAAGAAAATATGGAAAAGTAAGATTCCTGAGAAAATCAAATATTTTATGTGGTTGATTGATAATGATGCAATTTTAGTGAAAGAAAACTTGGTGAAAAGATGCTGGAAAGGTGATCCAAAGTGCATGTTTTGTGATTGTGTAGAAACTGTATCACAATTATTTTTCAGTGCCCTGTTGCAAGAGTTGTATGGTTCATAATAGCTAAATGCCTTGGAGCTAATAATATACCACAATCGCTAGACCAATGTTGGCATTGGTGTGAAGTTTGGTTGCCAGATAATCATAATTTTCATACATGGGGCATTGCGTCAATCTGTTGGTCATTTGGAAATGCAGAAACAGGGCAGTCTTTGATAAAAAAAAAACTGATTAAGAGCCCAATTATGATCTTTTGTTATGCTCATTCATTCATGACATACTGGTCAGGACTGTACCTGGAAGCTGACAAGGCAATGATGAAAGAGCGCGCCGACACTATGTTGAAGATCGTTAAAGAGATACTGGCAGCACAGACGGCGCGCCAGGTGAACCTCCTGCTGCTACAAGGTGATGATCCTGCTGATCAAGAGGACTTACAGGAGTGACACACAACAAAAGAAGTTCATTGTCTGACAAATGATATGGCAACCGGTGGAGAAGCTGGCGTTTGAGAAGTCCTTATCCTGCTTGTTGGGAGTTGCTCATTTTTTTTTGTATTCTGTTTGCAGGCGCGTGTTCTTACCTAGACTACCTGTTCTGTTGCAAGTTAGTAGATGTAAGGTTGAAAGAGTTAGTGTTCTGTGATGCTTGCTTGTGCCCTCAGAGATGGATGGATATGTCCCATCAGGGCGGTGTTGTTTTTCTTGATCTCTTCCGTTGGAGTCTAGTTTCACTTTTCTGGAAAACTCTTCCATAAACTCTCTGTATTTCCGTTCAAAGTAATGGAATTACCCGGTTGGGAAAAAAAAGTTTTGACATAGAAGATGAATATGACGACCTACAGAAGTGACAAAGCTGATCGAGGTTGCCGTAAAGAGCCGACACTGACTAGCTACTCTCCGCCGTGACAAAGCTTGCGAAACTGAAAGGACGCGAAGCAGCAGCAAAGGAAGGTTGAGCATGCTTAGAGCAGAAGGATTACTTACTGGATTAATTTAATAGCTCTAATAATTGGGGGTGCAACTGCAAACTGGAGGTGCTGCTGCGAGTCCCAGCTCTGATCCCAAGTAGTGGCTGGCGTACTGCGATTGGTGAGACAAATTAGGAACGTTGATGAGGAAGCCGTGGTGAGGGATCAGACGGCCGGCACCGATGATCGATCGATCGATCCAGGGCGGAGCAGGCTGGGTGTATAGCAGATCGATTAGCAGTAGCAGGAGACGGCCGGGCAATGGAGGATTGGTCACAACGCGCGGACTCGGGAGGAACGAACTGGACAATTAAGTGGCCTAGAGTCAGTGCTTACCATCTACTGCGCGGCGGCCTGCATGCTCGGAGTGACTCTCCCTCCCGCCGACGTCGTGATCGTGAGTCCGCGTCCCTCCCTCCCCGCCGGACACCGAGAAATGGGCGGCGAGGCGGAGGAGTCGTCCTGGCTGGGCTGAAGAAGCAGCACTCTGCAGGAGCAGGAGTGGAGGAGAGAGGACAAGAGCTCGGCTGCTAGTGGTAGCTGCCGCTGCCGTCATGAGAATCCGTGAATTGTGGAAGAAAACGACTTCCATATATTTGTTTTATAGTAGCATTTATTTAGTTATTCATAATCGTACAAAGGCACCGCGCCGTCGCCGTCTGACTTGACTTGGGATGCTGACGAGGGAAGCAGAGCAAGTAGTACGTACGTGTGCATCATGAACGCGTCTACTGTCAGCTCCAGCTACGAGTACTACCATACTGGCAATCTACATCAGCATATTGCTGTTGCAAAGCATCTTGCAACAATGACAACCAAGCCCTGGAAGAACTGACGAAATGCCATTTAAAAAATGGTGACATGTGTCCACAGCAACTCTCTTGTTTTCCCTTCTCTTCTTGGTCTCTTCTCTCTACGACTAAAAATATGAAGTGAATTCCCTTTCAAAAAAAAAGGAGTGAATTATCTATATGTGGCAGCACCAAAACAAACATATGGTCCATGTGACCATGTCTACGATTAGACATCTATCTCTCCCTTTGTTATTTCCTTCCAAAAGACACATATTTTGCCAATCTAGCAAATGCATGACAACAAAAAGTGAATTTCTATGTCGATGAAGAATCCAATGATACTTAGTTAACATCCTAAATGTTATTACTTTATCATATAAATTTAGTCAAACTTGAGATGCTTTGATTCTCTAAGATTCTTTAAATGACTTATAATTGAAGAGAGTAAATTATAATCCCTTAAGCTGTGAGTTGTTGTGTTTGTAGTTTTGTAGGAATGGCGGCATCAATCAGCACCCTTGCCGACCAACAATGTCTTACTAGTAAAATAGTATCCGTTGGAAAGCAGCATCACCGTTGGTCGAGTTTTTTTTACTCCTCCGTCCCAAAAAGGTGTCGCTTTTAGGTTTTTAAAGATCACATTTGACCATCCGTCTTATTTAAATTTTTTTATATAAATATTATTTATTTTGTCATGACATGTTTTATCACTAGAGATATTTTTATAATGATTTGTTTATTTTCTAATTTATAAAAAAAAAAATTAAATAAGACGAACGGTCAAACACAATGTTTGAAAAACCTAAAAAGACATTCTTTTTTGATGGGGAGTAAATTAAAAGTCATTTTAACTTTTTTATTAATCCATTTAGTTATGTATTTAGATACATAACAAAATAGATTTGAAAAAAATCAAAATGACTTATAATTTGGAAGGATTGAGTAGTAATTTTTTACAGTAATATAAAAGAAAAAAATACTAGTTCGCCTCAAGCACGTACACGTGGCGAAACTACCCACGAAGCCGCCCTGTCCCATTCAGGGCCCGCCACCCTGACGCTGGGCCTGCGATGTCTAGTAGACCTTCGCGGCGGCCCATCTTCTCTTACACCAGGCTGATGGCACCCATCAGCGGCGGCGACGGCGGCATCAGCATCAGCAGTGCTGACACGAAGAAGCCGGATAAGGAGCTGCACCGTGTTCTTGTTTAGCAGGTGTAGCATCGCCCGGATCGTCCCGACCTCCACCTTGAGCTTGACGTTGATGTCGAACAGGTGCGGCGCCACCAGGTACAGCAACCACAACGACGTCTGCTCAGAGAGCAAAATGCGGAGCACCTGGCTCGTCACCTTACTCAGCACCCGCCGGAGCCATGTTGAGCAGGTGTCGTCGAGCTTGAGGTTAGGGCAATGACGACCCACGGCGACGGCCAGCGGCCGGATCACCGTGGCGTGGAGCAGGAAGGCCAGCAGCGCCGGGAGCAGCGGCGGCGCCATCCACCACGCCGCCGACGCTGGAATGGACGACGACGAGGAGGTGTTCTTGGTTCTCAGCTCAACCGAGAGGCAGAAGAGCCGGGTTGAGATGGTTGCTACCACCTCCATCGCGACCGGACCTGGATTATGCATGGTCATGTCATGCAATGCTCGACTACTGGTGGACGCACCCGCCCTGGCTGGTTATATATAAGGTTCATATGACGCATGGTCGACTAGTGGTGGACACGTACACACACCACCACACGACGACGTCCCCCTGTAGTCGTGTGGTGGTGTGGTGATCGGACGTGTGGTGTCGGACGTGTGGTGGTGGACGTGAGCTGAGGGCCCTCAGCTCGGTCAGCCCCCACTGATTGTTTCTCTCAGCTCGGTCAGCCCCCACTGATTGTTTCTCTCTTTTGCTGAAATTCTTATGATGAAGTTCTTATTTCTCTCTGATCGGAAACGACATCTGTTCTGGATTCTCGACCGGACGGATTTGCACTGTAATCTGACGCCATTGTCACCTTACCTCAGAGCGTACAAAAACGACAGGTGCATTAGGCGATTCCCTATTGGAAAAAAAAAACCCACCAACGCCGGCCATCACAGCGCCAGTTTTCCACTTCATCGCTCCACCGAGGCCGACCGGCAAGCGAAAATAATAATATATACGGAGTACATCCTAAAATAGATTTTTTTAGATAAAGGATACATCCTAAAATAGATAGATGACATAAAGATTTCAAACGGAGCACATTAATAGCTAGCACGTGCTCTATATTATTATTGTTGTTGGGCATCAACAGAACATGCTATAGATTATTATTGTTGTTGGACATCAAACAGAACGTCCTCTATATATATTATGGTTGGACCCAAAAAATTAATAATTCAAACATCTGCTTGTTGGACATCCTTCGTTTTCATGTTTGCCTTTACCGCTTTTGCTTTTAGTATTCAAATTAATGTAGAAGTAGAAACAGTTTAGAGGCTATGTCCTTGAATCTAAGGACGTCTCCAACGGTTACCAAATAGCTAGCTAGGACAAATTCTATTGGCTATCAATGACAATTTACGAATAGGTAACTAGATAAGACATATAAATAAGAAAAAATAAACACTATAGTCAAGAGTTATGTGAGATAGATGTTTCTAGGAGATTGAGCTAGATTAGCTATTTATTAGTCGCTAACTATTTGAGAGTCGTTAGCTATTTGATCTCTCTCCTTAATAGCCAATGAAAGTACTACATTTTTATTAATTTTATATATCATCTAGCTAGCTATTTTCAAATTGCTGCCCATAGCCAATAGAATCCCTCCTAAACTAGCTATTTGGCCACCATTGGAAACGCCCTAAGAGCTTTCGCTTTGCTCTATGACTCTAGATACTTCCACTTTATATGACGTTCTCCATTCGTGTTACTGGTGTAGTGGTGTGCAAGGGAAATCCAAATCAAGTTGAAGAAATTTAGCACATACCAGAGGATGTATTATTGTCAATATACAACGTTTTCATCTTGTGGAATCTTATGACTAGAGATGTCATGGTCATGGCTGCTGATTAGACAATGGTGGAAACTTCCCAGGTTGTGCTTTGTACGTCAACATAGACCTGATAACATACCAAATTACCAATATACCATTCCTACGCTATGGACCAGTCTCATTGCTCGACTTCTTTGAGGTTCATCAAATCTGCCCTCAAGACTGATGTATTGACCGACTGATAACATACCAGTCTCATTGCTCGACTTCTTTGAGGTTCATCAAATCAGTGTCTTCGTCAAGTCAACCTTTACCTTGGAGGGGAGTTTTTGAAGATGAACTTGTTTGGCCGAGTAGTTTGGGATGAGCAGAGCTATAAAAGTTGAAGCAGAGCAGTCCTAAACAGGCCCTAAGAATCAGAAGATGTAGTTGCCACGCGCCATAAGCTTGCATAGACACAATGTCCTATATTAAAACTTTTGGTAGCAGATTGCTAACTCACAATTAATGCTAGCCTAAGATCTAAAAGATGTAGCGCCACTAGGCAATGAGTTTTGGGGCAATTCTAATTTTAAAAAAAATAGCATATGCAGCAATAGGTTTTTGGGCTTTTTGTCTTTTCAAAATAAAAGCATGCCTTCCTAGTATTTGTTTGTTTTTGGGCCTTTTTTATTTTTAAAAAGCATGCCCCGTAGAAGGCAAAATGTTTTGGGTAATTCTATTTTTTTAAAAAAAAGCATGCTCCCTACTAGGCAATGAGTTTTTCTTGACACCTCCAACCTGCTGGCTTTTTTTAAACAGGAACCATATCTTTTTGGCAGGTCAGATGTTAGTCCTACGTTTATAGCCTATGGTTTATATATACTTTGATTTTATTTTATGTGCTGCACTTTTTGCGATCAGTCATGTGATGTACTTTTCTGGGTACAGGCTGACTGCACAAACAAAGCAGAGGAATGTAGAGGTTCATGTTGTTGACTGATCCTGAAGATTGGGCTTTGTTTGTATCTACATTTTTCTCCCTTTGACAGTGATATGGTTCATGAAATGGTGAGTTATTTCTAGCCCTGTGGTGGCCTTGGCATGTCAAGGCTAGAGGGTTGTCTCAATTTTGTCAGAATATCATTTTTGGTGCCACCAACCCTGTGGGTTTTGGGCCCAACACGATTTTGTATCACTCCCCTTTTTAATATGGATCATAATTTTTGCTGGTTATATTAGATGATAGTTAATAGCCTGTGGTTTCTCTGTATTTATCACATTGCTTTTTTTAAAACAAAATCCAGTCATCTATGTTGATGCATGTTCACTGGAGGCAATGGATGTGTTGTTGTAGTGCATCAGGGGTCATGGGGGTGAGTGTCTCTGTCTCCTCAATCTCATAGTGTTGACAGTTTTTGCATAATGCTCATTTTTTTGCTCATGATTAGCTACACACATGGATATCCGCATATGTGGCTATTTTGTTTTTTTTTACAATAAATATTTGTTTATATTTTTTTTGGACCTGAACACATTGTGATGTTTTCTTATCTCCCAATTATTGCAGATGCCTCGTACCAAGTAGCCTGCTTGCAAGTCCACGTGAGCAAAGGCTCCCAGGAAGCTGTTTGTAACCAAGGTAAGTTTTCTTAGATAATGGTACTTTTTTTCCCTTGTAAGCCATCTCTGAATTTGTTCATTTCTCATATTGCTTCATAGGAGTCAAGAAGCCATTTCTGTAAGTCAGCCCCCACCACTTTAGGAGTCAAGAAGCCTCATCGCTACCGCCCTGGAACTGTTGCCCTCCGGTTAGTAAAATATCCTTGGAGTCTTTTGTTGAATCTGTTATCTTGCTGCACTATTCGATATGTTTTGTTTTGCAAATGTAATCTTTCAGTGAGATCCGCAAGTACCAGAAGAGTACTGTGGTGCTGATCAGAAGCTGCCCTTCCAGAGGCTCGTCAGGAAATTGCACAGGCCTTCAAGGTATTGCAATCTCTGAAATCATTCTTCTAGAGGCTGAGTTATACCCTTGTATTTTTTCTGATATCAGGAGTATGGTCATTTTTTTTTTTATTGCTGACTGAATTAGATTTGTAAGGTAGGATTGATGTAAATTCAGTTTTTTCACACTATGTATTCAGTGTAAGAAATTAGTCATTCATTGTCTAGAGGACATTGGATATGAGGTATATGTATAAAGTAGATTTTCAGCTTTGTAAACTAGAATTTATCTCTGGTTTCATTGTGTAAAGTTCATCAGTTTTCCAGCTTTTTGGAGTCCCGTATTTTTTTTTTGGGCCTAATTATATGATCGCAGAGGCAAAATCAACCTTGTCTATCTATTTTTTGAATATTCGGTTGATTTGGCTTGTTTTCTCAACCGGTTGATTATTGGGTCTAGATCAACCTAGTTTCCTGTGATATGACTAGCCGGTTGATTTGGTCCAAATTTTCAACCGGTTGAAAAAAGAAGCTAGATCAACCGGTTATCAAATAGAGAGACCCTTAATGCGGCTCCAAAGAAGATACCGCCACATAGCCATGCCCAATCAAGGAGAAAAGAATTTGTTGTCCTAGGAGCCATAGAAAACAATTCATCCTTGCACAACTTGATCAAAGGCGCGTGACCCGGATTTTTCCTCAGCAATACACGCAAGGTGAGTATGCCATCTGTTGACACTCAAAAATGTCCAATAAGGCCAGTCTCAATGGGGGTTTCATAGGTGTTTCATGCACATTAAATAGGGTGCCACATCAGCAAAAGTCTACTTTTTGCATGAAACTCTGAGGAGAGAGAAGGGAAAAGTTTCATCTTGGTGAAACTCTCTTGGCACGAATACCAACTATCTCTGAGTCATGAAATTAAATGTCTATGAAGCCACAAGATGAAACTCTCCATTGAGAGTAGGGGTTTCATCCAAGTTTCATTTCATTTTATATGACATGACAATCTTGGAAACAATGAAATGAAACTCTCCATTGAGACGGCCTAAGGGTTCAAGTGTCACGGGCAGGCTATGATGACAGCTAGGCGACCTCTCCAGCAGCTTGCCGACCACTCTGAGCAGGGTAGGACGCCGACATCTCCGGCGGCTCATCGACCACTTAATACGGCTTGTCAACCACTCCATGGGGCTCACCGACCACTTTGATATCTCCGCGACCTTGCTCACTGGATACTCGATATGGTTTGCCAACCTCTTTGCATGGTTTTGTGACCTCTCTGATTGGTCATGATGGAGGTCAAGTCGCATGCTTTGGCAAAATGTCGATTTGGAGAAGAATCGGCTAATTTCTTAAGGAGAGGAATCGGCTAGTTTCTGGAGGACAGGAAGAATCGGCTATTTTTGCGAAGTCATCAAAATAGGAAACAGATAGCACTATTGCATTCCTCTCGTCAAGACGATCAAGAAACACATATGGAACGCCCAATCTGGAGTTCGTTGTCTTCATCAAGCTTCGGGTGACCCATCCGAATGCCTCGAGGCAATACAAGGTCCCCTCGAAAAACGTTTAAGCAAGTTCTCAACCTATTGGTATTCGTAGTAGCTGTTGACACCTGTTATAACATAATATTACTAGTCAACTAAACATGATGAATAAGGGCTTAAAATGAATATCAACATAAGTCTAGGGGCTTTACTAACATAATTCCACGAGCTTTGGTGATTTATATCTTTTCAGGGAGTAAACAGATAAAAGCAGATAAGAACTGTGAGAATCGGAAGAGTTTACATCCCATACGATGACAAGCCTTAACCGTAAAAATAACTTCGACCCAAAATGTGGACTAAAACACTCTAGAAGACACTAGAAGACACCAGAAGGAAGGTGACATAATTAGGCCACAGGGGCCTGGCGGCCGGCCTAAACTTGCCTGGCGGCCGCCATGCTAAGTCAGCCAATCCGACTCATCTTCCTAGGTCGGTTTGTAACCGATTTTGAGGTTGTATCTATACCGTTATTGAAGGTCGGTTTGATCCAATGGTCATCGTTCATCGCCAAGGCCTACATAAGAAGACCCCCTGACCCCAGGGTTAAACCCTAACTCATTCTACTCATTATCTCTTGACCTTTTGGTCAGAGGTGTCCCAATGTGAGGACAACCTCTCCTCTCTAGTTCTAATCTAGATTAGAAGATCATGAAGAACTAGAAGCCATAGAGTGAGTTGAGAGAAAATATCAAGAGAGATTAGAGTCATAGTTCCCATGAGAGAGACTAGATCTAATCTTGTTCCTAGAGTTAAAGTGTTGGTGATGGGAAGAGCTGCTGACGAAGCACCGAACCTGTCGGTGACTCCTCTACATCTTGTACCATCGGGATCAAGTCACATTAGCACCGATACTTGATCCCAAGACTTCTATGGTGGATTAACTCCTTATTTAAGTAAGTAAATGTTCTATTTGCTCTTATTGTTCATAACTCTTGTTTGAGTACTTTAATCTGTAGGACTCTATAGATTAGAGGAGTTAGCTTAGGTGTAGGCGTGGTGCTTAGACCGAGGTTGCTTATGAATGCACCCTACCTTCCGGAGCGTGGTAGTTCGTGGTAGTGACAGTACCATTGATTCCTTTGGATTCCACATCCCGTTAGATAGGACAAGCAGGACCATGTTCTTTGGAGGATTGCATGTTTCGTCCATGTTTTCCTTTGAGTACGTCCCTTTAAGACAATATGAATATAGCTTACAAGGGTAAGAATTAGACAACTGTAGAAATCTCCTTACCTCTTTATCCTCCCCGGTTCCTTGATTGCTGCTCAGGGATGAGTTATATACCTCGGTTATCCTCACACCATTCTCCCTGTGGATTCAATATTAAAACCCTCTCCCGGGTGAAATGCTCATTAGTATCCGTTCGCTTGCGGATTATTATAAATATTTCTGTAGGCTTATCAAATACCAACAAGCATTTCTGGCGCCGTTGCTTGGGGATAATGGTTCTTTGAGAAAACATTGAGTATAACTAATCTTGTACCATACTTTAGTGTAGTCTTTCTTTTTATATTTTCTTTTCTTTTTATATCTTTTTGGGATCTTCGAATTCCACACCTATCCTTATGCTGCACCCATAAGCACAAGTTCAGGCCACTAGAATCTTTTAGAACCTATCCTACCCCTTGGCTATGAGCTGTGTCTACGGTTGATCCAAATGATCATGAAACAACCTATTATAGGAGAGAATTCTGAAGTTAACCTCAGGCCAAATCCTATCCTTTAAAAAGGATAATGTATTTGGGTTTCATCCTAGAAAAGTTGTTCGCGTGACCATCATGCAGTTTTACGGAGGAACTTTTCTTTTCTTTTCTAAAGCAAGGTTTGTCCTTGACAAACTCAGCCCGGTGTGATCTTTTTCTTAGAATTTTTCATTAACACCCAAAGGAAGAGAAGGAATCATCCTCTAGACCAAAAAAAAAAAAAGAAGTTTTTGATAGCCAGATTATAATCATTCCAACCCCTTGATTTAGCTACCAATCCTAAGTCATCAATACTCTAAAACCCTCCAAGAGAAGAAGTAATTCTACCCTTGATTCTTTTATGGTGCTGACTTTAGGAGACAACTTCTAGCTTCACACGAGACCTTTGAATGCCTATAAACCAAATCCTCTCAAAGAAGAGTCTCTTAGAAAGTATCCTTATTCTTACAAAGGACATTGGGAACCCAAGGATGGCATATCTAATGATGCCATAGAAGGAGAGCGAAGCTATCTAGAATCCATTCATGTCTTCTTCCCTTCTATTTTAGACTAGATAACTTATCCAAAGCCATTTTCAACCTCATCCTTGACCCCAATTAATCCTCTAGTGTTCTTTTCTTGAGTCTACCTATGATCTTAGAAATCCCAAGTATGGACATCATGAAGGATCTAAGGAAGACCAAGAAGAACATTATCCATAGTTGGAGAACATCCATGAGCATAGGAGTTACATCCTAAATATTCTATCCAATCCTTGCTCATGTGAGTAAACTCCTGAATTAATTGTCATCTCTAATCTTGCTACCTATAAGATCTCAAACCCCCTTGAGATAATTGTTCATAAAGATTTAGAAAGGGTGATTGTTGATCTTATTGGCTTGAAAGTTGAGATTGGTGATGTAAGGGAAAACCTCTTTATCATCTTGAATCATATTTGAAGGTTTCCCAAGGGCGAGCTTTTGTCCTAAAACAAGCATTCTAGGGGAAGTAATATAAGTATAGATCTTTTGCTATAACACCCCCTTGTGTAGTGAGCATTGAGATATAATTGTGAGGATATTCCTTCGGGTATTTTTGTTACTAACCATTTCAAGTCACGAACAAAGAGAACGAAGGATGACAATGTAAAGGTATGTCTAACCAATTATCATGCAACATGAAATCATATGCATAGAAATATTTATTGCCATGTTGCTACCTTTTCTTGGTTATCTCTACCTTTAAAGACATGCTCAAGTTGCTACACTGGTTCATCTTCACTTGAGTAAATCTCTACAATGCTTTCATGTCACCTTTATCTGCTATAGTATGCTTTGGTTTGGAAGTACTACATGTGTACTTTCAAAGGCTTTTAAATTAAGCGTGGTGCTTAGGTTAAAATGCCTTCCTTAATCAGATTAGACATGGAGTCTAGTTTGGTTATTGAATTAAAATTACTTGCGTAGACATTGATATATTTTGTTAGACTAACCCCTACTTGAAAGAAAAGCTCCCAAACAAGCTTGGGGAAAGTCCTGAAATAAACTCACATTAGAGATGAAGCAAGAGAAAGAAGAGGAGTGCCACAAACAAAGTCTACAAACAAAAGCACTTGCTCAAGGATAAACTTAAGAGTGATAGGCACATGGAAGAGGAAAGACTAACTTCATCAAAGATAATCCAATCATGATCTTCCTCCTCACATGCCCCCATCACTCCACATGCTGGTTTGCAATCCATTTATTCCCTATTACCCTTTTCTACAAGTTCGAATGATTTCGATGCATGAAAATCAAACTTAAGGTTTCATAAAATCATTCCTTTAGAAAATCATTCCTTTAGAAAAGCAAGGTGAATACTAAAAGATGATATAAAGGATCTATGCTAAAATCTTCAATCAAACTTTTCTATAGCATAGAAAGTGACCTTTAGCCCTGTAACAACACTATCCTTGTTACTACTTGTATATTCCTTCGGGTATGTGTTGTTCACCAATAATGCAGGAGTAAAACCATGAGAGGAGCAAAAAAGGTCCTAGCACAATTCAAAGGAGAAGAAAGAAAGGATGATGCAATAACGGGACAAGTTAGGAGCAAGATACACAAAAGGCCAATTAAGGAAAGCTCCAAGCAAAGGGAAAGAACCACCACAAGTTGTTACGATGCCGTCACACTCTAATAAAAGGTAACATCTTGAGGTAAGCTATCATTAACTAAGCTTTTCCCTAATTATGGCATGCTCATAAATAAAGAACAAAACATGTTGGAGTCAAAACCTAACCTTATCCATCCCGCTTAGCTTCTCATGTTTAGTTCTTTGTTTCTAAACACCACTCTCTTGATCTCATAATCCCCAATGTAAAACTAAAATGTTGCTCATCCTGTTCGGAAGATAGCTATAATCATTAAACCATTGATGCTTAATCTCTTGATCTTATCACCCTCATCATAAATGAATGAAACAAATAAACATTAACTCTGCCTTGTTTAATGTGCCTAAGGTAAGAGAAGAACGAATAAAGTTTTGGTTCTGTTGGTGTTTTCCCACCAACAGGGCCCCTACACTTGATCTCTACCTTGTCTTTGCAAACAGGACATACTTCGAGCACAACGTGGAGGAGTATGTCATTTCTCCAAAATTCTACAAGGAAATATCCCGACCCACAAAGAACACACACTAAACAAGATGTTGCTCGCTTCCACCGTCAAAAGCTTCACTTCAAACCATGAGACAAGCAAGCAACATAGGTGATGCCATTCTCGAGAGATCATTACCTCGGGAGACGCAGCCACCAAGATCAGGATGATACACTTGAGGAGTGAGTAAGGTAAGAAGTCTTGTTCGGAGGACTTAAAACATTGAACCCTCGCCGGAAGGTAAGCTCGGTAGTTATCCATATTTAATTCTTAGCATTACATCTTTAATTGCATATCATATTTATCTTTTCTGCATCAGTATCAAGATATTTACTTCTTTGCATAATCATTTTTCTTTAGCATATTTAATTTCTGCATTACCATTGCATTGAAAAATTATCAAGCCCCATGTGAATAATCTTGTGACGTGTAACAACCCATAAGGATATTCACCGTGGAGGCATAAAAATAAATATGCATTCATTTAGTTACATTTGCATCATAGTTCTTTGCATGCATATAAATCTATAAAACCCCAAAAATATTTGAAAGAGAAATCTTGCTTTGAAGTTCTATGTGGAATAATCATGATCCATCTTGAAAATCTTTAGACACATGAGATCTATGTGGCCAACCACTAATGCTTAATCAAGTTCCACAAAGCTTTGTTGTCTATTTGAGTTCAGCAGGATTTCAAGGGAGAGAAACATGATAGGGCAATCTCTCGTCACTTGTCTACCTCAACTTCCAAATCAACAAACCTGACATTTCAATCTAGCTTGGGGAGAGCACCCCAGTTATCCCGATAAGTATCTCTACTACTATCTATATATTATTAGCTAAATATTTGGTTTGCTATTAGAGTTTGTTAATGAGTTTAGTTTTATAGAGTCTAGTCGTTTAAAGAGTCTTAGTAGAGTGTGATCTTTAGAGTGTGAGAATAAATAAATATAGAGAGTGTACAAGAATTTTTATTTTCCACCAACATAAAATAATCTCTGAAGCTAAATCTCATGCATGGAAATGATGAATAGTTGCTCTGCCGTAATTCCTTTTTAGTACCTAGCTTTCAAGCTTAATTTCTCTTAAGCATTAAATGCAAAACTGCTTTGACTTGAGATTTACCACCTGAACCTGAAATCTGTGGGATGCAAATTGCTTGCTCTAAAGTCTAGGTAATTGATGGATATGATATATGAGAGTCTGAGCTGCTATTGATCTTACTCCTAGTGATGCTAGATTTTTGGAGATTTATTTTAAAACTTTAAAAGTGCACATGATAAGTTCTGTGTGACAGAGTGTTGAACCTCCTACCACAGCCATATATACATGCTCCTTAGATTAGGAAGACCCTTTTGACATATATATAGGCTGCTTGCTTTGCATTGAGTTTGTTCAATCTTTGTCGATCCTTAGAAACTTATTATGCTGATCATGTACACTCCACTACCATTCCATCGCCATTACATTTCACTCCATTCCACTCGACTCCATTCATGCACATGCTACTTCCACCTTGGAAGTACGCATCCACCACTACACCACCATATACACCCATTATATCAACCAAAAATGTTCTACTCCTATCCTAGGATAGAGCAACCAAAAATATTCCCTATACCCATCCACTCATCCATTTCTAGCCAATGTCTTACAGAAGCTTCATTACTTTTATCTATCTCTCAAAAGTTATTGCAAAAGAGACTTGGGTTGTATATATATAAAAAAAGAGAGAAGGGAGATGAAAAATGGACAAGTGTCCTACGGGCGAGTAGAGCCTACCTCCCTAAGAAAAAAAAAAGATAAAGGAGAGTTAAAAAAATGGACAAGTGTCTGCTGAAAACAATGGGTACTTAGATACTCGCCTCTCCATAAAAGAAAAATAAAGAAAAAGAAGAGATACAACCCAGGTTCTCCCAAAGTTTCCAAATTTCAAAAGAGAGAAGATTACTCAAGGAGCAAAAGTAAGCTTTCCCCTCATTCATTTCATACATCTTACTATATTCCCTATCATATTCTTCCTACCATACACATGCACAACTTGATCAGTGTGACTCGTAACTTTGGATCCATTGCTTGAATTTACAATATATGTTTAGTAAATAGAATTAGTTTTCTCCCACCTAGAGCTCCAGATATAAGCCTTAGATATAGGGTGAGAGAGAAGAAGACATAGTGTCCTACTGTCTTAGTCCAAAAATACCACATATTATGAGAGAGAGGCAAAACAACCTTGTTGCCTTAGTGAGGATCCACAAATACCACAAATGAGAGACTTGAGAGAGTCATACAAGAAACTTTGAGTTTTATTTTGAAAACCAGCAAAAAACTCGGAAGGACACTTGAACAAAAGAGTTTGAGATATGGTGCTTGACTTGATTGTTCTATCTTTCAATTGCCCAAGATCCAAAGAAAAGGGATCCACAAATACCACAAATGAGAGACTTGAGAGAGTCATACAAGAAACTTTGAGTTTTATTTTGAAAACCAGCAAAAACTCCAGAAGGACACTTGAACAAAAGAGTTTGAGATATGGTGCTTGACTTGATTGTTCTATCTTTCAATTGCCCAAGATCCAAAGAAAAGGCTATAAGCTCCATGGTTAAAGGTAATAAGGGTAAGTTGAAATTTAAGCAAGTTTATTCTTATCTGGAGAGAAATTTTTGTTTGAAAGCATGTGTACTTTTAAGGCATGAAAGCGTTGAAGCAACTCCTGATCCATGCTAAGTTTGGCTTTGCTAGGGACTAGCAAAGGATAAGCTTGGGGGAGCTTGTTGACACCTATTATAGCATAATATTACTAGTCAACTAAACATGAATAAGGGCTTAAAATGAATATCAACATAAGTCTAGGGGCTTTACTAACATAATTCCACGAGCTTTGCTGATTTATATCTTTTCAGGGAGTAAACAGATAAAAGCAGATAAGAACGGTGAGAATCGGAAGAGTTTACATCCCATACGATGACAAGCCTTAACCGTAAAGTAACTCAACCCAAAATGTGGACTAAAACACTCTAGAAGACACCAGAAGGAAGGTGACATAATTAGGCCACAGGGGCCTGGCGGCCGGCCTAAACTTGCCTGGCGGCCGCCAGGCTAAGTCAGCCAATCAGGCTCATCTTCCTAGATCGGTTTGTAACCGACTTTGAGGTTGTATCTATACCGTTATTGAAGGTCGGTTTGATCCAATGGTCATCGTTCATCGCCAAGGCCTATATAAGAAGACCCCCTGACCCCAGGGTTAAACCCTAACTCATTCTACTCATTATCTCTTGACCTTTTGGTTAGAGGTGTCCCAATGTGAGGACAACCTCTCCTCTCTAGTTCTAATCTAGATTAGAAGATCATGAAGAACTAGAAGCCATAGAGTGAGTTGAGAGCAAACAAGAGAGATTAGAGTCATAGTTCCCATGAGAGAGACTAGATCTAATCTTGTTCCTAGAGTTAAAGTATTGGTGATGGGAAGAGTCTGCTGAGGAAGCACCGAACTTGTCGGTGACTCCTCTACATCTTGTACCATCGGGATCAGGTCACATTAGCACTGATACTTGATCCCGAGACTTCTATGGTGGATCAACTCCTTATTTAAGTAAGTAAATGTTCTATTTGCTCTTATTGTTCATAACTCTTGTTTGAGTACTTTAATCTGTAGGACCCTATAGATTAGAGGAGTTAGCTTAAGTTTAGGCGTGGTGCTTAGACCGAGGTTGCTTATGAATGCACCCTACCTTCCGGAGCGTGGTAGTTCGTGGTAGTGACAGTACCATTGATTCCTTTGGATTCCACATCCCGTTGGATAGGACAAGGTGGACCATGTTGCTTTGGAGGATTGCATGTTTCGTCCATGTTTTCCTTTTTGAGTACGTCCCCTTTAAGACAATATGAATATAGCTTACAAGGGTAAGAATTAGACAACTGTAGAAATCTCCTTACCTCTTTATCCTCCCCAGTTCCTTGATTGCTTTTGCTCGAGGGGATTAGTTATATGCCTCGGTTATCCTCACACCATTCTCCCTGTGGATTCGATATTAAAACCCTCTCTCGGGTGAAATGCTCACCAGTATCCGTTCGCTTGCGGATTATTATAAATATTTCTGTAGGCTTATCAAATACCAACAGTAGCCTACTTCACTTCTCACCTTTTATAATGAGTAACTAATAGATAGCATCACTCTTTGCCAAGAATAAAGCATATATGTGTTATGCTCCATGTTTTTTATCGCGGGCTCACGAAAATTGCATCGAGGCTTTTCTGGCGCTATTCGCCGCTATAGCGGCAGCTATCTTGCGATAGCGCCCAGCCTGCTGCTGCCGCTATAGCCCATTAGCATGAAAATAGCACGCTATAGCGCCAATAGCGCGCTTTAGCGGCGCAATAGCGCTAATAGCGTGGAAAGGAAATTGACAATAGTGTCGTGGCGTCTCAATTGGCGCTCTATAGCGCGCTATTTGTTTCATGGGTTACGCTAATAATATTATTGGGCCTATAGCAAAACATGATATATTTATTATATTATAATTGTTTTGATAAGGGAAAAATGAAGTTTTGTGAACATGACATAAAAAACATCCAACGTTTTTGTCAATCAACATATAGAAAACGGAAACCTAATTTTTTTTTTGAAAACCATTGGGGGAGCTTCCCCACCTACTTTCATTTCAAAAAAAAAGTCCTCGTTTTTAGGGAACGGAAGAAACCCTGGTCGTCCGGTTAATCCTGAAAAATCGGACTAAAACCATATGAGACACCACACAAAAACACAAGAAAGAGTGAAAGACGAAAGAAATTACAACGCCAGAACACATGAACTCTTCAACGATGCCTTAACTTTGGATCAGCAACTCCAATGGAAGGTCAGCTTGACAATCCAGTTTGCAATATAATTGAGATTCTCACCAAAGAAAGATTCTCAGGTTTTCATATCTTGATCTGAGGCATGTAGAAAGTATTCTCACCAAAGAATGGTTTCTAGATATTCTGAAACAAACATATTACAACTTGTTAGGGATCGTCACAGTGATTTTTAGTACATTTTAATTTCAGATACTCTAGCATAGGCATGTATGGTCTCTTTGTTAAGGACCTGATTGAGAACGAGACTTTGTAGACTGTCCCTTACTATTCTGTACATTTATTGTTTGAACCATGATTATTATTTTCATCTTCCTCTCTGATCTGTGTCTTTGTTCAATAGCTTCTGTCGTTTAGCTTCATTGGTTTTATTTGATAGCAGCTAAGCCACATTTGCTTCTTGGTTCTAACAGAGTAGCTTAGTGTCTCTCTACAGCTTTTTCAGTTAAGCTGTATCGGTTTCTTCAGAGCTGGTTTCAATGTTTCTCTAGTAGCAAGTGTTCAACGATAAGTGCAGTACTGCAGTAGCAGAGTAGTTTAGTTAAGTGTGCATTTTTTTATTTACTAGCTCTAAACTCGTAAAACTTTGAATTGATATAATTTATTTTACTAATCTGAATGTGTTCACCAATCTGTGGTTCAGATCTATAGTAGTAACTCTGATGACTCCATATACAGATTTAATATTGATCTGTGAAGAAGGTGAGTGTGAGCTTTGGTTCAAATGAAAATGTTATCGAGTCCATGTGCTCACCAATCTTGCATGTTTTGTATGCTTAATCTATTTATGTATTTAATAGATGTTATTAGTAATCAGAAGCAGCTGTGGCACCAGTCATAACTCAATCTGACAGTTTGTGTTACAAGAAATAAGTACAAGATATTAAGTCTATACTAGCCAGACATTTTTTAGGAAATATATGATGGAGCACTAATATCCTGTGGTTTTTATTCCATGAACTATGATTGCTGGCATACCTAAACAAATTATATTGTGGCTAGGATTCAGACTATTAATCTCCTTAGAATGAGTAAAGTGCTTAAGTGTTCTTGTAGTAGTAGATGGATGGCGGTAAAGTAGTAGATGGATGCCGGTAAAGTGCTGAATGGCATGTATTTGGTTAAGAGTTCCAAACAAGCAGGACAATAATACGTCGTCAGCAAAAGCAAGTCTGTAGCAACACCACCAAACAGGTCGCCGAGTAACCATGCTCATCCTGAACTTTCCCTTGCTAGGTGTTTTGCCCATCCAAGCACGGCAAGATGCCAGTGAAAAACCAAGCATACCTTTGTTTGGCGCATGTTCTTTTCTTCAGTTTATGAATCTGCTTGTGAACAAAAAAAAAAAAATATTCTGATTATGTTATATGGCCTACCAGGGATAACTCGTCTGGTGCTTGAGCTTGTAACTTTGAAAGTAAGATACACACCTTTCTTTGGTAAGTGCGTGACTAATAGTTTATATATAGTTTTGTTCTAATCTTTTTTGGATATATCTCTACAGTTTAAACAGGAATTAGTCCAAAAATTGTACTACTGAATTAACCTGTATTGGAAAAACTAGATTCAGGTAGTTCATATGTTACAAATATTAGCAGGGATGAGAAGAGGTTGATTTGTAGCAAATACAAGTAATAGATTAGCAGTTGTTTTTTGAAAGATAGTCAGACTTTGGTGCCTAAAATGTTGCCATGACATGGCTTTTATTCTACACTTGAACTCCTAATTTTCTCTCCAGTGTAGTGAGTAAAGCATGTAGATAGAAATAAAATACAGAGTACTTTAAAATACATGTGGTTATTCAGTATATACTCAATGTGTAGTTAGACTGGCCTAACCTTGATATTTTTAAAATATGTGATCTAGTAGCAATGTTTAGACACTTTAACTATCTTAGGTAAAATGTCTCATATTTTCCACATTTCACATAAAAATAATGCTATAGTTCTACCAATAATCTGATTGCAGACAACATTTCACATAAAAATAATGCTATAGTTCTACCAATAATCTGATTGCAGACAGGCAGCAAGGAGCAGGTCTGTTGAGTGCTGCACTTGTGTGTGTATGTGCCAAGTACCCCTCCACTTTTTGGTAGCTTACTGAGTCTCCTTTGTTTTGTTTAGGGCCGGCTAATGGAAATGGACTGACTACCAGAGATGGCGTCACTACTTTGAGTATCCACAAGGCACATGCTTCCACAACCAGGATGACTAAAGATGGTTTTGTAGAATGATCATCTCCCTCTGTAGAAAATAGATGTGACGATGATGTGCTTGTCTATAGAACTTTTGTGAAAATATGCTATCAGTTGAATGAATCAATTTATATGAGATGAGAAATGTATTACAATGATGTTACTTTTGTGTTAAATTGTAAACAAAGTGTTGCAACATGAATAATTATCATATTTATTTGGCGTTGCAATATATATATATAATAAAAAAACAAAGCAAATTGCGTTGCAATAGCTATAGCAACTTAATGTTTTAGCGTGGCAATAGACAAACTATCTCTTGCAACAACAATATATACGATGGTGGTAATAGAGGACCAACCTATAGCAACCATTTATTTACATAACGTGGCAACAGAGGATATACCTATAGCAACCAAACTAAATAGCGTGGCAATAACCTGTTTCACATATAGCAACCAACCTAGGACACGTAGCAATAGAGTAGCTATCTATAGCAACCAACCTAAATAATGTGGCAATAGCCTGTTCCATCTGTAACAACCAACCTAGGTAACGTGGCAATAGAGGATCTATCTATAATAACCAACCTAAGTAATGTGGCAATAGCCTGTTCCACCTATAGCAACGAACCTAGGTAATGTGGCAATAGAGGAACTCTCTATAGCAACCAACCTAATCGGCGTGGCAATAGCTTGTCCCACCTATAGCAACCATGTAGGATCTTTGTGGCAATAACCTTTGTTCTCTCTTGCTATGGTTTTTCATTTGTGGCAATAATGACGCTTGCAACACTACTCTTGTGTTGCTATTACACTTTGTTGCTACAAGATCATCATGTAGCAATAGCCATCACTAGCAACACCTAGAGCGTTGCAATTGCTACTATTGCCACACCCATAATGGTTGCTATTGATCCTATCCCAACACCCAATTTTGGTTGCGAAAAGAGTCAAAAGTGTTGCAATAGAGGGATTATGTGTCGCAACAAAAAAGCGGCGTGGCAACATGCTATTGCTACCGTCACAAGTGCACCGACTTTCTACCAAATAAAAAAGGTAGAAATAATACTATTGCTACCATTTTTTGGTCTTTTGCAACCTTTTTAGGCGTTGAATTTGGGGTGATAGTTAGTAGTGATGGCGTGACAGGCGCCACCATCGTCGACCAAGCAAACACCGAGCTTGGCAAGGCTTCCGCGAGTCTTTGTGCTAAGGGGTTGAGCGGAGTGGTCGAAGCGAGGGCGGCACAGAAGTTCTTCAATGACGCCTTCACGAAGGGGATTACCGTCACCGTCCTAGAGTAACCCGGGCTAAGCTTTTTACCCGTAACCTGTGGTATAGAGGCCACATCGAGCTGCCGGGCCGCCCGGCGAGGTCGTCATGTCTGCCGCCACCACTTGCGGTCGCCGCCACACCGTGGAGCCTCTCGGACTTCGCCCGTGACAACCGCCGCCACACGTCGCGAAGCCTCGGACTCGCCCGCGACAACGGGAAGCGGCGCATCGGCGATGCCGCCGCCACCACACGTCGTGGAGCCTCTCGGACTCACCCGCGGCGATGGGAGGCAAGACGGTGGCGTTGTCCACCGCCACACGCCGCGCGGAGCCTCTCGGACTTCGCCGCGCGGCGGCCGCGGTGTGCGCGCCGGTCATGAAGACTGGGGGCGCACACTCGATTGGCCAGGCCGAACAACAAAACGTTGGTCGCATTCCGTCGAATGCCCTGGCGCGACCGCCGACCGGAAGAAGCACCGCAATGACACAACAAACTCCCCGGACCTCAATGGCGACTTTGTACCCGGGAGCCGAAGGTGCAGCAACATGGCTAGGAGATCGCCGGAGGACCCCGGTCCCTGCCGCCTGAAGACGGCTGAGTCGGACGAGACACGCCAATCCCTCCGCCGTCGGCCGCTCGGGCGCCACAGCAGAGGAACGCGATGGAGGATCGCCCGAACTCCGCGAGTTAGGGGTGACCTTCACGCGGACCCCGGCCCGTCCGTTGCCCACCGCACAAGTAGCATGTCCCAAGACGGGTCGCGCGCCTCGGATCACGCCACCGCTCCTCTGTCTTGCTGCGTCCCCGCCCACCCGACCGTCGCAAGTACCGGATCCGGCCTTGGGGAGCGCGGATCTTGGTCGTCCCTGGCCACTCCGACCGTCGACCACCATGGAAGGGGGTGGGGTGTGCGGGCTCGCTTGGAGGATGTGTAGGAGGAGGAGGAGCAACGGGGAAGGAAGGGGGAGCCTACGGCTGCAGCACCAACAGATCCGGCGGCGGGGATTACAGATCGAAGGATAGGCACCGGAATCCGCCCACCGGTCAGCTGCTGTTGGAGGCAGCTATCCGCACGCCGTCGGCGGGCGGGGGGTAGGGAGGGGGCGGGCTGGGAAACACCCCGCCGCCACCTTCCTTGCTGCCGCGCGCGGTTTACCGGCGGCGCGCCGGGTGGCGGCGAGGGCGCAGGCGAGAAGCGGAGCACGGCGGCGTTGGCGCCGGTTTCCACCCGAGTCGCCCCTCAAAGAATTGGCATGATAACGGAAACCTAATTGGTCCAAACGTTTCAGCGGGGTAAAACAAAACAATATTATATTATCAATTCTGAATAGTGCAATGCGACGTAGAAAAACAATAAGCATCATTGTATTTGAATCATTAATTAATAATACTAACATAGCATGACACATGATTAACTTTTTTGTTAATCTCCAACGCATTTTGCTGTAGATCAACATTCGCCGCCCGTCCAAAACCAGCCCGGATGTGGCCGGCCGGCCAACGAAACGGCGAATCCCGCTTACACCACTCCTTTGACGACCTTTTCAACTTGTGCATGCCCCCCGCACCTGATATGATACATACTACACCAACTAATGAAAGAAAAGCAGTTTCGTCGTAACTTATGCACTAATATCGATCATCAGCAGAATTAATAATCCAAGAAGGCCAGGGGCATGTTTAGTTCATTGTCTGGTATCAAATCTTCTAAGTGCTTTACAGCACCTGCACCACGCATGCCACTTGGACACCACCCCGCCTGCCTGCCGTCCAATAGGTAGCGACCAAGTCCACCACCTGCACCACGCATGCACGGTCGGGTCAAGTATATAACAGGCATGCACCTTTAGACCAAACAATAAGCAAGCCTGTGTAGAATTAGGAGCAAACATGGCGTTGAGAGGCTTGGCAATAGCGCTGCTCCTAATTTGTTATCTCTCTACTCCATCCTTGGCCACCTCTGATGGCTTCATCCAGTGCCTGACACACAAGATACCCAGCAGTGAGCTGATCATCACGCCGGGCTCCAGTACCTTCACCAGCGTGCTCGTCTCAACCAGCAAGAACTCGAGATTCCTAACCAATACCACGGTGAAGCCGATCTGCATCGTCACCGTGACACACGCCTCCGACGTGCAGGCCGCCGTGGTGTGCGGGCGTCAGAACGGCGTGCGCCTCCGCGCGCGCAGCGGCGGGCACGACTACGAGGGCCTGTCCTACCGGTCGGCGCGGGCCGAGGTGTTCGCGGTGGTCGACCTCGCCAACCTCCACGCCATCACCGTGTCCACCGACGACGAGGAATGTGGTGGGCCAACTGCGTGGGTCGACTCCGGCGCCACCGTCGGCCAGCTCTACTACGCCGTTGCCAAGACCAACCCGGAGCTCGGTTTCCCGGCCGGCGAGTGCCCGACTCTCGGTGTCGGTGGCCACTTCAGTGGTGGCGGGATCGGCATGATGATGCGCAGGTACGGGCTCGCCGTCGACCATGTCATCGACGCCAAGCTTGTCAACGCCAATGGCGAGCTTCTCGACAGGGCAACCATGGGAGAGGATCTGTTCTGGGCCATCCGAGGAGGCGGTGGGGAGAGCTTCGGCATTGTCCTGTCATGGAAGGTGAGCCTCGTCAAGGTCCCATCGACGGTGACCATGTTTCGCATCCCCAGGACGGTTGAGCAGGGCGCCGTCGACATCGTGGCAAAGTGGCAAGACGTCGGGGCAAACCTGCTGCCCAGGAAGATGAACATGATGGTCGTTCTCCAGGGCGGACAAGCCGTGTTCCAGGCCCTGTACCTGGGCAGGTGCGACGAGATCCTGCCGACCATGGCGTCCCGTCTCCCGGAGCTAAACGCGACGAAGTCCGACTGCAAGGAGATGACCTGGCTTGAATCCATGGCGTTCATCGGCTTCCGCGGCAACACCAGCACGACGGCGCTCCTGGACCGGAACATCGGCTTCAATTCCTTCTTCAAGATCAAGTCCGACTACGTCCGGCGTGCCATCGACAAGGAGGTCTGGCGGAAGATCTTCGACTCCGGGTTCGTCAACGGCTCCGGGTTCGTGATGCTGGAGCCCCACGGCGGGTTCATCGGCACCGTCCCCACCACGGCGACGCCGTATCCGCACCGGAGCGGCGTGTTGTATGTCATCCAGTACGTCACTTCCTGGGCGGCCGGCGACGATGGCTCGACGGCGAGGAACTGGATCGGAAGCTTCTACGACTTCATGGGGCAGTACGTGAGCAAGAGCCCCAGAGAGGCGTTCGTCAACTTCCGGGACCTGGATATCGGCGAGAACACGGTGGTCAATGACGTCAGCACGGTCGATAGCGGCAAGGTGTGGGGTGAGAAGTACTTTGGTGGCAACTTCGAGAGGCTCGCGACGGTGAAGGGAGTGGTGGATCCAACCGATTACTTCAGGAATGAGCAGAGCATCCCGCCACTGCTCCAAGGGTATTGAACGTGGCAATTTCATTCCTTGTGGCATGATTGATATCTTCTCCGAAAATAATTTTCCTAATATTTATCATGGGTCCACATGCATGCTTTATATTTTTTTTTTTTTTGAGCAGAACATGCATGCTTTATATTGTTCATATCCCTGCCATGGGGCCAAAATTCAAATTAGGGGAAACATGTTCCTGTAATAATTGATTTATGCGATATGGTATCTTGTGTATGCACTTGGGAAATTTATTTTATTTTCAAATTTTGCCGAGTTCAAATTCCTCAATGATATGAAAATTCCTACCAAGGCCAAAATGTCACCAAATTCAAATGCTACACACTCGGTATTGAGCCTTGTCAAATTCAGGTGACCTTGGTGAGGACCTTGTCATCGCTCTTTTTTCGACATGAAACCATATTCATTGATTAACAACAGGGAAGCCGTTAAAACCATTCTGAGTCAATGGCTACAAACGGGACTCGCGCTTAGAAGCGGGCACCCATGAACATGTCTTTGGATTAGCACAAACACCTGAAAATCTGTAGACCCCGAGTGCAAAGTGGTAAGGGCCTGTCTAGCTAGAGAGTCCGCCATCCGGTTATCGGTTCTTCTAATTCTTACGCACACTGGAGGTTGAAGCCTGTATTGATGTGTTGATCATATGGGTATATGGCTTAAGTCTCAAATCCGAGGATTGGAGAGGTCATTTCCATTGATGAAGTTGACCAGCTGGAGGTTGTCGAGAGAAGAAGTTGACATTTGAGAGGCCTAAGTGGGTGGAGAGAGTCTTTGCAAATCCCATAGCCAGTTTCTCGCCTTGAGTACGATGAGGTGACCTACAATGCCGCCTTTATGAAGAAGCTCAATGGTGGCTGAGACTCTGTGCTGATCAAAGAGACTCCAATCCCTGTCTTTCTCTAAACAACAAGTGGCATGTCCGGCATGGTGGAAATGTCGGTTGTAACACGGGCGCTATGAACCGAGGCCCGAAGTTGAATCAAAATCTGTCATCATACCTGCGGAGAGCAATGTATACCCGTGGCGGTATATGTCACGCGTTGTTGCATCTTTGGTTGGCTCTTGCGGCTTGAGAAGAGCCAGGTGCTATTGGGGAACGATACGAGTCGATCCAGCTTGTCGATTGAAGTCATGACCTGCAGGGAGTCTCCTATTAGGAAAAAAAGAATAAGAGATTGCTTGTAAAAGGTATTCGGAAATATAAGGAAACCTTTAGAGATTGCTTGAGATACAAGCCCCATAGGAGGGCTATATAAACAAGGGAGATATAATCTTTTAGGGGCAAGCAATAAATGAAAATATTCCACTCTTTGCTATCCAGCTCTAGCGCCTGCAGCCCCGCCCTATGCCGCCGCTCCCTCCCACTTCGGCGCCGCGCTGTGGGGGATAAACCCCTTATCCCCTCACGGCCCACCTTGGGCTGAGCTATCGAGCTGACCGGGCGCGGGGCCGAAGCCCCTCGGCGTCTTCGAGTTGGTGGCCATTACGGAGATCACGGCGTAGGCGTGGGCGTCAAGATTATTACCTTGTATAGCTCTATTGTATTCCATACAAAATTCCCAATTGTAACCGATTATGATAGATCTTGTCGGTTTGGATCCGACCTGTAACCCTGCTCCCCGGATATATAAGGCGGACAGGGACCCCCTCTAGAACTCACTTCATTATTCCACCAAGCAATACAAACTATAAGCAGGATGTAGGTTTTACGCCCTCACAGCGGCCGAACCTGGGTAAACTCTCATGTGTTTTTTCCCATTCGTCTTGCTTAACATCCTGCTAGTCGTCTAGCGCACCTCTACCGATCACAATCTACTAGCCTGGGTACACCCCTTCTAGGCTATCGCCAATATCTCGTCGACACACGCCTACTGCCCTAGGGCAGCCGCCCTCTCCCGCGCCACCGCCGCCGGCGTCACCGCTGCCCCTCCCGAGCTCGGCTGTGACAGTTTTCGTCGACAATGAGGCACCTGTGGTGACTTTGGGATTATCTGAATCTGTCGGCTCAGTCTTTCATAGGGTTAGGGTTTACGTATGTATGTTCATAGGGTGAGTTTGTGTGAAAGTCTGCGTTGTATTGTGTAATTCTCAAGAAAAAAAAGTACTATGTGTTTGTTCATCTGCTCTAAGTCAAAAATAATCTTGAGCACCTAACCCTATTGTTAATTCTGCCCTTCGGTTAATTACAATGGAACTAGGTGGATTCCATAGCGTTGCTGCGGGTATGAAGAAGGAATACAATTTATGAAGAGAAAAAAAATTTGTTGGGGTAAATAAGGGTTAACATGGACTTCGTGAGAAAGAATGAAAAAATGCAATAATATATAAAAAGGACTAACAGGGACAACTTGAACTATAAAACATTTTCTTGTCTTTGAGCACAGGAATCATGTAAAGTTGACATTACAATTTTCTTATTTTGATCGGCAGTGTACAAAGTTTTATGCATGAGATAGTCCATATAAGCCTCCGTATACATAATTACCTTTTATTATATTCATGAGTTGTCTACTTTTCTAAAAATAAAAATAATCATATGATATTTATGAACTAATTGTATGAGAATAAAGTAGCGCCTATGAATATGAATTAGCACAATGCAAAATCTATGAGAATCTCATGAATGCAACACGCTTCCATCCCGATCTGTAAAAACCGAAAAACAAAAATTTTATTGTTCCCACAGTCAAAGACACGGGAGGCTGCGTTGGGATGCTACAGCCTACAGGACAGGACAAGAGGGCGTCGGCGATGTCCAGCAGGAGAGCTGCTCGCGAACTATGAACGACATCGGGTAGAGACGCAATCATATCATGTCTGAGTCTGAGCACCCGCTGTCCCTCTGTTTTGTCCATCCATGTCGACTCTCTGAGCATAGGACATGACGTGCGCGCACTGGTGGTGACCGACGAGGCCGGAGCCGCCGCGACCGTGATCCCCATCGACGATGTGGCCCGCGAGCACGGCAACGCTCCGGCCGTGGCCACGGCGCCTCCTCCCACTGCAGCAGCGTCGTCAGCGGCGGTACCACCCGCGGCGGCGGCGACAACGACGGCGCCTCGATCGGAAGACGGGGATCCCGTTCTTCTGGCGCGGCGACCGCGGCAGCCGTCGCGTGTCGCTCCTCGACTTCTTCCGGCCCACCGTCGCCACCGCCATCGCCACGGGTACCTCCGATGAGACGCTCTCCGTCTTCACCCAGTTCTTCCAGTTCCATGCCCGCTTCGACGACTTCCCGGCGCTCCTGTCAGTGTCGCTGGCTCGCCCATATATCGATACCCATGTCGAATTAAACTGCTGACCGCTGACGCCGAACGCGTGTGCGTTTGTGGTTCTTGCATTGCATCAGGTTCTTCATGGTGGCAAACGCGATCACGGCTGGGTACCTCTGGTTCTGTCCCTCCACTTCTCCGCCGTCATCGTCCTCCGCCCACAGGCCATCGGCTTGCGCCACCTCCTGCTCTCGTCCGCGACATTGTAATTCGTTCTCCCCATCCGGCACACTGCACACACGAACACGACACACGCCCACGTACGTGCACGGCAGAGAAGCAAGCAAAGGTAAAGTTGTGAGATGCGACGGGGAGGAGCTGGATGCTGGAGAGAACAATCCATTTTTATACGCACGAGGGAGAACAACTCCAGCTCTGTCTGCTGATGACCTTGAAGAACCGCAATTGTCTGTTCCAATTCTAGTGGAGCACTCAACATTAATTTCTAGTGGAGCACCCAACGGCGGCCTCTTCAATTCATTTGCAGCTGAAACAAAAATCGAAATAGAGATGATGTGGCATGCTTGCATGTTCAGATAAATCCCCTAGGGGGGGTTTCCCATATAAGTGTTATAGATAACTGTCAAGCTAGCTATCATAACAGTCTGTTCAGCATCCAAATAAAATATTCTCTACTTTACATCTTCACCATGTTCTTTTATCCATCAACAAGTACATTGAATTTGTGGAAAAATCATATACCTACTCAAATGTTTTCGTTCACGTACCAAGCCAAGCATATAATACCTGCATAATGTGTTTGGGGATTTACAAATAATTTGTATGCAAATATTGCTGCATCAGCTTTGTTTTTAAAACAGCTTAGGTTACCACTAGTTTTGTTCATTTTGGATTTTTCCTGGCGATTTGTCAGCTATTTTCTGCTTGTCATGTTCACATGTAATCAAATGGCGAGGTCGGGGCTGCCAATTGAGGCCGGCGTTACGGCTTTCATCGAGTCCCTCACGCTACCCCTCAAGCGACCCGCTGATCAAGACTCCTCCGCGCCCAAGGCGTCCGCGCCGCGATCAGCGAGGACTGGATCCCAAAGGCGCGGATGACTGCCTTGCCCGCGAAGTCAGCCTTCCGCGACCCGGCCAAAGTGCCAGCGCCGCCGTGTCCTACGGACAAGTGGGAGGGCCGCCCGGCCGGTGCGCCGTCGACCACCCCGGATCCCACGATTGCGGTGAGATTCCGTAGTCACTTCACGGATGACGTCCTCCAATCTCACAAGCGGGTGGTTGTCCAGGAGATCTTCCCCATGCGCGACGATCGGCCGGGCAAAGACGATCCCGGCGCTGAAGCGCTCCCGCGTCGGGTTTCTAGATTTCTGTAGTAAATTGGTTCCTTCTTAGTTTATATCTTTCCAGTATCACAGATTTAGCCGGTGTCCTGTGCTAGTGTTTTTACTTGCGTCATCTCTTCGCAGCTTGCTCGAATTGACGCAAGTCGGTGTATGAACTTTCCCACTTCTCTCAATGAAGCCTGAGCCAAGCTCGCTTTGGAAAAAAATGTAATCAACTGGCCCAAGATTTTGACATTGCTGGTGATAAGTCGTGTATGAACTTTCCCACTTCTTAATGAAGCACGAGCCAAGCTCGCTTTTCGGGGGAAATGTAATCAACTGGCCCAAGATTTTAACATTGCTGGTGATGACGTATGTTGCTGCCAAATCTAATGATGCATGCGTTTTTATCTGCTCAACAAAGTATCCTTAGTACAGAATGTATATTTGTGGTTTGAAAATGGATTTTTATTGTCGGAATAAATCCAACCATAAATATTTGTGAATGTAACTCGGATATCCTTGTGGTTTGATTTTTTTTTTTTTGTTAAGATTTAATAATGCATATGGTCACAAGTATGTGTATCCCGACACAGGACACAAGATTTATGCTTCGAACAATGAAAATTTATGATTAGAATAAATTTTGGCAACAAGAATTGTGATGAACAAACATTTCTTATGGCCGAAATGAAACGAAGTACGTGGTTTGGCAATGTACCTATGTGTGTGCAGATTAGTGACCCTAAGGGATGTGATTTATGCTTGTTACTCCCTCTATCTTTTTTTATAAGGCGTATAGGGTAGTATCCCAGATACCAAGGAACTACAGATAACAAGGAAGAAAGAGGATCACGTGGCCAGAATTAATGCAAGGTTTGCATGCTAGAATGCAAACCGTTGCATGCAGCCGAAGGCAGCACGCGCGCCGGCCGGGTGATTAGAATTAGCAGTACGCCACGAGGGCTGGGCGATTAGAATTAGCACACACAGCTGGTCCGGCCCATGCATAAACGCTTCGTATTCTTCGTATTCTATTCAATGCTGCACGTTCATTAACTTTCTTCACCTCGATTCCAATGCCACGCCTTATAAAAAATCAAAAACGAAAATTGTTGGGCGCCTTATATTTCGTAATGGAGGGAGTAATTAGTAATCGCCCGTCAAATTGACAGCAGCATATTCAAATGATTTGAGCAAATGATGTGGTGCAGTCTTTCATATCTAGCCCACTTTCACCATTAACTAGCCACTGTGCCCGTGCTTCGCTGCGGGTGATGATCTGCTTGATAGATCAAACATTGTGGACCATATAGATATGTGGTACTTGAAAGTATCTCAACGGAAGATAATTGGTTTTTACCACTATCATGTTTTGGAAGATGATCTTCAAAGGATCATATCTCAATAGAAGCTAGTATCACCATGGTGTTATGGAAGTCAATATACTTTAGCATCCATTACACAATACCAATTCTAGGTCACCAATAAACCTCTAGCATATGGGCATAGAGAAATGGTTGCTAAAGTGGAATTCAAGCAACTGACATCATTAAACTCAAAGCACAATAGCACGTGGGATTATAGGTGGAAATAATAAACACCACAATAAGCATTCTTGAGGGGCCCTTGTGTCCACTTAGATCATTCTTGGTAGCTTGCATAGCTAATCTACTTTGTTGAGTCGAATGGCCTCAATCCGCAGCTCCATGGGTCCTTCAACTGAGTTGGTCATGGGTCTGCTTCTTCTTTTGGTGGTGGTTGGGTGAGGGGAAGAAGAGGCTCGGTGTCCAGGTCTTCTGATGGTAGTGGAGCTGGTGGTACTACAAGGTTAAGGAGGCTGCACAAAATTAGACATAAGGAGGCTGCAAGTACTGCCTTTTTTAAACATGTTTCATAGGACCATCAGTTTCAGTATATCTCACTTGATATTATGGCACTAGATGCCTCCTATTTCACTTTCCAGTGCCCTATACGATGTTTCAGATAGGAAGGCAAAGGCAGGTGAGGGAGTATGGTGAAGTAGAGGAAGACCTTGATTATATAGGCAAGAGGAGAATCTCGGAACACACTATCCATGGGATCACGACAAAACATGTACCCCATCTGTTGCCCTTCGGCCTAAATAAAAGTACAAGACATTAGTGTGACATGACTTGGCATTGCAGTAAATGGCACCCTGTGTCGGTTCATGAACATGCATCAGACAAACACAACATCCCATTTGTCTACTGTGTAATGAAAGTGAAGTATCACCATGGCTTAATAGGACTGGTGTGCCAATTATTTCCCCTTATTTCTATGGTTCTCGGTTGAGTGTAGGCAACAGTGAATTCTAATGCGACAACATATACGTGTACCCAATTAAAATAGAAGAGTTACCATGGGTTCAAATTTTATTAGCCCGTGTCATTCCATGAAGTGAAAATAAAAAACGATCCATGTTCGAAAATATCAAGTATAATAATTGAACGCTTGATCATTTTTTTCATTCTATAATGCATCACTTATACAAAGATATTAAAAGCATGGCCACGATAGCTTGGTGTATTAGACCGATCTAATATGGTTTGAATGGTTCAGATCATTGTGTTCCTGTTTTGGTGCTCCTCCTGTTCTGAAAGTGTTGATATATCGCTTTCACAGTTATGCTACTACACATCTGTCTTGCTGCTGCCATCTGCATTCATCGGTCGCTCTCATGCCGCTGCAAGATATCTGCCATGCATCTATATCGTAAATATGTTCATGCATGCTTTTACGCTTTGTCTTATTCTCTTGATGAAGAGCATCGATCATAAGATACATTGCATGATTTCCTGTTCTTCCCGGCAAACCGTTCATGCGGCGTTAACGAATGAGCTCTCTTTTCTCCAATTATGCATGTCCCGAGATGTAGCTAGCTGTTACAAGTAAGTGGTCGGGAATCCATTCTGCTACTACGCATCTGGCTTGCTGCCATCTGCATTCATCGGCCGCTCTCATGAACATCATGTTACTATGCCGCTGTTGTATCGAAATATGTTCATGCATGTTTTTCTATTTGTCTTATTCTCTTGATCATACATTGCAGGATTTCTCAAGTTACAAGTAAGTGGTCAGGAATGTAGCTAGCTGTTACAAGAAGTGTTCAAGAATCCATTCATTCAGCTATAAATGGACAAAGTGAAAGAGAAAGAGAGGATGCATGGATCTGAAGTGTACAGCCATGCGGTCAGAAATGTAGCTACTTTGTCCATTCATCGAGAGGCTTTTCTACTTTGTCCATTAATTGAGAGGCTTTGTCCATTAATAGGACTACAAGTAAGTGGTCCGGAATCCATTCTTTCATAAATGACAAAGTAGCATCGCCGCCGCCACTATCGCGAATGGCAACAAACAGTTTTAACATGCATGAGTCGGTAGAATAGTGATGTTGGATCAAGAGGAATGCATGTTCTTTGGAGCATAGTATGAATGCTAGTGGCGGCGAGGCTCATGCAGTAGCATAGTTCCTATAGTGATCGACCCGTAGAAACCACAACAGACGGGGTTGAGAGATGAAACATTCTCAGAGGCCGCGGAGATGGCGCGGCCTAATATTCTTAATGTTCAACAAAAAAAAAAAAAGCAGCAACGTAGTCTGTCTCTAGTGAAAATAAAATAAAACTGTGATAAAAGAAAACCTCCTATAAAATGACAAACATGCTAGAGAGTGACGTGGACCTAGCGCGGCTGTTGCAGAGCATGCACGCTCCCACGCGGCCCGCAGTTGGGCTGGTGACAAATGCACGCTCCCTCCCACTCCCACGCGTGTTTGCGCTACTTTTGCTCCACCATCATCACCTAGGAATCTACGATGCGATCCAGCCTCATTTTGTTTCGACAAACGATGGCATTTGGCGCTTGGCATGCGTCAAAATTCTCAATTCCCTTGCTCATACATACGGACACCAGCAAGCTAGAGTAGTTGGAATTGGCAGTAAGCAAGCAAAAAGGGTCGGCGCGTGCATGACGCACAGGTGTGCTTGCTTTCGTGTGTATCTTTTTTTTATTATTTCATTGAAACAACTGTTCCTATCTTAAAGAAATACTAATTTGTTTTCAAAAACCAATCAATTCTCTCTTTTTTAATAATAATAACAAATACACAATACCCCTTCCATCTTAACCTATAAGTCATTCAAAAAGCTGGGAGAGTGAAAGTATATTAAGTTTAACCAAACTATAAAGATTGACCGCATCAAATAAATATACTATAATATAATTAATGAATAATTTAATGATACTTAGTTGACTCAAAAATGTTATTATTTTATCTTATCATATAAATTTGACAAAATTTGAGATGTTTCGATTCAACAAGATTCTTAGAATGACTTATAATTTGAGATGGAGTTAGTACTCGCCTTAAAATTAATCATAAAATGTATTGTTATTATAATAATAATTAGAAGATATAGATATTCAGAATGTTTTGTATAATAATTTTTAGGGTTGTTTAAGGGGATGGAGCACCGAGCACGTGTAGAAAAGTCAGCTCACATTCCCTTGACGGCAGGTACCACACCAGCCAGATCTCTCCTCTCCTCTCCACTGAGGACTCTGACCAGTGGGACTCCGCTTCTTCACCCAGGACTCCGCCACGCCGGTCGCCGCCCCGCAGTCGCCTCTCTCTCCGAGTTCTCGGCGTCCGTCCTCCGGCGAGCAGGAACGCGGACTCGCGCTCGCGCCGTCGGAGGTAGGGAGGGAGGGAGATCCACCGGAGCATGCGGGCCGCCGCGCGGTAGATGGTGAGCACGACCACCCTTGGCTTCTCTCCCCACCTCTGATTCGCTTTCACGCTTGGATTGGATTGCCTTCCTTCCTCTACGACGTGACACGGCTAGAGACTAGAGATCGCTGCTCCCTCCCTCCAACTACCTACGGCGCTAAGCCCAAACCCTGATCGAGCCGCCTCGTCAGAATCAGAATCCAATTCGACGCCGCCGCCCCCTTATCGACCCCCTCGCTGGGACCGGATTCCACTTCCAGTCCCGCCTGCGCCCCCTGGATCCGTTCCGTCGGATTCCTCACCACTGCTTCCTCGTTGACCTGCTTCTTCTCACCAATAGCTGCGCATCTGCTTACTTCAATGCCACTCTGGATGTAAATTAGGTCCAGTTTGCAATTTACAACAAGCTGCTCTAGTTCGTAATCGGTAGTTCCACGCATCATCTTCGCCTCCCATCATTGCCATCTACAAACTCCACCAGTTTTCGCTTCCAACCACAGTAATTAATCCTTCTACGCTACTACTAGTAAGTATGGTCAACCGTGCTGTCTTTTCAGTTTCGCAAGCTTTGGCACGGTGGAGTGAGGGGTGAGTGTCGGCTTTTATGGCAACCTCAGTACATTGTCACTGATTGTAAATTGTCTGTGCCATGCGGAGATTATTTCGTCGCTAGTATTCCATGACATGCAAATTCTTGGTCCCATTATTTTCTCTCTTTTTAATGTTCATGTGTTCCTTAATTAAGTACCCAAGGATATCCTAATCGACCAAATGTACAATCTCATTCAAGGTGCCTAGCATTATTATTGTTTGAGTTCTCCTGGCATTGTCCAAACATTTTGGTTGTCCTTTTATTGCTGCCCCTTTTCATACTACAGTTTACAAAAATTACACTATAGTTCTTTGACCTTGGAGTTTGGGTGCTGGTTCACTTAAATCTGTTCCTTATTTCTTTTTTTGTACTCTTTTTTTGTTTAATTGGTCTCCAGCCTTCATGACACATAGAAATTACTAGGGCCTCATTACTCCCAGTGAACATAAGTCAGAACCCAGTTTTTCGGATTATTATACATATAAGCAAGAGATCACCTGCATGTTCCATGCACAAGTGAAAGGGATCAATTTGACGATTTTCTCACACAATATCAGTGTTGGTTGTACTGAGTAAGCGTACTTATTTTCCCATGTTGTCCAAAATAGTATTTAACGTTCACTGGATTTGGGTTCTCATTATTGCTAGTGCCCATTGTACTCCCTGAACATACATTCAGAGCCTATTATTTCTGAGTACCATATAATGTGTACACAATAAACCACTCGTGTGCTCAATGGAGAATTTGAAGACATTGATTTTTTCCCCATACAATACATTCTCTCATGTTGTTCATATCCATTTTCCATGTTGAAACAAGGAAGAACCATATACTTGGGTATTTTCTGACTATTTGGCTTACCATCTGCAGAAACTGAGGAACACAGCAATAACAAGAGCCAATTCAGCCTGTCTTCCAATGGCAATGGGGGATCGTGTTGGTGTCAAGTACAACAGCATCAATGAGGGCGAAGAGCGTAAGGGAGGGCATGGCATCCCCAAGGTTTCCATGGTGCCCCTCATATTCCTCATATTCTATGAAGTTTCAGGGGGTCCCTTTGGGATTGAGGACAGTGTCAAGGCTGCTGGGCCACTACTAGCAATTGCCGGCTTTCTTCTGTTTGCTCTCATATGGAGCATTCCGGAAGCTCTAATCACTGCTGAGATGGGCACAATGTTCCCAGAGAATGGTGGTTATGTTGTCTGGGTTTCTTCAGCTCTTGGTCCGTTCTGGGGTTTTCAGCAAGGATGGGCAAAGTGGCTCAGCGGTGTCATAGATAATGCCCTCTATCCAGTTCTTTTTCTGGACTATGTCAAGTCCAGTGTTCCGGCTCTTGGAGGTGGGCTCCCAAGGACCATAGCAGTGCTTATCCTCACAGTTGCGCTTACATATATGAACTACAGAGGTCTGACTATAGTTGGCTGGGTGGCAGTCTGTCTTGGTGTGTTCTCTCTCCTCCCATTCTTTGTGATGGGATTGATTGCTATTCCAAGGATTGAACCTTCAAGGTGGCTTGAAATGGACTTAGGGAATGTGGATTGGGGATTATATCTGAATACACTGTTTTGGAACCTCAACTATTGGGATTCAATTAGTACATTGGCTGGTGAAGTCGAGAATCCAAAGAGAACCCTACCAAGAGCGCTTTCTTATGCTCTAGTTCTAGTTGTGGGAGGATACCTCTACCCATTGATAACTTGCACAGCAGCAGTTCCTGTTGTTCGGGAGTACTGGTCAGATGGGTATTTTTCAGACATCGCAAGAATTCTCGGTGGCATTTGGTTGCACTCATGGATCCAAGTAGCAGCTGCTTTGTCCAACATGGGCAATTTCCTCACTGAAATGAGCAGTGATTCGTACCAGCTTCTTGGGATGGCTGAGCGTGGCATGCTCCCTGAATTTTTGCCAAGAGATCTCATTATGGAACCCCCGCGCTTATTGGCATCCTGTTCTCCGCCTTCGGTGTTATCCTACTGTCCTGGATGAGCTTCCAGGAAATCATCGCCGCTGAGAACTACCTCTACTGCTTTGGCATGATCCTGGAGTTCATTGCCTTCATCAAGCTTCGGGTAACCCATCCGAACACCTCTCGGCCCTACAAGATACCTCTGGGCACCATTGGTGCTGTCCTGATGATCATCCCACCAGCTGTCTTGATCATCGTGGTGATGGCCCTCGCATCCTACAAGGTGATGGCGGTGAGCATCCTAGCGATGATCATTGGGTTCGTGCTGCAGCCGTGCCTGGGGTACGTGGAGAAGAAGAGATGGCTAAGGTTCTCCATCAGTGCAGACCTGCCTGATTTGCCTGATGCACAGGAAACTGCTGAAGATGATGCTATTCCGCTCGTGTTGTAATATTACACTGCTGTGCCCTGGGGGTGTTCCGGAGCGAGACATCCTAGTGACACTGGAATTCATGACCTGTATGGCTGTATCTCCTGAATGAGTTCCAAAGCTGGCAACCTTAGACATCTTGTATAATGATGCATTAATTTACGTTGTTACCATGCTATTGGACATCATGATGGCATCAAACTGAAATGTAACCCCACTTGCTGCATCTGCTGTCAGCTGTTGTTTAAATCATCTATACTAGTCTCTTGCGCGCGCCCATGCGCGCGTGGGACTGACCGGCTGTATCGCAGCCTCGCAGGCCGTTTGTTGGTGGATCTACATTGCACGGAACTTTTTTTTTTATTTTGAATAATCAAAGTCCATGAACCATCAACAAAATACACGGTGTTTATAATAACTTTGTAGGCAGTTCAGCGTCGGAAAAGAGTAAAAACACCCAGAATAAGAAGGCACTGCATGGTCCAAACTATTTTTGGCAGGGTACAAAGCATGCATAGCAAATTACAAAAGCAACATCACCAGTACACAAACGTAGATCAAGTCTTGTAGCTGGCTTCATCTGGACTCTCAAGAAGAGCAATCAACTGAGCACACATGTTTTGCAGATCGTGTGATAGCTTGCTGACTATGGACGCTGACTGAACCTTCTTCCACGGCAGCATTCGCGGCGTGACGACGTGATTTCTTTTTAGTGATGGGATATCTGCAGCGGCGGCAAGAAATGCCAAGCCGGCGGAAGCATCCTGATAAAATGTGTCAAAAGAGCATAAAGCCATGCAGTTTTCTGTTGTTTGCAAGAGCAGCGTCTATGAGTTTCTTTGCTTTGTATTCAAATAGCATTGACCATGATTCAGAGTACAAATTTTTCTGCTTCAACTGGGAAACATTCTCGGCGTTGTAATTGTCTACTGTGATTAGTTTTTCCTCTTCAAGATACTTCACAACCGCACTATAGGCACTCTGGATTATAGTGTTTTTGGTGGGTTCAGGCTTTCCAGCAAACTCTCTTGTTTTGGAGAGGACATTGCCAATCTTTACTTTTGTCACGTACATGTCGCCATAGATCTCGATGGTCTCTTCTTCCTGGATGGTTAGCTTAATTTAGCTCCTTCGCTGCAAGAGCAAAGATCCCCTTCTTGTCCACTCTAAGAATGGCTGGAAAAAAAAAAAAAAAAAGGTTAGAGAAGAGGGGACTGTGGACCAAGATCAGAAGGCAGTACAAGAACGAAGAGCAAAGATCGTATACCTTTGGCCCCGCTGCAGCCGCTCCAATGCAGGTACGGGGCAGCTCAATCCTCGGCTCCGGCAGCTCAATCGTCGCCTCCGGTAGCTGAACCAGCTGCTCCGACAGCCGTTGACAGCACGTTCTACACCGCGACTCCGCAGACCTGCTGCACAAGAACCACGAAACAGGATTACAACACGGAAAGACCCAAATCGCCAGGAAGAAGCGTTCGGCAGCCGGAGATGAGGAAGGAGGCGGGCGGAGCGGCGCACCTACGCCAAATCGCAATCCGGAAGTGGGAGCAAGAGTTGGGGGCGGCGTCTATTTATTACCCCCAGACTCAATCAATTCCCCCACTCTGGTCCGACCGGCAAAGCTCAAACACCGACCCAGCCGTAGGCACTGACAATCCAGCCCATGGGTCGAGGATCCCAGCGGCAGCGACATGGGGGCAGCGACCATACGGTTCGCCAGGGAGCTTCCTATGAGGCCACGATGCAGCTACGTCAATCATGGATCAAAAGTCACCAAACAACCCAACAACACTGACCATCGGGTCCCAGCGCGCCAGAAATACGTGGAGCCCAGAACGGTCACAGCCTGAACGCCAAGGCAGCGGTCGCGGCAGCGGCCACACAGAACGCTTGGACGTGCAGCGACGCGAAGCCATTGCACACGGGCCCGGAACCCTGCAGCAAACGAGCGCACGACAACGCCGCGTACGGGCGCATGGTCCGACGCGGGAAGCGCAGCGACGCTGCTGCTAGGCCCACTCACCGAACGACAGCAGCACAGGCCGGCCACTGGACGCTCGACAACAGCGTACTGCTTCACCTGCTGCTGGGCCACGAGACCGGCGAGCTCCTGTTCGTAAGTCAAGAGGCCACATGCACCGTCGATTGAGATCACAACGGCTGAACTCTTTTTCGCTACCGTGGCCACCGTGAGGCCGCGGCGTGGCCTCATGTTCTACTTTCTTAAATAAATACAAGGGTAGTCGGTAGATCCATGATACAACATGAGGTTGCTCATCTGGAAACTGGAATTCTTGACGCTAGGCTTGCCTTGAAATAGGGAATGTGAACTTTTGTCGAGAGGCAACAGAGGCTCTCGACCTGCAAACTGCAACCTGGTTACCTTAGTAATTCGATCTTTTATGTACAGTTTTGTGTTATAAATGGAGCATCGGTACAATTGTTCTTTGAAGTTAGTCGTCATTTTTCTGCATTCTCAAGTCTGATTTTCACAAACTATATTAGAAGCTGAGTCTTGTTTCGGAAAGATATCTGTTACTTTTCTGGATTCTTGAATTCAATTTTCATCGCTAGAATGTTTAAGAATTTAAATGATTAATTACATGTCATGTGGAGTCAACGCTGGCATCAATTCCTTCTAGAAAAATTACAAATAGAATGTTTGAGTTTAAATCGTTACATGTCTGTTGGAGTTCTATTCGACTTGAAAGTTGAAACCTTAGGTGCGGCGTTTGGGGTTGCCGCGCCAGCTCAGGCTAGCCTCCTGAAGTCGTTGTAATGTCATGTCACTGTGAGTGCATATTCTAACAATGTGAATCATTAGATGACACTCATCGAATGGCAATCTAATAAAGTGGTAGGGTGCTATCAATAAGTTATATGTAGATTTGAATATTTTGAAACTTTTCCACAACGAATATGTTGGAGCACTAGACGTGGAAGCAGTGGTCTGCTGCCAGAAAGATACAACTACAAATGGGTTTACTGCTAAGTTGGAGCACCAGCTAAAACCGAAATACTATATGTATCTTACAGTAATAGTACCTGTTTGCTAACCATCATTTTAGGCACTGGTGCTTTGAATGCACAAACGTTGATTACCCAGTTTGTGGAATGCCAAATAGCTTCCCATCTCGTTGTGCAATGCCAAGTATCAACTAATAACAATGCCAATACGCAAAATCACAAGGCTAAGCAATCACCAAAAATACAGACACCAGACAGCCTTCACATTCTATCTAAACATATTTTCCTTTTGAGTAGATTCTATCAAAGCATGTTGAATGACAAGCAAAAAATAACATAGCAGGGAATACAATAAGGAACCACAATTCCATCGGGTACATATCAAGGTTGCTTGTCTCGGCAAAACTTAGCTTAAACAAAAGTGACTCAGAACAAATACATAGCGTCTTCTGCCCATAGAGCTTAAGGTAACCAACTGTCATAACATTGCCCTTATCATACGATAGAAACCTAGCTAGGACCCAATCAAACTGCCATTTCAAGGACAGTGTTGGGACCTTAGACCTCAGGTGCCAAGACCGGAGGGCGCAGCTCATCCTCGTCCTTGGGGGTGTGGATGGTCACCAGATCAGGAAGAGGCGTGATTGGACCAACCTTGCCCTTCGGGTCCCAGTCGAGCATGATCTTCACCTTGATACCCAGAACACCCTGCACAGCAGATTTAAGTTTATTGAGAAAATAGATTTGGAACATGTGGAAAATAAAGTGCCTGCTCAGAACATAAACAAACATTATACAAAGTGATAACAGGAAAACAAACCTGTCTGAGAAGGACGTGTCTCACAGCTGAGTCAATGTACTCGTTAACTGGCTGACCAGATGAGATCATGTAGCCATCCTTGAATTTCATGGACTTGGCTCTTTGGGCCCTGAGCTTTCCACTCACAATAACCTGCATTGGATTAAGTAATGTTGTTGTGGTGCATTCAACATACATCACAAAACCTACATATCCTCATAGAAGTACATAGGAACACTCACCTCACAACCCTTGGCACCACTCTCCATAACAAAGCGTAGAACACCATAGCAAGCCCTGCAAATGCAGGCATGTTAGTGAGCCAAACTAGACAAACTACAATAAATTACAGTGTAAGAAACCTAGACAGCAAATTGCACAACATAACTAAAGATATGCCCTACTAACAATGACGCTTCAATATGTTACACAACATTTTATCATCGAAACAAGAAAAATGGATTAGCAAAGGCACAGATTGATGCAATGGATACAAAAAAGTGGGCAGAAGAAAATTCATGAGCCTGAGTACTATTCATGTGAAGAATGTGAGACAGAATTAGTAGACAAACAGCATAAAGATTGTTCATCTGTGGATCTATCTCTCAACGGTTGTCTGGCCGCCGCTACTACAAGAGCAGCATTTCATCTATGCACCATTTCAAGTCCAACCATCATAAAAGAAGGCAGGTAAAAACAAATATTGGTGCAAATACGAAAAAAATTGTATCAGATACATTTAAATAACTGGTGGGTGTTAGTGATGCAAAAGATTTTTGTATGTACACCTAGCAAAACAATTAAACCACGAAATTAATTGCAGTGGACACAACTACTGTAAATTAAACCAATAAAGTTGCTAGGCTATTAGGTCAATGGGACTAAGATATGTGAGACAGATTTAGTAGACAAAAAACATGATATTGGTCCTTTATCTGTGGATCTGTCTCAACGGTTGTCTGGCCGCCGCTGCCTCAAAGAGCAGCATTTCCTTTATGCACCCATACAATATCCCACCAGCAAGGACTGAAGGCAGAACATAAATCACAGGTGCAAAGCATTCTCAACCCTGCCTAATGTCTCACTTAGAAGTTTTAATCAACTCGAAATTCTTCTAACCAGATTATAAGCTAATTCCGGGTTATCATCTCCTAATAGTTCTAAATTTTGGGATCTGCAAGCAAGGTATCTCTAACCACAAACCACAAATCATTTTTCACTGCTTCCGTACCACCTAAATAAAATTAAACGCGCAAGCATAAACAAAACATATTATGCATCTAGCAACCACAGCAAAATCAGCCAATCACACAACTAGCGAGTATCAAGGAGTGGGTTGTTATCAAGCTATACCTCCGGACGGCAAGGCCTCCGAGGAGCTTGTAGCGGAGGGACTCGGCCTGCGCGATGGCGCAGAGGCCGCGGTTCACGACCTTCTCGGCGTAGAGCTCGACGCCGTTCTCGGGAAGTTGAACCTCTTCTGGACGACGGAGGTGAGCTCCTGATCCTGCGGCCCTTCTCACCGAGCACGTTCTGCGTGCGCGTGGCGCGGATGATGATCTCCGTGCGCATCGGCGTGACGCGCACCTCCACGCCGGAGTAGCCGTCCTCCGCGAGCTCCCTCGTCAGCATCTCGTTGAGCTCGGCGTAGAACACACCGTCGCTGACGAACTACGCACAGGAGCACGGCGGTCAGAAACCCAGATCCATCGACGCAAGGGGGAGACGGGACGGTATCGATACGGATACGGATACGGATACGGTTAGGATGAGCTCTTACCTTCTTCTTCTTGCTGATCTGGGTCGCCATGGTTGACGGAGGAAGATGGGAAGCGCGCCGGCGGCGGCGGCGGCGGCGGCAAGAGAGCTAGGGTTTTGGGCGAGTGGATCGGAAGGGAGTGGCGGCGCGAGAGGTGGCGACGAAGGAAGAGGAGATATTTATAGGTTCGGCGCCGCTGTAGGGTTTGGTTGTGCCCCTTCTCTGGCTGGGAGAGGCGAGAGAAGAGCGATTAGTGGGCTTCGATGCCCATTTACGGATACTGGGTCTAACTGCGGACCTGGGCCTTTAAGGCCCATCATAACTAATTTCAGCCCAATTAGTGGATTTGTTATGGAGTTCTGACAAGTGGGACCCGCAATGAAACTAAATTGCGACGACCTTTCGTCGAATCGAATTTTGAAAGGGATCGGGAGGAAAATTAAATTTTGGGGAATTATCAAACACATCTCGCTCGTTGGTGAGTCGCCGTCTGCCCAATACCCACCATCTCCACCAACGGCCGGCCGCCGCGTCGGAGCGGAGCGGAGCGGAGCAGGGCAGCCATGGCGTCGAAGCAGATGGAGGAGATCCAGCGGAAGCTGTCCCTGCTGGAGTACCCGCGAGCGAACGCCCCGGCGCAATCCCTCCTCTTCGCCGGCGTCGAGCGCTACCGCCTCCTCGAGTGGCTCTTCTTCCGGTACGCGCTCGCGCTCACCCGCGCCGCATTTCCCTTCCTCTCCGCTCCTCCTACTGTCTGGGAGCTGTGGTCTCTGTGCTGGGCTTGGCCTTCGATTTCGGGATTCGGGCTGGGAACTGACGGGTCTGCTCGTTTGGTGTGTGCGTGCGTTTCGGAGGCTCCTAGGCGACAGATCGCCCTTCACGCAGCAGAACTGGCAGGGGGATAGCCTGGACCGCGACGAGGAGAACAACAGGATCCAACGTAAGGTTTTGGTTTTCATCATCATTAGGCTAGAATGCTTTCCGTTCCTGGGATCGCGCGTGGTGCTGATCTCACGGTGGCCTGTGGTTCTGCAGACCTGGCGGAGATTGCTAACTTCCTGGGCATCACACCTTCGGTGGACACCGAGGCGATTCAGGTGAGAGAAATGGCTGGTCTGTTTGTGCTATGTGTTACATTTTGCTGGATTTTATGCTGCTATTGCCATGCAAGATGCCAAGATGTCTAGCACAGCACAATGCCAATTGCAAACTCAGATGTATGGTGTGTCGTATTTCATCAGTTGGGTTCATAATGGTCGTTGTTGCAGGGTCGAGGTAGCTACGAGGAACGTGTGGAACTGCTCCATCTTATTGTCGACCTAGTGGAAGCTAGTTGCTACGCTGACAATCCAGAGTGGAGGTCAGGCTTACACACAATTATTTGCATCTGAAATAAAATGTACCTACTATTATACTTGAGATATTATGCATAAAACCTGGGCAGCTTGTGATAAAACTTTCTTTCAACATCATAATATGTGATGACAAATGAAATCTGTTTTACACAGAAAAGGGTTATGTTAATTTGCATATGAGGACTGTACCTAACATAGAGTATTGAGAACAATTTGTACTGTTGTAGTGTTGATAAGCAATTGGAGAAGGATGTGCAGCTAGTAGATTCAATTGCTGAGAAACAAGCCCAAATTTTTTTCGAGGAGTGCAAACTTTTCCCTGCAGATGTCCAAATACAATCAATTTACCCCTTGTAAGTACTTCCAATTTAAATCCTTGCCAAATGTACTGTCTAGATGCTTCATGTGCCTGCAGAATTGCTCCATTGGTCTGAATCTCTGTGGACGCTGTGTGATCCTTAAATAACGAAATTGTTCAAATCGCCTCAATTTTTCTAATATGAATTCAATTCTCGTTTCTTAGGCCTGATATCGCTGAATTAGAGTTAAAGCTCTCGGAGTATACCAAAAAGATGTCCAATCTGCAGCAAATGGTTCAGGAATTAGCATCGAAGGTAGAATATACAATTAAACATATGTTTCAAGTTCAGGAATTAATGCTGGTTTATGTTTCAATGGAAACTTGGACAAACTTTTTCTGGACTAGCTTCACAGTTTTCTTCCTTCTGAATTTTACAATGGTTGTACATTAATTATCAGAGGCAGAGCCAATTGTGACATCTTGTTCGTTTCATCACACCCCAACCTGCACCTGCATGCTGAAGTTTTTTATATATATATTCACAGTTGTATCTTTCAGAGCATGCAACCATTTAGCTTAATTTTTATAATGAATTACTTTCTGATACAATACATTCTGATTTTTTTTCTGTGTATACGATGTTGTTTGTTCTTCTTGCCTTAGTAGTCAGTTTCATGCTATTTTAAGTTAACTGTGTAGTTGCTTGTGACAGTATGATTATAATCCAAATGAAGACTATGCGAGACAGACTTGAAGTTGAGGGAACACTTAAAATCATTTTTGGAAACGGTTAAATCCTTCAACACCATATATACTAAGGTGAATATTCAGTAATTCCTATTTTCTCTGTATCTTCTTTATATACACTGGATATGTATAATTTTAAGTGTTGAATGTTTGTATAATAAAGGTGATTTGAATTATCATGATATAGGAAATCCATCCTTGGACCCACATGATGGAAGTGCCACAATTGCATGGCTTCGGTCCAGCTGCTAACCGCCTCTTGGAGGCATACAATACCCTTTTAAAGGTAATTTCGGAATGTCCACTTCACTAATTGGTCATGTTGTTCATTTCTTGGTACTTTACATCACTGACCTGCATCCTCTGACATGGTTATCCCAAGGACTGTGTAACCAACTGGAATAAAACATGTGCTTCTGCTGGAAAATGAGAACTATTTTGACCTGCTTTGAATAACTACAGCTTTTGTGCAGTTAGTGACCATTGAGTACCATATCTGTACAATACGATATCTCTTGAAATGCCCTGTCTTGAAATTGTATGACCTCATGTGTAATTCCATGCTCTCTCCAATTAGATAGCTCAGTGTGTTCTGCCTTTTGGATGCCTGTTTCTAACCCACAGAACATGCTTTTGACCTGGTTATTTATCTGTGACTTTGCAGTTCCTGGGAAATCTGAGGAGCCTCCGAGATTCTTACACTGCGATGGCTGCTGGTTCACCGTCGGCTTCTAATGAGCCTTCATCTGTGACCAAGATTATTTCAGACTGCGAGTCTGCACTGACCTTCTTGAATCACAGCCTTTCCATCCTTTCAACCTCTGTGGCACGTGAGCAGGGCGAAACAATATGATTTTACAGTGGATACCAGGGTATAGTTTCGTGGAACTTATGTATGTAAGCTTCTAGTGATTCAGTTGTTTGCTTCCTTTAAAAAAAAAATCAGTTGTTTGCATTTTTGTTTCGGCTGATGCATGTTCCAAGTTATAAATTGTTTTACCTTTTCTAGATACATTGCTTTTTACTATGCATCTATAGGCTATGCCTAGATACATAATAAAAGCTATTTATCTAGAAAAACAAAACTGACTTCCAGTTTGAAACGGAGGGAGTAGTAAAGCTTTGGATCTCTTGAAGTTTGTGCCGTTCCTGTATATCTATGTGCTTTTATCCATGGAAAGTTCTCCTATTAATCGAATCTTCTAAGGTAAATTTTAAAGATAACTCCATATAGTATATTTCTAGTGGAAATTCACTTTGTCAATGAACACTTATATGTGGCTCACGGGCTTAGCGAAATACAGTCCGACGTTTCAAGCAGTTTGGTTTTCAGTTTTCACCTAAATGTGCCATGCGCTAGTCAATCCAAATTTTGCCAAATTTTGGACACCAGAACTATAGTTTTGATCTACTTAGGGCCACCAAAATGATTTAAGCTGGTCAAATGGGAAAAACTACCATGCTAAAATTTGGCATCAAACATCAACTTTTATTTGTCAAAGTAGCCAAATTTTGGTTTGTACCCTAGCGTACACACGGCTAACCAACCAAACGCACCTGAACATCTTCCCGCCTACCAGGTTATTTGAGGCATGCACTTTTGCTTATGATTCGAGGCGCAGATCTGTCGGGTGGTGCTTATAGGGGTAAGGTTTGAAGACGTGCGTTCAGAGGGGTGGATCACAAGGTAATGCGTAAGTGTTGTGGCGTCTGCGTTGTATTGTGTAATTCTTAAAAAGAAATATGGTTATATTGGTCTTTGTTTTCCTTGTGAATTGTGATATATGAATTGTGAGCCCCTCTTTTGAGTGTCCTTTAATATATAATATATAAAAATAACATCGCCCCAGGTACGGGAGCTTGTACTAACCTCCTGTCTACATGAACATTAGTTTTTAGGTGAGACTAACACTTACTTCTACCCCCAATATCGTAGAACCATCTATTTACATTTGCACTTAAAAAGGTCTAGGTACAACATGTACTTTATACAGTTTTAAATCTGATGGTTCATTGAACGTCCTCAGGGACTACACATCATACTAAATCACAATTTTCATAAAAGTAGAAATATCACATATCTTTCAAAAGTTGAAGATAAAGTAAATAAGTTCAAATCTGAAAGCTGAAGATAGTCTTTCAAAAGGATTCTATTGAAGACAAACACACTTAGAGCATCTTCAAGTGATTAGTCAAAAAACACTAGTCAAATTTACTTGATTTAGCTACTCTCTAAAATAGATTTGATAAGAAAATACTAGAGTGCTCTAACAAATTCTACCGTATTTTGGCCTACGCCATAAAATTATTGTTGTTTCGCGACGCTGTCACCATGGTCATGAGTGATCTTTAGAGTACACCTAGATGTCTTTACATATATCTACAAATATTTGTTTGATCTGATCCGAGGCAAACCCCATTTGTCCATTCCCATTTAGGGCTCGTTCGGTTGTGGGCGCTGAACCACCTGGATTCAATACATGCAGATTCATTCCGAAAACCGTTGGTGGTGAGCGAGGGGCAGAAGTCGAAACAAATTTAGAACGGGCTGAACAAAAGTTTATGGCGATCTCAGCCCTTGATCTCTTTATATCTACGACTCAAAGTTTAGGGCCGAGCTGTAGGGGGCTTCATGTGCTGTGTAGGCGGGGCTCAAGCCCCACCCGCTTTGGTGCCGGCTTCCGTCCATGGTGGTGAGATCGCATATGGTGCCGAAAGCCTCTATTGGATTTCATTCCACCGTCGTAATCTTGACACAATTATTTTACATGTAGCATCTAAGGGGTGTGTTTGGTTGCAACCATTTGGGCTAGCCGGGCCGGTTTGGGTCAACAATTTCATGTTTGGTTGCAAAATTGGGATGCCTAGCCGGGGCTTGGGCCGGCCATCCGTCTCGAGATAGCCAGGGCCAGTTTGAATTGCGGGGTTGGTGTTTCTTTCTGGCCAGGGCTCGGCCGCTCCATGGCGCGTTCGCCTCACCTCCGCGTGGTGAGACGCCTCCCACACGCCAGCCGCGCGGCCGTGCCGTGGCCGAGACCCGCGTGCGAGTCCCCGTCGGTGCTCCTCCTTCCCGGCCACCGCAGCCCCTCCCTCCCTCTCCACCGCCGGTACTTCTTCCCCCACCCGTGCTCTCAAGGACTCCTCCTCCCTCCACCGGAGCTCGTGGATCCGAGGCCTATGTCGGCGATGAGGCACTCGCCCCGGCGGCGGCGGCGGTCTCGAGGGCGCGTCGGCCAAGGGCGTTTTGTCCACGCCGGTGCCGTACTCGAGCAAAGACTGGACGATGTCGACGCGACGCCTAGGCCGACGACGCAGGTCGAGCGATGTCGGGGACAAAAATAATCGCCCATTAAGAAAATAGGCCCATAAAGATGGCGCCAAGCCAGCGCCCGTAAAGAAGGACTGACGGAAAGACGACATCGGAGTTGACGACATAAGACGCGTTATGGGCCTAAAAGTCGCCCAGGAGAATGAAGGCCGGCCCCAAGCCCGTAAACTCGCTAAGAAGGACTTGATGTAAAAACGAAGAATTACATTGGCCCCTCTATAGAAGCCCAAGACAGCCCATCTATCGATACTCAGTGGGCAAAGCCCAACTTATTTGAAATCACCCAGCTAGGCTAGGAGGACCCAGAGCGAAGTCTCTAAATAATGAGAACAAAGACCAACTGAGCCACTATAGAAAAGAAATCTGGGGAAAGCATCCCCCAGCAGGCTCATTAAAGCCCATCCATATACAGGCCCAAAATCCGCCTGCATGCCACGACGCCAGCCCAGGACAACCCACTCTCACCACAGCTTACTCCTAACCCGAGGGGCAGAGCCCCGGGGACTAAGTTCCGCCTCGCCCGAGGATACAGGGTCTCTGGAAATGATCCCTACCTCGCCCGAGGACCGCAGCCCTCGAGCAAGGCTTCTCCGCCTCGCCCGAGGATAGGAGGACCCCTGCTGCCGGCTTTTCCTCCTCAGCACCGTCTTGGGCTCACCTTGGGAAGCCAAACCCGGTAGTGGGGGGCAGCCGCATTAAATGCACCTGTTTCGCAGGCCGCGATGACAGGGCAATCGATTGCCCTGTCGATTCACCTGACCTGTTATCTCCTCGCCTCCCCCGTTGATGGGACATAAAGGTAACAGTTATCACACACGTCACCCCCATGGGGGAACACGGTTCCACTATTTGTTTTACTTGCAGCTTCATTTCCACGACACGAGTCCAGAGACCCTCGGAATGCTGACACCACGACACAGCATAGGCCAAGCCAGCTGCGGATTGAGGAGGGATCAGAGGGTCACCATTTGGCCCTCGGGAGACCCATCCCTCGGGCGACGGACATGAACACAGAAGACTCCAGGGCACGCATCCACACCAGGGCACTCCCATCTGGGAACCCGAGGTCTAGGCTCGGGCATGGCATTCCAAATAGCTCTGGATAGTAGACACAGTAGCACTTGTACATGACACGTATTGTACATATTATCTCTCCTTTACACTATAAAAGGGAGAGTAATGCCACACTAGAACAGGATCCCCTCAATTAGGTTTTCACACTTAGCCAGTTCATACCGGATTGAAGTCCTTCTTCATTCCCAAGAACACCTTGTAAACCGCTTCGATTCTTGTGCACAATTGGTGCGGGCAATACGAAAAGACACAACTGCTGGACGTAGGGCCCCATGGCCTGAACCAGGATAAACGCTTCGTCTTCCAGCTCGCACACGCCATCAGGCGGGGAGCGCACAGCCTATAAATCATTGTTGGTGCTTGGGATACCCCGGTTCTCAAAACACCGACAGTTGACGCGCCAGGTAGGGGAGCGCTGTGTGAAGATCATTTCCCCAAAAACCTAGATGGCGACATCGCTCACCCTCCCGTCCTACTCGTCGGAACGCGAAGGTGGACGGGGGAATGCTTCTGCGATTTGGTGGTCTCGAGTTCGAGCCATCGAATCCACGACTTATCCGGCGATCTCTGCCCAAACGGATCGAGAAGACAACGCTCCCAAGCGCCAAGGGGCGTGGAATCGACATCATGGACGTCGCCGCCGGCGGCGGTAACGTCGGCAGCGATGCGTCGACGTCCTTCAACTACGACCTCTTCCCCGTGCTCGTTGACACCGACGGTGAAGAGGAAGCGGCACTGCTTTCGGCAAAAGCAGCAGCCACGATGGCACCTATGGAAGAAGGGCGGGGCAACGGAGAACCCATGAGCCCCACCGCGGCGCCCATTCGCTCAATTGGAGAAGCGGGCATCCGGGCGGAAGCACCGAACGGCGGCGACACTCCGGACATCCACGAGGCATTGGGCACGGCGACCACCACGCCGGCAGTCCGTCGCCAAAGTGTCACAACGAATCAGGAGATCCCCGTGTTAGGGATACACGAGCCAATGGAGGAGGGACGCCATGAAGACTCCCCTCGTCGCCGCTAGTCCATATTGGGACAACCTTGTTCACCGAAGGGCCGAGGGTACCCCTCACCAAGGGACGATCGGCGCCTACTTTCAGGAAATTCATGATGAGCATCTCAGTCTAGGGTATCCCCCTAAGACGACCTGTGTTGTAGACGCTGAACTCAGCTTTTTCAATATTGAATATTATGACCCCCTTCGGGAATTCTAAAACATTGAGCTCGTAGATGGTCAATTTACTGACCCTGAAGAAAGCGATGACAACGCAGAGGTCCCGCCATGACGACGTGTTCCACCGGCGCGCCGGCGCGTCCGCCCAAGACGCCCCCCACGGCTCCCACCGAACAAAATACACGACTACAAGATATTGAAGCCCGACTTCAAGCCGAGGCTGAGCGCGTGCGACGATTAGAGCAAACCATCCATCGGGAACGGGCTCAACGAGCTAGAAACCCGCGAGCACCTCAAGCCGCGAGCGGCCGTGCCAATACGGGAAACAACTCACGTCCACCAAGGGTGCCGGCTCCCTTCAACCGCGCCAGTTTTAACGTAGCTGCGGCTGCAATGCTTGTTCGGGAAATGCCCGAACCTTCGACCACCGAAGGGAGAAGGCTACGTGATGGGCTCAAGGAACTCCTCGATAAAGCCGCAGTCCAACAAGCCGAGAGCTCGGCTTTCGGGAACTATGCCACTTCAAGACATCAAGAACCAATGCGCAGTCGACAAGCCTCTGCCGAACCTGAGCAAAGCCGAGCCCCGGCACGATCCGTTCGGGAAAGACTAGCCGACAATCGATCCAATCGTGATGTTTGGCAACGTCTCGAAGAACACCGCCCGAACTATAGCCAGCAAAGAGGACAATCGGACGGCCGGCACGATAACCAACAGCTCCCCGATTTAAGGGAGGAAATCGAGCAGCGCCGAGGCGGTCGAAACAGCCTCTCTCGACCCCCGGGCCTCAAGTCTTTACCGTGGAAACTGACGGCACCACTTCCTTTGGCGCTTCCGACCCCGAGCCATATCGAGAAGTACTCCGGGCGAAACCCGTCCCCGGGTCCGGGCTGATGATTATCGGTTAGCTTGTCAGTTCACAGGAGCTCACGACGACAAGGTTATTATCCGCAACCTGCCCCTCTACCTCTGAATCGGCACGAGCATGGCTTGAACATCTTCCACCTAATCGTATTTCAGCCGGGATGACCTGGTGAGGGTTTTTAGAGGAAATTTTCAAGAACCTACTTGCGTCTCGAAACTTCTTGGGACCTCAGAATTGCCGTCCGAAGCCCGACGAATCCCTCACAAGACCTACTTCCGGCGTTTCTCCAAGCAAAGAAACGAACTCCCGAATGTAACAGACCGACGTCATTGAGCCTTCCTAGCGTGCACCAATTGCCGAGAGCTTGTTAGTAAGTTGGGGCGTCGGACCCCAACCGAGGCTAACGACTTGATGGATATCGCCACTAAGTTTGCAAGTGGCGAAGAAGCTGTCGGAGCACTCTTTGATCAAGTTTCCAAGAAAGGGAAGCCGGGGAGGACGAGGCAGGGGTCAAATCCCCCTGACACTAAAAAGAAGAAAAGAACAAGGGCAGACGAGGTAAGGGTCCGGGCAGGGTGACTTCGAGGAGGATCTTGTCACGGCCGTAGACAAAAAGGGGCCTCGGGCGCCCCCGAGCAAGTTTGACGACATGCTTAAGAAACCCTGCACCAACCATCAGTATCCTGTCAAGCATACCTTGGAGGAATGCAAGACCCTTCGCAAGCACTTCAACAAGCTCGGGACGATCCCCGAAGATGAAGAGAAGAAAGAGGAACCCGAGGTAGAGGATGAGGAAGATTCCAAGTTCCCAAAGGTCAACAATTGCTTCATGATCTTCGGAGGCAGGACGAGCAATATGACTGCGCGACAAAGAAAAAAGGAACGGCGTGAGGTTTTCTCTGTAGAGCCAGCCACCCCGAAGCTTCGGAAATGGTCGGATCAGGCAATCACGTTCGATCAGAAGGATCATCCGCACCACATCCCGAACCTAGGGGCATACCCATTGGTGGTGGATCCTATTATCGGTAACACGAAACTAACCAAGGTCCTCATGGACGGAGGAAGCAGTCTCAATCTAATCTACGAAGAGACCCTTGATCTACTTAAAGTCGACAAATCTAAGATCCGCAGAGGGGGACCAGCCTTCAACGGCATTGTCCCCGGGAAGCAAGTAAAACCCCTCGGGCGGATCGACTTACCAGTCTGCACCTTCGGTACTCCTTCGAACTTTCGAAGGAGACCCCGACTTTTGAAGTCCTCGGGTTCAGAGGGGTCTACCATGCCGCATCAAGGCGGCCGTGTTACGCCAAGTTCATGGTCGTACCCAACTACACGCATCTAAAACTGAAGATGCCAGGGCCTAACGGAGTCATCACTACCGGATCGACATATCATCACGCATACAATTGTGATGTCGAGAGCGTTGAGTACGCGGAGGCACTGGCCATATCCGAGGCACTTATCGCTGATGTCTCCAAAAGTTTCGACAAGATGTGCGAAGAACCCGAGGCCAAGCGGCACACGGGTAGTTTCGAAGCCTCCAAAGCCACAAAGACCATTCCGCAAGATCCCAAGCGTCCCGGGGAGAAGCCGCCGACCATCGGTTCGAGCTCAACCGTAAATAGGAAGCGCTTCCGCCGATTTTTCTCCGTCAAACGCTAGCACGTTTGCATGGAGTCCTTCTGACATGCCCGCATACCGGAGGGAAGTCGAGCAGCACTCCCTAGACATCCGAGCCGGCTCCAAACCAGTGATGCAACGGTTAAGGCGATTCGACGATGCCCCTCATCGGAGAGGAGGTCCAGAAGCTAATGGCGGCCGGGTTCATCAAGGAAGTGTCCCACCCCGAGTGGCTAGCAAATCGTTGACTCCACTGCAGAAAAAGAATGGAAAATGGCGTATGTGTGTTGACTACACTAGTCTTAATAAAGCATGCCCCAAAGTTCCTTTCCCATTACCTCGCATCGATCAAATCGTTGACTCCACTGCAGGATGCGAAACGCTATCCTTCCTTGATGCGTACTCCGGGTACCATCAGATAAAAATGAAAGAGCCCGATCAACTCGCGACTTCATTCATAACACCATTTGGAATGTACTGCTACCTCACTATGCCTTTTGGGTTGAGAAACGCAGGAGCTACTTACCAACGATGCATGCAACATGTGTTTGGCGAGCTCATAGGCCGAATAGTTGAAGCGTACGTTGATGACATAGTGGTGAAATCAAAAAAGACGGCGAACCTAGTTGAAGACTTGACAGCAACGTTCAAATGCTTAAACAAAAAAGGTGTCAAACTCAATCCGGAGAAATGTGTATTCGGGGTCCCTCGCGGGATGCTCCTCGGGTTCATTGTCTCCCAAAGGGGTATTGAGGCCAACCCGACCAAGATTGCGGCAGTAACCAACATGGAGCCAATAACTAATCTTAAAGGAGTCCGAGCTCATGGGCTGCCCGCATCCCTCAGCAGATTCATCTCTAGGTTAGGAGAGAAAGGATTACCTCTATATAGACTTCTAAAGAAGACCGAGCACTTTACTTGGACCGTCGAGGCAGAGGAGGCCCTCGGGAATCTGAAGAAGATGTTAACCAACCCACCGGTGTTGGTGCCACCAAACCCCTGAGAACGGCTACTCCTCTACGTCGCCGCAACCACACGGTGGGTGAGCGCAAAGAATAGTCGTTGAACTCGGCGAGAAGAGGGCACTCTTTTACCGGTCCAACGACCAGTTTATTTCATCGGTGAAGTACTCTCGACACCAAGACCGGTATCCTCGATGCAAAAGTTATCAGATCGTGGTGTTTGGCACAAAGGAAGCTCCGCCATTACTTTCTGGCACACCCAATCACGGTAGTATCGGCCTTCCCCCCTGGGAAATAATAAACAACAAGGAAGCCACGGGAAGGGTGGCCAAATGGGCAATAGAGCTCATGAGCGAGACATTGACGTATGCACCACACAAGGCAATCAAGTCTCGTGTCTTGGCCGATTTTGTCGTAGAATGGACGGATACACAATTGCCCTGCCCGGGCCCAATCGGAATGTTGGACAATGTTCTTTGATGGATCCCCCGATGAAGATCTGAGCAGAGCGGGCCTACTTTTTTATTTTGCCCCTCGGGGTGCACATTAGGTATGCCATCGGGCTACACTTCCGTGCCTCGAACAACACAAAATAAATATGAAGCCCTAGTCAACGGCCTCCGCATTGCGGTAGATCTCGGGATCCGACGCCCTGAAACCGTGAGGAGACTCCCAACCGGGTGGTAAATCAAGTGATGAAGGCCTCGGCCCGCCATGACCCCAAAATGGAAGCATATTGCCGGAGGTAAGGAAGCTAGAAGAAAAATTTCATGGATTAGAGCATCGACACACCCCGAGGAGATACAATGAGGCGGCCGATTTAATTGGCAAAGGTTGCGTCCCACAAGAGCTGCGGTGCCACCAAACATCCTAACCATAGACCTTTACAAACCTTCCGTCAAGTATCAAGAACAAGAAATTCCCTCGGGGGCTGACTCAATTCCCTTGGGGATTGAAGAACCCCCTCCGGAAGATCAAGAGATGAACCCAGGGGAAGGAACTATCCAAGCCATTCAACGGAGGCCTAAAGCGATGCAGGTGGATGAAGAGACACAAGATTGGAGGGTACATCTAGCCAACTATCTTCTCCGGAAGAGTTGCCGAAGACAAAACCGAAGCAAGAAGAATAGCACGCCGAGCCGGGTCATTCGTCATGATTGGCGAAGACAAGGAGCTATACAAAAAAGCAGCCTCCGGAGTATACCAAAAGTGCATTTCACGGAACCAAGGCAAGGAGCTGTTGGCGGACACCCACGGAGGAGAGTGTGGACACCATGCTGCCCCACGTACCCTGGTCGGGAAAGTCTTCAGACAAGGATTCTATTGGCCGACAGCAATTCGGGACGCAAATCATATAGTCCGAACATGCAAAGGTTGCCAGTATTATGCCCACAAAACGCACCTTCCTGCTCAAGCTCTACAAACAATTCCAATTACTTGGCCATTCGCAGTGTGGGGGGACCGGACATGATCGGACCTCTCAAGAAAGCGCCCGGGGGCTACACCCGTGTTGGTAGCAATAGACAAGTTTTCTAAGTGGATCGAAGCCCGACCGTCGCCACGCCTCGGACGGAGGAAACAAGTAAAGTTGTTTGAAGATCTTCTCTCAAGGTTTGGTGTCCCGAACTCAATCATCACCGACAACGGGACCAACTTCGTTGGAAAAAAGTTCCTTGACTTCTGTGAAGATTACAACATCAAAGTGGACACGGCTGCGGTGGCGCATCCGAGAACCAACGGTCAAGTAGAAAGAGCCAATGGCATGATATTAAAAGGTCTCAAGCCAAGAATCTTCAACAAACTCAGCCAGTATGGCAAAAGGTGGCACCAAGAACTACCATCAGTATTATGGAGCCTGAGAACAACAAAGAGCGAGCAATGGGGTTCACGCCTTTCTTCTTGGTCTATGGATCCGAGGCTATACTACCCTCGGATATAGAACATGGGTCCCCAAGACTTCGAGCCTACAACGAGCAAAACAATCAAGGGGCCCGAGAAGACTCATTGGACCAATTAGAAGAAGCAAGAGACATCGCACCGATCCACTCAAGCCAATACCAAAGAATCACTCAAGAGATACCACGCTAGAAGGCTTAGACCACGAAGCTTCCAAGTCAATGACCCGGTGTTAAAGCTAAGAAGAGACAGCCGAGAGCGGCACAAGCTTGCACCTCCATGGGAAGGACCGTATTTCATAGCTGAAGTACTCAAACCCGGGACATACAAACTTAAAAACGAGAAGGGCGAAGTGTACTCAAATGCTTGGAATATAGAGCAACTTCGTCGGTTCTACCCTTAGAACTGACAAATATGCAATGTACATACACATCTTGTACGAAAGCAATAAAAGAACTCTGTTTTCCACAAAAGCTATGAGTTCAAGTCTTAAATTAGGTAGGTTTTGTCTTTAACCACTCATAAAGACTAAAACCTCCCTCGGGGGCTATCAGAGGGGGAACCCTCTCCTTATGACGACCCCTTGGAAAAGTTAAAAGAAAAACTCTCTCGTTTTTTGCTTTTTCGCTTATATCGTGCTTAAATCATAAGAGCCTTAGTAGAAATCCCGAACAAAGCAAGAAAGGCACAAGGACCACCCCCCGTGGTATCCATCGCCAAACTTACTCGGGGAAGAAAAATACGAAGGCAACTCGGACCAACCGATAGGCTAGATAAGAGCGAAAGGTTAACATCTTTACTAAAACATCAAGCCTAAAATATCCCAATTACAAAAGCCTCTCCGGACGGCTATTACAAGTTACTCGAAGGCCCGATCTAAAGAAGCTTACGGGCCCGAGACATTCTCTAACCCAAAGATCGGGCATAGAAGGTTGGGGATGGAGGCCTCCCGAGGTACTCAACCCTTCGTCGTCCCTCCCCGAAGACCCACGAAGACGTCCCTCGAAAGAAGCGTCCCATAGGCTCGAGGGCTGCCTCGTATTCGATCTCCACAGGCGAAAAAGGGGGAGCAACTTCGTCTTGAAATGGGTGGCCAACACGCTGCGGACCCTCGGCCCGAGCATGGAAATCGCGATCTTTCTCGCGTCGTCCTCTCATCAGAGCCCCTTCTCCTTCTTCATCGAGGTCCTAAGAAAAAAGCCCTTCGAAAGGATCTCAAGGGTTTCATCCGACAAGGAGAAATGCGAGCACATCACCGCAAGGCGAAGACCGCACCCCATTGCGGAATGCACCCCGAATCTCGCCTCGGATAAATCCCCGAAGGCACTCGGCCCGGCTCTGGATAGAGTTACCCGACACTAGATCCGGAGGCCCGAACCGCTGAATATGATTTGCAACAATCGCCTCCAAATCCTTGCGTGAGTTTTCTTCGACATTTAAGCATTGGGGCATGTTTGTAGCAGCTTCTACGGCCTCCGCCCGCAGTCTCTCCGCCTCTACAGAAAGAAAAAAAAACACAAAATTATAAACCATAGCAGCATCAATCCTTCAACTACAATCAGGGTTGGAGGAGTCACACCTTCGCACATTTTCTTCCATTTGATCATTTCATTATGCTCGTTGATGGACAAATTTCGGGCCAGCTCCACATCCTTTTTTGTTGAGTCCATCTCCCGAGATAACTCCTCCACCCGGGTGTTCAAGGCGTTCGCCATCTCTGATTGCTTCCTGGCTTCCTCTTAGGCCTGGTCACGCTCGTTGCGGGCCTCCTCTAACAACCTCGAGACTCAATCGGGCCTTCCTCACAATCACGGATGGCTTGATCCGCGTCTGACTTTGCCTTGGCCGCCATGGATTTGGTCACTGCGCCTCCATCGTCAAGGACGGAACCGGCCCTCCTTCTCGGTAATCAGCTCGGAGAGGCGTGCTGCTTCCCTCTTCATCCCATTCGGCTCGGCCCCGCCCCGGGGCGTTCCACCCCGCGGCATTCCTCCTCGGCAATTACGATTTCTCGCCAGCGAACCGCCGAGCTCTGCGATCACCAAGACACACGGAAGGTTAAGATAGGGAAAACAGATGGCAAGACAAAAAACTCAAAAGGAGGAACAAACCTCGTCGGCCCGAGGCAAGCGATGGCGTAGGACATGACCGATCCTTTCAAAACCCTCGATCGCCCACTTCTTGATCGATCATACTCCCTCAGCGACAACCTCAGAACGATCGTCGATCATAAGCGATGAGGGGCCTCCTTAAAGCGGCCTCCCAAGCTCGATCGCAGGACCGCCCCAGACATTAGGATCATCAGGAAGCGGCGGGTGGCCTGAGACCTCCCCCATACCAGGAAACTCTGACCAAAAGAATTCCATGGGACCTTCACGGGTTGTCCCAAGCAATTCAGAACCAGAACTACCAGAAGCACCCCTCAGGGCAAGAGAAGCCCCCAAATCAGACGAAGGACAGATCGCCAATTGAAGGTTGTTGGTTGGCGCAGAAGGCGGCAATAAAGCCTTAGCCGCATCAAATAGGACATCTTGAGGAACTTCTCCGAAAGGATCGAGGGAAACGGCCCCAAGACCGGGGGGTTTGGACGGTCGGCGAGATTGTGCCCCTCAACATTCAGTCCCGAAGCCTCTTCAGCCTGCGTTACTCCGGGGATTAAAACTTCCACAGCCGCTGCTCTTGGTGGCGAAGCGCGAGAAGAAGAAGTCGGCTCCAATCGAACCCGTGAAGCTTCCTCAGACGGGTTGGGGCCTCGAAGGATGGCGCCTCGGCGAAAAATGGAACAGGGGGTAGGGCCAGGGCCGCATTCGCCCCCTGAATCGGCCGGGTCACCCCCGATGGGATCACGGAGGGGATGCGGCGGAGGAAACCCCCCGTTTTGGCAATCTGCCGTCCTTGGCCCACCGGGGCTGGCCGCAGACTTGAGTTGCTTCCGAGGATGGAGAGCTAGCGGTTCGAAACTCTTTTCCTGTCACAAAAATACGAAGACGATCAAAAAACAACCCGCCAAGGGAGAAGATGATTTAGGGCACGGCGAAAAAGGAAGATTGACTTACTGGGGACCTCGGGCAGACCTTCGGGGTGGCCGCCCCCGAGATCAGAGACTTGGGACGGGACCGGCTTCAGTCACCGAGACCGGATCGGCCTCGACCGCGTCGGAGCTGGGGTTCCCGAGGGGTCTCCGGTTCCCCTACCTTCTTGCTGCAGCCTTAGGTGGCACTTGGTTGGGTTCCGAGATATCCCCCCGGGCTCATCCAAGTCCCCGCCCGAACTAGGAGGAATTGAAGCGGGCGGGACACGCGTTCCGTAGGGAGGCTCCTCGCCGCCGGCCCGACGCTTAGCATACTCTATTAGCTCAGACCGCTCATCGAGCCCCGAGAATGACCCCATGGCAGCATCCTGATGGGAGAGTGCGTCGCTCTCCCCCGAAGATGAGGCGGAGTCTGTCACGGAGGACTCTGTTGACTCGCCGCGCTTCCGCTGCTCACGCCACGCCGATTGTTCAAGGCCACCTTTTCGGCCTTCTTACGGTCCGCTCGGGCCTTCTTCAACCGCTCACGTTCATTACGAGCGATTAGCCTCCCCGACGGGCCTGATCCTTAGGGCGGGAAGTGACTCTTTGTAGTTCAACCTCCCTGCGTAAAGAAAGGAGATATAACCTCAAGACCAACCATCGGGAAGAAGAGGGAAAATACACGAATATGAACAAGGTAGGACTTACCATAGATATATACCCCGGATCTCGGGCGCATCGCGATCCCCCCGGATCGCCTTGGGAGTCTTGTCGCCCGAATACGCTGGACCCGGCGTTTCAAAGCTTCCCCGTGAGATCCCCAAATGCCATCCGAGTGCCGGGACAAGTTAGCATCCCTTGTCATCCGCGGAGGTAAAGCGGCCTCTCCACGAGAGGGAGGACTTGACGACGAGAGAAAGCAGCCACAACCGCCGCATTCACGTCATGATCACGCGGGCCGCGTGAACGGCGGCACGAAGGGGCATCCAGTGATGCTTGCTTTCACGGCGCGGAGGCCCATAGTTCCAGTGGTCGGGCTTCACCCTTATCACACTCCCGGTATACGCCGGGAAGGCCCTCTCTGTCATTCTCAAGGTAGAACCATTCTTCCTGCCACCCTTATTGGAACCCGTGAGCCGTGAGGGGATTGAAGGAATATGGGATCGCTACGCTAGCCGAGAAAACGAAAATTTTCTACCCATAAACCAAGGATCTCTTGCTAGTTATAGATCACGGGATTACCACTAGACGCCGTGCAATGGAAGCGTTGACCCTCGACGAGATGTACGCGTCGCAAAGAAGGTCGTGCGATTGCGTGATCGTCCCGTCACGTCCGTCCTCCCCGTGCGGTTCGTCCCTGTGCTCCGATGACTCACCTCAGGTATCCCACATGTGCGAGGGGAGGAAGCGATGCACCTCCGACCGCTAGGGTCCGCGAGATGCAAGAGGCGAGGGCGTGGCGCGGCGGCCGCCAAAGTGGCGTGGCTTAGATTAGGTCACGACCCGTGCCCACCTCTCATATATATAGGCGTCGCTAACAGGCTCCCGAGCCGAGGCCCATTAGTAACCCTAAGCCTCGCCTAATTGGATCAAATCCGAATTAGGCCTTCTTCCCTTAAGCGTGCGACCCTATGGGCTCACGCACACATAGACATGGCCCGAGTACACCTACTCGGCCAATAGTTGACTCGCGGCCTCTAGCAAGACGTGCCAACTCCCATGTGTACGCAATGATCATATCGACGAACCACCACAAACCATATACTCGTCATTCCCTTGCCACACGATATTTGGTCCACCTCGTGGGTTAACACTTAACCCAAGCACGGCCATGCATTTCTTGATCCAATCAATCGAGTGGTCCAGTTATATCTCTCTCTCATGGAGAGGGGCAATTCCATCTTGATTGACTATGTCTCACAAAGATGTTTCCGACAAACCCGAAGACCACCTTTATAGCTACCCAATTCACGGAGTAACGTTTGATAGTCCCTAAGTAGGTCGTTTCACATCTTGAGTACATACGACAATCACAAGGTCTAAGGACATAACGTATATGATGTATAAAGAGATAATAATAACATCTCATGTCGGGTCAATCCAAATTTCCATGTCATACATGTGCCCACACAATTAGTTTGACATCTCCATGTCTATGACTTGTGAAACATAGTCATCAACTAATACGTGTCTTTGATCTAATATTCATGTGTGTTCTCACATGAACTCCGATCGAGGACAATTATTGAATAACCAAACAAGTAAAAGAGTTTCACAAACAATTCACATAATTGCCGATCAATACAAGTTGTCTTTAATGAATATTCATGAACACATAATATATCATGGATACATATGAAGGAATACAAATCATCTTTATGATTAGCTCTAGGGCATATTCCCAACAATCTCCCACTTGCACTAGAGTTAATCTTTAAGATATCTAATACCCATATCTCTCATGTGTGCCTCATGCTTAGGCTGTGGAAGAGCCTTTGTCAAAGGATCTGCAACATTCAAATCCGTATGTATCTTGCATACCTTGATTTCACCACGTTTGATGAACTCTCTCGAATGAGGTGAAATTTCCGCATGACGTGTTTGTTCTTATGGTGATCCCTCGGCTCCTTAGCCTCAGTGCAATCGCCCACTATTGTCACAATGAAGGTTCAATGGGCCGCTTGCATTTGGAAACACACCAAGTTCAATGAGGAACTTCCTCATCCAAACACCTTCCTTTGCGCCTTCCGTGGTGCTGCAATGTACTCGGCTTCCATTTGAGAATCGGTCACCGTCTCCCGCTTGGAACTTTTCCAACTAACAAACACCACCATTTATTGTGAACAAATATCCTGATTGAGATTGTGAATCATCTCGTGTCGGGCTTGGAAGCTAGCATCGGTGTAACAATTTACAACGAGCTCCTCCTCACCTCCATAGATTAGGAACATATCTTTAGTCCTTCTTAAGTACTTAAGAATATTTTTAACAAGTGTCCAAAGACTATCACCCGGATCGAGCTTGGTACCGCCGCAAACACTTAGAGCATATGAGATATCTCAGGCGTGTACATATCATGGCATACATGATGGAACCAATCTAGCCGAGGCGTATGGAACCTTACTCATGCGCTCGCTCATCGCCAGATCGAAGGACGCCGCTTCTTGCTAAAACGCATACCATGTGACATAGGCGAAACCCTTTCTTGGATCGTCCATGTTGAACCGTTTCAACACCTTGTCAATGTACGTGTCTTGGCATAATCCTATTAGCCTCTTTGATCTATCTCTATAGATCTTTATGCCCAAAATATATGATGCTTCTCCCAAATCCTTCATAGAAAATATATTATTCAAAGAAAGTCTTCACGGATTGCAACATTGGAATGTCATTCCCAATCAACAAAAGATGTCATCTACATACAAGATTAGAAACACAACAGCGCTCCCACTTTCCTTCTTGTATACACAAGGTTCTTCTTCATTCGACGAAAGCCAAGAGCTTTGACCTCTTCATCAAAACGAATGTTCCAACTCCGAGATGCTTGCTTCAACCCATAAATGGATTTCTTAAGCTTGCATATTTTTCTAGCATTCCTAGGATCAACAAAACCTTCGGCTGTATCATATACACGTCCTCTTCCAAATTTCCATTTAGAAAGGCTGTTTTAACATCCATCCGCCATATCTCATAATCGAAATGAGCAAAGAATTGCTAGAATGATCCTGATAGATTTAAGCATCGCTACTTGGCGAGAATGTCTCATCGTAGTCAACTCCTTGAACTCGCCGAAACCCCTTTGCGACAAGTCGTGCTTTATAGACGTGAACATTTCCGCCCATATCTCTTTTCTTTTTATAGATCCATTTGCACTCAATGGGTCTAACCCCATCAAAGCGGGTCAACCAAGTTCCAAACTTGATTGGCTCCCATGGAATCTATCTCGATCTCATGGCACTTTGCCATTTCTCGAATCACGGGTCCATCATAGCTTCCGCATATGTCATAGGTTCGTCATCGCCTAACAATAACACATCCCCATGCAACTCACGGAGTCTAGCCGATCTTCGTGGTAGTGGCGGTGTTACCTTTGCCATAGGTATCTCAACTTGTTATGCTACACTAGCATCACTGTGAGAGTCTTGACCTATTGGCTCATCCCGAACTTCTTCAAGATACACCTTTTGTCCACTCTTGTCTCTTTTGAGAAACTCTTTCTCTAAGAAAACACCGCTTTCGAGCAACAAACACTTTGCCCTCTCGATCGGTTGTAAAGTAATACCCCAAAGTTTCCTTTGGGTATCCCACGAAAAACACTTGTCCGACTTGGGTGTTAGTTTATCCGATTGAAGTCGCTTTGACATAAACTTCACAACCCCAAATCTTTAGAAAAGACAAATCGACTCTTACCAAATTCACATCTCATATGGTGTCTTAACTACGGACTTAGATGGCACCCTATTTAATGTGAAAGCGGCTGCTTTCTAGAGCGTATCCCCAAAATGATAAAGGTAGGTCCGACCGCTCATCATAGACCGAACCATGTCCAACAAAGTCCGATTACGCCGCCGTACACACCGCTTTCTCTAAGGTGTTCCAGCGGCGGCGTAAGCCGTGGAACAATTCCGCAACTCTTTAGATGATTGCTAAATTCGTGACTCAAATATTCACCTCCACGATCGGATCGCAAGGCCTTGATTTTCTTGCCACGTTGATTCTCTACTTCATTCTCAAAACTCTTTGAACTTTTCAAAAGTCTCGGACTTATGCTTCATTAAGTAGACATAGCCATATCTACTAAAATCATCGATGAAAGTAATGAAGTATTGAATCCGCCTCTAGCCGCCGTACTCATTGGTCCGCATATATCAAGTATGTACAAGTTCCAACAAGTCTGCGCTGCCCTCTCGGAAAACCTATGAAAGGGACCTTGGTCATTTTGCCTAGAAGGCAAGCCTCACATGTCTCGTATGATTCAAAATCAAACGGTTAGAAGCCCATCGAATGGAGCCTCTTCATTCGATTTTCACTTATATGACCCAAACGATAATGCCACATATAGGTAGGACTTAACTCATTAAGCCGAGGCCTTTTAGCGCTTATATTACGCATGTGCATCATCAAGATTTAAAATAAATAACCCATTCACAATGGATGCGTGACCACAAACATGCCATCTTTAGAGATTACACAACCATTGTTTTCACTCTTAAAAGAATAACCATCCTTCATCAAACATGAAGGTGACACAATGTTTCGACTTAAGCTAGGAACAAAATAACAATTATTCAATTCCAAAATAAATCTCGACGGGAGGTGGAGTTGCATCGTCCCGACGCCGAGAGCAAAGAACTCTTGCATTATTGCCCACGCGAAGTCAACTTCTCCCTTTCCAACGCTTCTACTTCTTATCATTCCTCGCATCGTATTGCAAATATGAGCAACCGATCCGTTATCAAATACCCAAGAATTAATATAAGAATCAGTGAGGAATATGTCTCAGAACATAAACAACAAGTGTACAAGCAAATGGGAGTACCTTTACCACCGCTATCCTTCTTGGATGCTAAGTACTCCTTGCGCTTTCTTTTCCAAAGGACCCGCTTTATGACAATGAAAGCACTCACTATCGCCAGCTTGGTCCAAATTTTTGCCTCGAGATGGCTTTGGCTTGGAGGTCTCACCTTTAGCCTTTTCCTTCTTTTTCTTCCAATAAGGATTGCCCCTTTTTAAAAATTAGGCTTGTTTTGGACCGCCATCACATGGCTACTTGCCAAAGACCTTTCTTGATGTCACCTCTGGCATGTCTTAAGCATACCACACAATTCAGTCAAGCCTTTCTCCGCCCCATGCATATGGTAGTTCGAGATGAAGCTCCCATAGCTAGGCGGCAGAGATGCAAGAATGAAATCAAGAGCCAACTCTTGGCCTATTGGGAAACCTAGCTTCTCCAATCTCTCGAAAGTGTAACCAACCATTTTGATTACATGTGGTCCAACTACTGCGCCTTCGCTAGCTTGCTCTCAACAAGAGCCTTTGAGACATTGAACCTTTCGGTTCTAGCTTGAGTTTGGAACATATCCTCAAGCGCCACGATCATATCGTCTGTTGCATGATTGTTATCGAACCGCATCTGCGGTCGGGTTCCATGCTAGCAAGCATAAGGCAACTCACTTCAAGATCAGCATCACATGCTTTCTTGTAAGCGTTTTTCTCGGCCAGTAGGAGCATTATCGCAGGCTCTTCCGGTAAGGGGTTGTCTAGAACATCTTCCTTTTTTCAGCCAAGAACAATTCTCGTGCCGCGCGGATCCAATCCGCATAATTTGTTCCATTCAACTTATCTTTCTCAAGAACCGAACGCAAAAGTAAATGGTTGATTGTTAGGCGCCATTTATCTACAAATGTAAATAATGCAAAATACTATGACAATGTATCCAAGATAGAGTAAAAACAAATTAACATTTAATTGAATGTACTCCCACTAAAATCAATATCCCTCAATTGAAACTTAGTGATTCAAGACCCACAACTAACACGTCAACTAGTGAGCTTTAGCATCACCGCTAGAAGACATGGTAGATCGGTAAGCAACTCTTTGCTAATCATATCACATATGACTCTTGTTGTTGGGCAGCATCTCTATGCTCACGCCAACTGCCATGCTCCAAGATCCCTAACCGTTAGGATGATCTTGTTCAAGTAACCAAACCTTCCTCAGTAGTAAGTATCCGATACGAACCTTTGTCTAGTCAAGGAAAACCGGTGGCACCCTAATTTTATAGACCCACCACCGATTGTACAAGGCTTGTGACAAAGTCGCGAGGTTTGGGGAGCATCGAAACTTAAAACATTGCCGAGGGATCGTTCTACTTCACTATCGTATGTAGACAAAAACATAGTCGCTAGCGTGAAAGTAGAACACGATAAGAACGACATTAAAAAATGTTGTGACTTGGTATGGCCTTATATCACTTTGGGGATCTCCATCTCCAATGAACTGCTTCATCATGATAATCTTCATCTCCATGATCCATGTATGCCATCCTCCATGATGAATCTGCCAAGACTAGTCTATACTAGCGCTTGAAAAAAATAACAATTACATTATCGCGTTCATCACAAGTTGGCACGCAGGCCATTACATTAATGAGACAATATATAAGTGGCTCCGACCATATTGTCATCCTCACGACATGCAAGTCATGAAATAATTACATACATACATGCATCTCATACATATAGAGGCCATACTACCATAATCCTACAAAAACGGCATTTAACCGATTCCGACGTCTAAAATTTGACGGGCCGAAAAACATTATTTTGTAAGCTGATTTTCGCAATTCTAATTTCGGTAAAAACAGGCGAAGTGTGTGACGGTTGGATGTAACTTTTCGTTCTCAACAATTTTCGTTTAGAGTTCGTCTCAATCCGAAGTTACGGATCAAAAGTTATGGCTGGTCAAACTCGGGCCGACGATCGGTGTAAGATCAAATCTACCACCACCGCAACTTCGCATCACATGCGCCCGACCGAACCATGACCTAGGTTCGATTCGATCAATCTTATTGATCTCAAACTCGCCTTGACTGGGTTTACATGTATCACTTAACTCCGATGGCGGAATTCGGCCGGTAGGAGTAGATCGAACAAGACCAAAGGCGGCAAGATCACGAACCGAGATCGAGACTCATCTACAACCGCGCATATCACCATATGCCCACATCCGAATCTATAACAACACAAAGATCGCTCCGATACCACCTGAAGGAATATGGGATCGCTACGCCAGCCGAAACGAAAATTTTCTACCCATAAACCAAGGATCTACCGCTAGTTATAGATCACGGGATTACCACTAGACGCCAAGGTGCAGCGGAAGCGTCGACCCTCGACGAGATGTACACGTCGCAGCAGGTGCCGCGGCAGCGTGCGTGATCGTCCGTCACGCCCGTCCTCCCGTGCGGTTCGTCCTTGTGCTCCGGATGCAAGACCTCCGAGGTATCCCACACGCATGAGGAGGAAGCGTGCGCCCCTGACCGGCTAGGTCCGCGAGATGCAAGAGGCGCGGGCGTGGGCGGCGGCGGCCGCCAAAGTGGCGTGGCTTAGATTAGGTCACGCCCCGCGCCCACCTCTCATATATATAGGCGTCGCTAACAGGCTCCCCGAGCCGGGAGGCCCATTAGTAACCCTAAGCCTCGCCTAATTAGATCAAACCGAATTAGGCCTTCTTCCCCAAGCAAAGCGTGCGACCCTATGGGCTCACGCACACATAGACATGGCCCGAGTACACCTACTCGGCCAATAGTTGATATGCGCCTCTAGCAAGACGTGCCAACTCCCATGTGTACGCAATGATCATATCGACGAACCACCGTAAACCATATACTCGTCATTCCCTTGCCACACGATATTTGGTCCACCTCATGGGTTAACACTTAACCCAAGCACGGCCATGCATTTCTTGATCCAATCAATCGAGTGGTCCAGCTTATATCTCTCTCTCATGGAGAGGGGCAATTCCATCTTGATTGACTATGTCTCACAAAGATGTTTCCCGACAAACCCGAAGACCACCTTTTATAGCTACCCAATTACGGAGTAACGTTTGATAGTCCCTAAGTAGGTCGTTTCACATCTTGAGTACATACGACAATCATGTGTCTAAGGACATAACGCACATGATGTATAAAGAGATAATAATAACATCTCATGTCGGGGTCAATCTAGCCCCATGTCATACATGTGCCCACACTATTAGTTTGACATCTCCATGTCTATGACTTGTGAAACATAGTCATCAACTAATACGTCAATGCCGATCTAATATTCATGTGTGTTCTCACATGAACTCCGATCGAGGACAATTATTGAATAACCAAACAAGTAAAAGAGTTTCACAAACAATTCACATAATTGCCGATCAATACAAGTTGTCTTTAATGGATATTCATGAACACATAATATATCATGGATACATATGAAGGAATACAAATCATCTTTATGATTAGCTCTAGGGCATATTCCCAACAGGGGATGTACTCCTCTCTGCCGGTTCACCCCTTGCCCGTCGTTGGGGCCGAAGTTGAATAACGCAAGACCCGGCCCTTTCGCACGCCGTCGCGGTGAGCGGGGAGGCCCTTCGGGGGTGTTCAACTCCGCCTTGAAGAACCACCTCCGAGTTCCCAATGGGGCTTGATTCCCAAGAAGCCCTCACAAAGAGCCACGAAAAATCGATGCAGGGCAATCGACCGGGGGATCTCGATGGAGTTCAACGCCGTACCAATGCGGGATTGCCCACATGAACCCGCTCGCCCGTCCACGCCAAAGCCCCGCCTATGGTAATCCATCATACTTACAATGTACCGGGTGGGGGTTGTGGCTCCTCGTGAGAAGCGCCGAGGAGCCAACCACTCCCGGTCGTGCATCCTCCGTGCGGCGGCGCAAAAAGACCCTCATCGACCAACCACAGCAACTTCACCTCGTGGCCCGGCGACGCATGGCCAAAACAAGGGATCCAGAGGAAGGGAAGCTCCTTCTTCTGCGACGCCATCTCCCCTCCCGCAGCAATCTCAACACAAGGGAACAACAACAACAAGTAAGCGCAATTACCTCTTCGCCTTTCCCTTAATCTCTTCCTTTTCCACGCCCTCTTTCCTCTTTGCTCTAGGAACAGCAGAAAGGAAGCGAGAACTAATGCTCTACGAAGGAGTGAAAAGAAGGCCGTATGCGCCCGCCAGAACCCCAAATATATAGGGAGATGGGAAACCGTCGGGTTAACCCAACCTACGCGATGGAAGATCAAACCAATCGGATCTAGCGGCGGATAGCCCTGGGCGCCCAAAGGGCCCCTCGCGTGTTAATACAACGAGTAGCGGGCTCGTGAATGGCGCAGCCAAGCCATCCCATCGAAACGCAAATAGCCGCCTCCTCGAGAGGTAACATGGAAAGGCGTGCCAAATGCGCCGACCGTAAGGGTAAAATGTCGATCCATTATCTAAACTCCTAACGCCTCTCCCTGGGAAGGCACTTCCGAACCCTCGGGCAGGATTGAAAACATCACCGCATCGCTGTAACCTCCGAAAGGGAAACGCCAAGCCATGAGCTCACCCCATACGGTCCCGGAGGATCCTAAAACCGGGCCCTCCGGGTTTCTCAACCGCTCAGGACAACCGAGCAAGGGGCCAAAGGGAAAATGCACAACCGGTCGAGCCTAAGCTCTCGGGAGCTTGGGATTTCCTAAACGCATCTAAGACTTACGGTAACCACTTACGAGATGTCCCATCCGTGGGAGCCCTGCCGGCCCCTCGGGACCCGACTCTGTCGGGACCCGGGATCTGCTAAGTGGTTCGAGAGCCCTATGGGTGAGTCCTAGACCGCCACGGCCGACCCCGCTCCGGCGAGGGGCACGGGCACTCGCTTAGATTTCCCGTTACAGCGCTCAATGGGGTATGCCATACTCGGCTCACGCGGCGAAGACACACCACCCCTCCTCCTCCCTTTCGAAAAAAGGTGACAGAGGAGCGTAAGTAAAAAGACGGAGAGGTTTGGAACGACCTTGCGCACATAAGCGCTGGCTCTGGCCCCCGCATCTCGGACCTCCCATGCACATCCTCCAAAAGATTAGTGGGTAGTTCAAATCTTACTAGCGTGTAAGAAAAGCCCTCTAAGGAATAAAAAATATTCCTCCGAGGCCTCGGGGGCTACACCAGAGGCCAAGGCCAAGCACCCATCCCGAGATCAAAGGTAGACCAAAAGCCGGAGGTCAATTCTTTGAGAACCCCCAAGTGAGTCGATCAACTCCCTCGGGGGCTCGGGGGCTACTTGTCGGGGACAAAAATAATCGCCCATTAAGAAAATAGGACCATAAAAGATGGCGGCCGTGGCCCGAAAAAGAAGGACCCTACGAGAAAGACGACATCGGAGTTGACGACATAAGGCGCGTTATGGGCCTAAAAGTCGCCCGGGAGAATGAAGGCCGGCCCCAAGCCCGTAGAAACTTCGCTAAGAAGGACTTGATGTAAAACGAAGAATTCTGGCGGGCCCCTCTATAGAAGCCCAAGACAGCCCATCTATCGATACTCGGTGGGCAAAGCCCAACTCACCCAGCTAGGCTAGGAGGACCCAGAGCGAAGTCTCTAAATAATGAGAACAAAGACCAACTGAGTCACTATAGAAAAGAAATCTGGGGAAAGCATCCCCCAGCAGGCTCATTAAAGCCCATCCATATACTGACCCAAAATCCGCTTTTGCATGCCACGGCCTTGACCAGGGACAACCCACTCTCACCACGGCTTACTCCTAACAGGGAGGCGAGCCAGGGGACTAAGTTCCGCCTAGTCAGGATACAGGTCTCGGAAATGATCCTACCTGCGCCCGGGACCGCAGCCCCTCGAGCAAGGCTTCTCCGCCTCGCCCGGGGATAGGAGGACCCTATTTGCCGACTTTTCCTCCTCCGAAGCCGTCTCGGGCTCACCTTGGGAAGCCAAACCCGGTAGTGGGGGCAGCCGCATTAAATGCACCTGTTTCGCGAGGCCGCGATGACAGGGGGCAATCGATTGCCTGTCGATTCACCCGACTGTTATCTCCTCGCCTCCCCCGTTGATGGGACATAAAGGTAACGATTATCACACACGTCACCCCGGGGAACACGGTTCCACTATTTGTTTTACTTGCGGCTTCATTTTCGCGACCGCGAGTCGAGAGACCCTCGGAATGCGACACCACGCGACCGCGGCATAGGCCAAGCCCGGTGCGCGGTTGAGGAGGATCGGAGGGTCACCATTTGGCCCTCGGGGAGACCCATCCCTCGGGCGGCGGACATGAACCGCGAGAAGACTCGGGGGCACGCATCCACACGGGGGCACTCCCATCCGGGAACCCAGGGTCTAGGCTCGGGCATGGCATTCAAATAGCTCGGATAGTAGACACGGGTAGCACTTGTACATGACACGTATTGTACATATTATCTCTCCTTTACACTATAAAAGGGAGAGTAATGCCACACTAGAAACGGGATCCCCTCAATTAGGTTTTCACACTTAGCCGGTTCATACCGGATTGAAGTCCTTCTTCATTCCCAAGAACACCTTGTAAACCGCCGATTCTTGTGCACAATTGGTGCGGGCAATAATAAAAGACACAAGCTGGCTGGGCGTAGGGCCCCATGGCACGAACCGGGATAAACGCCGTCTTCCGGCTTCGCTGCACGCCATCGGTGGAGCGCCCGACCTATAAATCATTGTTGGTGCCCAGGATACCCCTGTTCTCAAAACACCGACAAGCGGCGTCTTGGCCGGACTGTCGGTGGCGTGTGACGCCCGCTGCCCGCCACCAGGGCCGGCCAGCGGTGAGCACCTCCACCGGCGCCTGGCCGCGTGCCTCGACAAGCGGCGGCCCACGGACCTCTTCCGAAGGCGGGCGCCCCAGCGCCGTATCGCGAGCGCGGCGCATCGCCCCGGGCCGCAACGAGCCATGGCCCGCCGCGCTCGAGCGAAGTGGCGCCGTGACCCACGCGGCGCCGAGCAGTTTAACCGGCCCTCCGTTCTGCCCGCCGCCCGGTCGGGCTCGCTCCTCCATCGCCCACCGATGCACTGGCCACAATGTAGTCTGGCCACTAGGAGCCGCGGACGGCCGACGTAGTAGCCGCGGCAGAGCAGAGGGGGCGGGAACGCGCCATGTGCGGTGGAGATGAACTTCATCGTGCGCAAGCTTGGGTGCCGCTGAATAAGATTGATTTCCGCGAGAATAGTACTCAATCGGATCCTTGTATCTTGGAGAAGAGGGAGCTCGACCAACAATCCATGGATTGGTGGCCAAGAGGAAAAGAGCGGAGACAGAGGCGGCTTTTTGCATTATCGGAGGAACAACCATGAACCATCGGGAGGCTAGTTAGGATAGGGGATTTCTGGAGTGGAACAACCAACCCGAGTGTGCTCTTTGCATTCATGATTCATGTGTATCTCATGACAAATTTTATGGAAACTCTGAATGCTTCACCATGGTAGCGGTAGGGAGTGCGGTGGAGGTGCTCGTCGTCAGGCGATTGACCACACCCACGGCGTGTTGATTAGAATGTCTCGAGAGGGGTGAACTCACCAACCTAAGAAATAGGTGACCATATGCAACATAGCCAACAAACCAAACACGTTCTCATTCTAACCGGGCTACACAAAGTAAATCAACCAAACAAGCCCATACTGGCCGGTTTGAGCCTGGCTAAAATTAGCCTGGCTTATTTGAGCTAGCCAGGCTGAATTAGGAAATGAACCAAACACACCCTAAATGGATTCATTTCAAGGCTCTAGTGGTTGGCCACGATTGATTCTAGGCGAGGTGAGAGTTTTTTTTTTGCATGTAGCATTAATAGGAGGTTTTTGATGCACTCATTTTAGGAAGGAACCGGATTGAATTCAGGTGGTTTTCACGCCCACGACCAAAGAGAGCCCTTAACAAAACCGAAATACAAGTGCCTATGCATAACCAGAATTATAACATCGCGGATTAGGATACGACTGATTATATAACCCCAAGTAGGTTGTTTTGAGTCATCCGGTGTTTATATTTGATCATAGACCAAAATTAGTTCGTACGTACTCCGTAGTATACTGTACTGAGATCATTGACCAAAATTAGTTCGTACTAGTACACTGTACTGAGCGTGAAGATGGAGGCATCAACTTAGAGAGCGATCGGTGGCGCGGAAGGGGGAAAAGGTGATGCATGGTCCATTCCATGTGCACGGTGCACCCCACCCGTGCACGAGTGTGCTACTACGCTACAGTGGGAGGGAGACTGGACAGTGGAGAGCGTAGAGCAGCACATGGCAGGGCGACCCGCGCGGTGGCGAGTTGCGACACGACGCAGCTGGGAGTAGATCGGAGTAGATCGTGATCTGACCCGGGGGGATGATGGATGCCAGCCAGGCCGCCTCCATCCGCCGTCCATCGCCTCCATCCGACGGCCCTCCCGCCACGCTTCGCTGCGCCGGCCCACTCCGCCTCTGACCCAATCGTCTCGCAGGTCGGTCGCAGAGGCAGAGCACGGCAGCAGCAGCAGCAGCAGCAGCAGCAGCACCCCACCTTCGTCGTCCTCTCTGCTCGCTCCTCGCAGTCGTGCGCCAAAAGCAGCAGCAGCAGCAGCAGCGGGGGAGGTCCCTCTCCAGCCGGCTCCGTCTCCACTCTCCACCACCACTGCTCCGCCGCCGCGCGCCGGATCGAGGCGGGAGGACACAGGCGGAGGAGGCGGGATGAGTCTCTTCGGGCTTGGACGGTGAGCGCTCGCGCGATCTCGACCTCGATCGTGTGTACACACATACTTCTTCGCTCTGCTACCTTCCTTGCTTTTCTACCCCTCGTCGTCGCTGGCTTGCTTGGCGCGCGTGGCGCGGGTTCGGGACGGCGGGATCCAGCTCGTTACTGCTGGAATTGAGATCTCGCGCGCGCGCGGGGTTTGCGGGATCAGGAACTCTCTCCGCTTGATTCGCTCGCTGCTCTAGCTGGGAATGGCCGGATGGGGAGGATCGGCCCTAATTAGTAGGGGATATTCTGCGTGGCTGCTCCGACCACCATGGCTAGTGTAGTGCCGCTGCGAGGAATCAGTCCTAGTACTCCGCTCTCCTGTTTTTTTCACCTTTGATTTGTTCCTCCCTAAAATGCGAGTTCAGTTAGAAGACCAGTTCTCCTACTCCTCCAGTTCCCTGCGTGCAAAACCCCCCTCACCGCGAGACGCCTGGAATCAACCCACTTCTCTAGAGTGAGTCGTGGAACAAACCGATTCTGCCTGAAAATCTACAAGATGGCATGCATGGGAGGCTTCCTGGTCTGCATTCCCCTGTATGTAAGATTGGCTGCGATTTTACTCTGCATTTACCCTACCCATGGCTCAATCCCTCCCTGGATTGGTTTCACTTGGGGAATTAATACCTCCCGTGCAACCCAACATGCCCCGCGTTATTGAGGGAATTCTGCTGGTTTTAGCTTCTGATCTGATGCAGCAATCGTCCTGATCAGTGTTTTTTTTTTTAATTCTTCTGGCAGGAATCAGAAGACATTCCGCCCCAAGAAGAGCGCTCCATCAGGCAGCAAGGTAAGAAAGAACCTGGCTTCCCAGTTCCCTCTTTAAGTACCAACTAGTTATTACTATGTACCAGCAACAACTGCCTGTACTTGTGCCCATTTTTTGGTGTGCTGCACAGCATGCAAAGTGCGTTTCATGTGTGGTGGCCGTTGCCTTGCTGCTCTGGGCCATCGATCGAAATTTGATGTGTCCAAGTGATCATGCACCATAGCCTGGCTAAGCACTATTGCTGCAACCGGTAGGATCATGACTGAATACGTGAGCAATGTATCTAGGTGTCAATTTGTTGCAATCTCTAGGGATTCCTTTGGCCATGCTACACTACATCCAGGATTTTAATCAGTTGTCATCAATTGTTTAGGGGCTTTTCTTGTCACTGGATAGTATGCGATACAGTTAGTGCACTTAGTCTGTTTAGAACTTCTGGGTTAACTTCAGGAGTATGATTTAGTGATGGATCTTATCAGTGTTCAGGAAATAGACAAGCTTTGAGTTATCTGTTTTGGCTTTAGTCTTTCTGTTCCGGCTATGTCCAGGAACTAAATATATCTTACTTGATTGACATTCTTGTTGGTTGTTGCCAAGAGCTCTGTTTATCACAGAACATATGTTAGCATAAGTGACACAGCAGCATTTCTTCCATCCATTCCAAGAAACTGTGCTAAACATTTTGAAACACTGCTAACGAGATTCCCTTTAGCATGTATCAATCCATGCATTACATAAATACTTTCAGTAAAAGGTCTAACAAATGTTGTTGTTCCACATCTATGGCGGTGGTATTCAGATAGTCAGTGAATCCTTTGTGAAACTATGCAAGATGCTTATTTACATTGAGTGGTGTTAAATAAAGACTTGCAGCAGTTATTTCTAGCATATTCAATCTTCAGTACATGCCATGGCTCTTAAGTCACCTGTGATGAGCAAACTCTTCGGTGCATGTTCTATTTGCCACTTGAAATAATCACAGGCATTGAGTCATAAATTACATTGTGTGATGCATAACTTGACCTTTTCTTTTTTGTCTGCAGGGAGCACAGCTCCGGAAGCACATAGATGCCACTCTAGGCAGTGGAAACCTCAGGGAAGCTGTGAGATTGCCTCCTGGAGAGGATATCAATGAATGGCTTGCTGTGAATAGTAATGTTCTTCCCTTCTGTTTTCACCTATCTCGGTTATTCCATTGAAGCTAAAATGTTTGTTTTGCTTTGCAGCTGTGGATTTCTTTAACCAAGTTAATCTGCTGTATGGCACACTCACAGAATTCTGCACGCCTGAGAGCTGCCCGACAATGACAGCTGGCCCAAAGTAAGCCTTTACATGTTTACATACATTCTATATTCCTGGATTGTAGAAATACAAAATGGTGAAAAGTTATCCAAAAAGCTCTTCAGTGACTATTTGCATAATTGTGATTCTTCGTATGGTGAACTATTTCACCAATGCTGCTATTGAATGGTGACTCTTAGAGGCTATTATATTTATCTGGCGACTCATTTTTCTGGCTTCGTAGTGACACAATATCAACAGTCTTATAAAACCAATTAGTCTCTTTCTGTAGAAGCCATACATAACTTAGAACTATGAAAGGTTAGGGTGTCAAAGCCCAGGAATATGATGATGTACTAGCGCAAAAGTTCAATTAGTGTACCTAAAAAAAATGTATGCCTCATGGTTGCTTTTTCTTAATTGTGCTTTCCCTGCAAAGCCGTGTTTATTTTTGAATCTTGATAATGGATAGTCAAGGTTATGCCTCTTTTTGAGAGAAGAAAATTTTCAATGACTTTGTGGCCATGCCTGTTGTGGTGCTAAGCATTTAACGAGTTAGTATTTTATCATGCAACTCCCATCTGTTATAAATTGGTGCCCATAATCTTATGAGTTGTGATGCATATTCTCTGAAATTAGTTTCAATTTAGATCATGTCATGACAGATGAAACATGAGGTTTATGCAGGTATGAGTACAGATGGGCTGATGGTGTGCAGATAAAGAAACCCATAGAGGTATCAGCACCAAAATATGTTGAGTATCTGATGGATTGGATTGAAGGCCAGCTTGATGATGAATCCATATTTCCTCAAAAACTTCGGTATGTTGCTTTTTATTGTGGATTTGTGGAATTTTCTCAGTTTCTTGTGAACACCTGACATGAGATGAAATCGAGCATGTTATCTGATTTGGATTTGGTTTCCCCTCTGCCAAGGCACACCATTCCCACCAAACTTCAAGGAAGTAGTAAAGACAATATTCAAGCGCTTGTTTCGTGTGTATGCCCACATCTACCACTCTCATTTCCAGAAGATTGTTAGCCTTAAAGAGGAGGCCCATCTCAACACCTGTTTCAAGCACTTCATTCTGTTTACAAATGTAGGTCCCATCATTCACGGCAATTTACAAATGTACCTACATTCTTGGCCAGGAAAAAAATGAAAATGGCAGCAGCTAACGATCTTTGGTGTTTGTACTGCAGGAGTTTGGCCTGATTGACAAGAAGGAGCTGGCTCCACTCCAGGAGCTCATCGAATCCATCATCGTTCCTTACTGAGAATACACTGTACTAAACATGGATACAGAGCTCTCAATGCTGATGGCTGTGAAATTTAGTCTTTTTTCGACAGTACTTCACTGGCTCATTGCATAGAGCTTCTTGTTCCAGTTATTAGACATAAAATTACATGTGACATTGCTAATGCTATATGTGTGTGTACGTGCGTGTACCAGTGTGGTTCTTCCTGATCATGTATTGGCCATGTAAGTGTGCCTGTTATCAACTACTATAGAACAGTGATGATGATGTACTGCAGAAAGAAAAACACAAGAAAACTGTGTTGGAGTAATGTACGCTGTGTTTGTTTCCTGCTGGTTATGTTACCGTCAGTTTATCATCTTTATTTCCATTCCATGAACTCCCTCTGACTAAATTGTAAAACCGTTTTAGTTTTGTCCACAGTCAATCTTCTTCAATTCTGACTTTTAAGTCATAATTTCTTCCATTGCTAACATTTCTTGAAGTCAGTGCATATCAAAAATGATTTAATGATAAACTTCTTTGATGTGCTGGATGGTAGATGTTGATCCAATCTTTAATCTTTAATAAAAATTGGTCAAACTTATGTTAGCTTGAATTAGGATAAACCTACATCAGTATACAGTTTGAATTAGTAAGCAATTATGTAGTATTGTTTTGACATGGATGTTGCAATATAACACATGAAAGAAATGAAAAGAAAACACTAGAGAACTAGGATAAGATGCCATTTGTGCTCTGATCAGAATAACAATACCATTTCTGCTCTGATGAGCATAACAGATCAGAAACAGAATAGCACACCATTTCTGCTCTGATGATTACACCGACACAACAGAAACAGAATAACAATAACACCATTTCTGCTCTGATCACAATAAGACACCAGACACAAAATAACACACCATTTTTTCTGCTCTGATGATCTGATCACAATAACACACCAAACACGATGGGTTCAAACTAGAGAGGCAACATAACACATGGCTGGCACCACAGAAACTTCGATTGGTGCAGACTGCAGATGGTAATGGTATTACTGGTGCTACCACGAGGTGCGGTAGACGACGGGAGCAGAACGGAGCTACTGATGCAGATGGAGCATGGCGGCGAAGCAGGGGAGGGGCCCGTCCGTCTGAGCCTAGACGCGGCCCTCCCAGAGGCAGGGCTGGTCATCGTCGCAGAGTGCGAGGAGCGCCGGCGGCGGTGCGAGGCCGAGCGCGGCGGCTCGGCGCCAGCGCTGGGCGCGGGTGACGCCGAGGCAGGGACCGTAGCGCATGTCCATGTCGAAGTCCCGGGCCGCCCTCTCCCGCTCCTCCGCGTGCTCCTCCTGCTGCTGCTGGCGCCCGTGATCTGCGGTGACGAGAGACGAATCAAATCGAATCTGCCTGTGGTGCCGCGGAAACGAAACGCGATTGGGGATTCGGGACCGGGAGGGATGATCAGTACCTGGAGCCGGGTGAACCTGGAGGGTGGGGAGGAGGCCTTCTGGTGCTGGTTTGCCGCCGCCGTTGCCGCTGCCTTCTTGGAGACGCCGCCGGTGGGCTTGGTGGTGCCGGCGTGCGCCTTCTGCTGCCGGAAGAAGGACTTCATATCACCTCCGCTGCCTCTCGTCATGGCTCTGGCGGGTGATCTCTCTCCCTCCTGCAGAGCTGGTGGTGGTGGCGTTGGGACTGCAGGGGATTCGGATAGGAATGGATTGGATTGGGAGCGCGGCGGCTGAGGAACGATTGGGGATTGGGGAACGATGGTGAGGGGTTTGCTGCCGTTTATATATGGGAGGAAATGGGGTCATGGGTGGTGACTGCACGGCCGTTGTGAAAGGTGATTCGAATTTTTTTGAATTTTGCAATGGGCGTACTGTATGTGCGTGCGGCGTGTTCCTTTCCTTCTCCGAGAATCCACTCACATCCGGCCGGCCGTGCCGTGGGTCGTGGCTGCAAAGTGGAACCACCCGAGAGAATCCTGTTCACACACCATGCTAGCCATTGGGATGGCTTGGTTTCTTGAGATTGTTGTCTCGCCTCATTGTCACATAATTAAACAATTACTTCTAATTGAACGACCTGGTTTCTAGCCAGGGGTTGTTCTGTAGATCAATAAGCCGTATGATTTTAGCTGTTTTAGTAGAGTTCTGTGAGAGAGGACAATCTGTAAACGAGTAGGAGAAAATCGTAGTCGTAGTGCCTAATCAAAGGTCAGGGGACCAATTAGCCCCTAGTCGTGATTAGTTAGTTGGACGACAAAACATCCAGCGTTCAGAACTAAACTCAGTGGAACAACTAGAATTCAGCAGTTACACAAGACGTCAACAGTACCAGGGTTTGTGAGGTCACAGTCTGACTGACATCTTGGCAGTGTGCACTGAAGCTTTAGAACCATATGCTGCTAACCTTTCTACTTATATCACCATATGTTACAAAAGCTAAACAATTCTATAACAGCGCACGCTGAGGGGTTATGCTAGCCATTACAAGTCAGAGCCTCCAGCAAGTTTGTCCGCCGCCGATAATTCAGCAGATTCTGGTTTCCTGTACGCAAGCATTTCTGGGCAGTACCGCCTTGCAAGCACTTCCACTTGCTCAATGAAAGGCTTATCTCTGTGGCCACCGATCAGGCGGACCATCTGGTTCCATCTTTGACGGCAAAGCTCCCCAGACCTGAGTACCAGAAAACATCCTGTTACTGTAACCACAAACCCGAAGTGGTTCGATAACACTTAGATTTGATATATGGAAAGCGTTCCATTCTATTTCAAAAACATCACTTAATGGGTACAGTTTCATAATAATTTTATTAATATCTATTAAACAGAATATCACAAGTTTTAGCTGAACAGGCGATTTGCTACAGAGTAGTCTTGGTAGGAAAAAAAAATCTCCATAATAGTGGATCTTTACTAAAAAGGAGACCTAGGCCATATGCAAGGTTTTCAAATTTCAAGCACAGGAGAAGGCAAGGCAACACAAGCAAGGACCTCAACATGATAGAATTCATGGGCTGGTGGCATATGAACTGGGCAGTCAGCCAGTCATTCTATGGTCCCAAGAGCACAAAAGTTCTCTGTTAAGTGTTATAAATTGTAATGCTAATGCTCTTTCAGAATAAATGCTTTATTCCCCTCAGAAAGAGGCAATCTAATATTCATCAGATCAGATGGCATAGCACTAAAAGATTTGTAGTTCACTGAAATCAGAGGACTGGATCAATTCAATTAAATTTCATGTTAAAAAACAATGAAAATGGGAGCCATATACCAAAACTACTAGCAACAAGCTATGTTTAAAGATCGAAGCTAAGTCAGAAATAAGCAATCAACACTCACCTATCCTCAAGAAGGTTCTCCCAGTCAACATCTTCAACATTTACAGCATCAACATTTTGAAGCCTGGTTTATTGTTAAGTAGTGCAGGCAACAAAAAACGTATCATGATAACAGACAGAAAAGAAAAATGCTACCAAGAAACAAGATAATGCTGCCAGGCAACACTAACAGGAGCATATTGTCTACAATTCGAACATATCAGCCACACATTATCAGAATCATGGTGAACATGGTAAACATTGTTCAGGTACACACCTTCATCTAAAAGAACTTGCATTTCATTCTATTTTTTGTTCAGATTTTGTGCATGAAAACAGTAAATAGGAAGGGTAATTAAATTCCATGTCTGGTTAGGCCTATTTTGAATTGGTATAGAAGTAGAAAGGATAATTTGCCAGCTTTTAATAGCACAAGGGGCAAGTTGCATTAACACAAAAGCAGAGGGATCAAATATATTTTCCTTACTGAAAATGTAGCTTTATACCACAAAGTTCAGAGGAACTTTCAGGCTATATCACAATCATAATCCCAACAACAAGCAGATGACATTTTGTTATGACAAATATTTGAAAAGGTAACCCATAGAAACTTACGCTTCCACTAACATATAATCATCTGAATCTTCCCAGACTCCTTTTTTAACCAGTGGTGATGCTAATTGCTGGTACCTGTTACGTATAAACAAACTTCATTTAATGACAATATATGTCTGAAGATGGTATCAACCAAAATTAGCAACACGAAGGATCTGGTTTCAGTATTCAAAGGACGCCAAACCAACACTTGCTATTAATCATTTTACAGGAGTTTCAATACAACCAAACCATGTTAGTGACAATGTGAAAAATAATTCACATTGCAATAGAGTCTGTCTGTAGTCTGTACGAATGCCAGGTATCAGCACCAGCCTCACTAGAAAAATGTCTTTAACAATAAATATGCCAAAGAGGTACCACACACTGCACTTCCAGAAACAGGCCTGATACCCAATCAGTTTGAGGACAATAAGGCAGACCAACGTTAAAGAAAATGCAGAAAAACTTGAAATATACAGGCCCATATTCGAGGAAATTATGTTATGCATTAAATGGCTGGCAACACTAACCACTTCAAGCAGCAGACGTGGTTACTCCGAGTGGTTAATTTGTCACTGATAGCCTCCCAAGAAATGTTATTTCTTATCTGTCACAAATGAGTACACTTGATTATGTGGAATAAAGGATACAGCAATATGAAAGAGCACTAATGGAAGATGGTAAACATGAAACTGATATAAAATATGCACGGATAAAGAATTACACACATTACGGTGACCATGATTGAAGTTTTGATGGGCTTTCACACGCAAAATCCAAGTTTACCAAATCAAACAAGTTTTGGTACTCATCCTGAGTCCAAGGCCCTGAACATTTCACCAATTAGAGGGGGCAACACAATGAACAAGTTAGCACACCAAAGTATTATCTTTCTCTATTACATAATGAAACTTCAAATCAGGGTAGAAAATCTTAGGACACATCCTTTGCATTATGAAACCCTGTTTACATCAAAATCTAATAAGTAAATCCTTTAAAACTTATGGCCTTTCACAAAAATCTAATTTGTACATCCTTTGAAACTATAACCTGGTTACATTTAACTGACTCAAACATATTGTAACTGAAGAAACAAATACACATGCAGTCCAGCCATGTTATGCAGAAGTACCAATGCTTTGATATTTTCTCCAAACAGGTGGCCTTTCACAACATGGTTGCTGCCATTTTCCATGTCTCTACTTTTTAACAGTGTGCTAAAATTAACCATATGCACCCCAAATAAGGGGTACCTATTCCAAAGACGCAGGTGTAACTATTGTGAACCTTGTATGTCCCATACCGGGTTTCAAATTAGATATATGACAAAGCATGAACACATGCTGTTCAAATATCTCTGGAATATAACATAATTTATGGAACAAAACTAAAATACACTATTTTTATATCCCCATAATCTTGCTTTTTATTAAATCAAATGAGTGCCACGAAACTAATGCAAGAAAAACATTCTGATAGGGTGTATACCACAAACACAACAATGAAAAAAGGAGGTACAGTTGTAATGATGATGCATATTGGCTAATGAATTAGCTAACTTGTGATAAACTTAAAGGCTATAGAGTGGAAGACACCTGTTTTCTTATTTTTTTGGGCTTGATTCGTCTCCAAGTATCTTTTACATGAATTTCATTCTTTCCAAGTTCTTTTGCTAATACCCTCCAATTTTTGCCATTCTTTTCAACAAACCTGTGTCATGCATGGAAATCTTAATAACCTGAAGCCAGTCATCATCATAAAATAAGATCCTAACATTACTTCTTCTCATCACAATAAATGCCAAGAAAGTATGCTGCAATGTGAATGATATACAACAGCTAGGCTATATATTACGTAGCAAGTACATGATATTGATATACAGTGACGCCAAGAGATAGGATATCATATCCAAGAAAAACCATCAGTTACAAAGAAAATTCAACTTAAAGGAAATTACTAATCTTAAACACAGTACCAAATTAAATATTGCATTTTTCGCTAAGTTTGTGAATAATGTCTTTAAGGCAAAATGGGGAAGGCAGAGAGCATCAGAACAATTAGCACATTACAGTTAATATGCTATCATACTCCCTCCTCCATCCAAAATTGCAAGTCGTTTTGCCTTTTTAGATTCATAGTTATTACTATGTATTACTATGTATCCGCACATAGTCTAAACTAGATGCACTGGAAAAGCTATGTACCTAGAAAAGCCAAAACGACTTACAATTTGGAACGGAGGGAGTAATTAATCTAACTTCGGTAATGCAGCGATGATAGCTATCTCGTCATCTCTTAGCACATTTATTAAAATACTACACAGGATCAAGACAGAATTAAGGACTAGTGTTCCATGTAATCCAACTTTTCAGTTGAGCTCTACAACTAAAACTAAAATGTAGAAATGTAAAATAAGCTTAGTATATATAATGGAAAACTAAACTAAAGTTCAGAATTCTCAGTAGGAAGATTTTATGATACCGTCGAACTATCTCGCACTCCTCTTCAGTCCATTTACGATCAGCACTCCTTTGAAGTAAGATCCGTGCACGTTTGTATACGGCTTTTGCGGGTCTATGAGGTAATGATTTTGCTGCAACAAATACTTAGTAAGTCATCTGCTAACTAGATCAGGAAAACATAGACCTTTACACTATTCACAAGCCAAATTCCTAAATTATCAGCAAATTGCATACTCTCTCTGTACTCATCAAACATGTCGTTTAGAACAGCGACACGGTCTCCAAAAACACAACATTGACCTTGTTATTATAAAAATATTTATGGAAAAGTGATATATGTATACTTTTATTAAAGTATATTTCAATACAAATCTATTCATATAGTTTTTATATTTGCAAACTCAACGTAAAACTTATTAATGATTTATATTCCCAATGTTGGACCCAAAACTTGTCCAAAATAACATCTTACGAAGTACAGAGGGAGTATTAGGCAAGAATAAATTTTTGCAATCAAACTATTGTTTTCAGCATATGAGTCTAAAGACTGATTTGAATTTGTGTTTACAAGTTACAAGTGTAACTGATATGCTAATTACAAAAGGGAAAGCCGGTCTAAGAGGGGAATGTAAAATAGATAGCTCAAATGTTTATGGCTTACCAATTTCAGCCCAACAACCCTTGATCTCTGGATGTTTATTGCACTCCCCAATCATCTCTAACCCTTTCTCTCCTAATTGCTTCATCTATATTGAGGAAAACATTAAAAGAAGTGAAGTCTGAACCATGGTGAGCACGTAAACTCCACCACCCACGGATTTATTTATTTGGTAAACAGAACAAGTGGAAACATGGTATAGCACTGAAACTCCAAAAATAATTAATATATGTAATACTGGTTACTAATCAAATATAGGACATGAGAATACCTAAAAATATAGGTTAAGCCTATGTAAACAACATTCTGATCTCTCCGGTTAAAGTTAATGCAAAAATTGAGAGATAAAAAGTATAACAAGATATTACATGAATGTTGAATAATGAGATGAAGTATCTTATACAAACAGTATATGAAAATACAAGTACAAATGAGAAGTTCATTTCATATATATGTTCAACATTTTAGTAGACAACTGACAGTGATCGGATAGTACATACATTAAAATTGGAAAAAGAATTTTCAAGGACCATCTTTGTAAGTTAAAGAATAATAATCCACATCACTTAGTAACAAATAATAGTAACCATTGTCTCAAACTTCAATACATTAGCAAGCAAAGGCACTAAATAGAATGCATATACTTTGTAGAACCCAACAATATATATAAACTATAAAGCAAGAGAAGAAACCTCTGCATATTTCACCATGGCTTCCATTAGGGTCGCATCTTCCTCAGAGGTAAACCGCCGTCCATGCACCAGTTCAGTTTCACCACTCCCATCACTGCCACTTATATTAAACACCTCCACATCATCAGTGAAGCTCACTCGTCTACCCTTGTCCTTTCGCTTTTGCCATGTTTTCTTTTTTTCTCTTTCACCACCATTATTCTCATCCTCACACATTTTTTTTCTTTTTGTTACCCTTACCATTCTTGCCCTCTCCAGCTGGCGCATTTTGTCTTAGGTCAACACCAGTATTATTTCTCTCGTTTCTCCTCTTTTTTTCTTGCTCTCTGTCTTCTTCTCAAACTTTGGCATGTCAGATTTATTGCCCTTCCAAGTCCAAGGTGCTTTAAACTTAAAAACAATTTTATTACCAGAACCATTCAAGGCAGTCTCGTCATCCTGATGCTTTCGCTTGCGCTTCTTCAACTTCCTATCATGTTTACTGTCTCCGTTGTTCCTCTCTGCATCTTCTGACCCAACATTTTCATCAGCGTCAGGAACCTGATTCTGGCCAATAGTTTCAACCTCTTTATCTTTCTTCTTTTTCTTCCTGTGCTTCTTCACAGAGCTTTTGCTCATAACACCCTCTGCATGGTCCAAGCAGGGGTTTTCAGGCATCTTAGCTGACACATCAGCTTGCTCCATCTCAATGCTATGGTTCTTGTCACCAGGATGAATTGAGCTATCACAGTTGCTGCCACGATCCTTGTCCTTATGCTTCTTCCCCTTCTTCCGTTCCTTCTCTTCTTTGGTTATTTGGCTGTCCTTTTTCCTCCTTGTTTCTCATAACATCCTCGCCCTCAAAATTGCCGCCCGACCCTTTGTCCTTATGTTTCTTCCCCTTCTTCCGTCCCTTCTCTTCTTTGGTTATTTGGCATTCTTTCTCCTCCTCGTTGTTGCTCATAACAGCCTTGCCCTCTCTGCACTCTGCGCCGGAAACCCTCTCCATTGCCTCTTTGCTGCTGCCCCAAAACAACAGGAAATTGACCAATATTAGTATTCAGAGAGATTTCACTCAAGTTGCTATATCTAGCACCAGTGGTAGACCTCCAAAATGGACCAAACAAGGGGCTGATTACTCAATAACTATCATGTTCGATACTTATGCTTACAACAGGAAATATATTCATATAATCATGTAAAATTGGTGATGATAGTAAATGTGAAAATATTTTTGAGGGCGCTGCCAGCCACCATATACCAAAGACAAAACAAACCAAATAACGATATGCAAGCTAGGGCTGGGCCTTCTTCGCTAGGCCATTGATGGGCTACCATTACAAGCTGGTCTTGGTCTGGTGATTATTTATATTTTCATTAACCACAGTACGCCAGTATCAAGAGCAAACTCAGTACCCATTCCGCGAATTTAAATTCAAGAGATGGAAGTGTCAATAGCAATCCCAGTAACAAGGGGCTGGTGAATTTTTAGCAGTTGAGTGCGCCATCGAAACGCAGTGCAAGAGATGGAACCAAGGAAGAAGAAGAAAAAAAAATCTAACAGACAAATGAAGTCATCCTCATCATTTCTATCACACAAATTTAGCTAGGGTATATCAGGGTATGAGTATAGAAACCCTAAGCAGTAGGAGAAGTGTCGGTGGGGGGGCACTCACATCGCGGTGGTGGGTGCCAAGGACGAAGACGAGGTGGAGGTCGCCGTGGGAGGATGCGGGAGGAGGCCGCGGCCGAGGTGGAGGTGCCGACGCAGAGCGAGATGTCAGCGGCCGCGGAGGAGCGGCGCCGAGCCGCCAAGACGCAAGAAGGGGAGGCGAAGCGGCGGCGGCGGCGGCGGCACCACTACAGTTGGCGACTCGCGACTCGCGAGGCGTACGGTCGGCTGGTTGCTCGCATGGGCTTCCAAAGCGGTTTTTGGGCCGTGAAATGGCTTCAACCTTCGGATTGACCCTAGCAGCCCACGAAACTTCCAGGCCCAGGAACGACGAGGCGTCGTCGTGTGGTCCGCGTGCCGCGTGGAGGCAGCGCGATCTTTTGGTGCCGCAGTGGCGGAACTCGTGGCGGAGGCACGGCCGCAGCAGCAGCGTCGCCGATGACGACGGAAAGCGACGAGGGGCAGCCAGAATATCTGTCGCCCACCAATGGCCTCGCGCCTCCTCGCTCCCTTCAAACCACCCTATCCTCTCCTTCTCCCTCCTCGCCTCCGAGCAGAGCAATCTCCCCTCGCGCGCCCGCCCCCACCACCGGCCTCCACCTCCATGCCGCGCGGTCCCGCGGTAACACCACCTCCGTCACTCCCCGCCTCCTCGTAGTAAAACACTAGCGGACCAGCAAGCACCTCCCTCTCTCTCTCCTCGCCTCGTCAGCGGTCAGTCCCTCTCTCTCTCTACCTCTCCTGGCGGGCGTGTGGTGGTGGCCATAGCTTCGCTGCCTCCACTTGTCTTCTTCGTTCCCACTGCTAGCTAGCTGAGAGGCTAGTAGTAGTAGTAGGCTCAGTTGAGTGCCTGGCTGCCGGCCGGCTTGCTTGCTACTGCGCACCGCCGCACCATGACCGCGACGCCGGCGATGATTGGGCTGAGCGCCGGCAACCGTCTCCTGGCCACTTCATTCGGCAACACCGACCTCACGCCGCCGGACGCGCACCCGTCGCGGCAGTTCGCGCCGACCGCCGCGTCCAAGCTCACCGTCGTCGCGCACCGCGCCTCCGCCTCCTCCTCTTCCTCCTCCTCCTCCGCTGGACACGCGCGCGCGCACGCCGTCCGCGCGCTCAGGAACCACTCCGCGCCGGCGCTCGCCCCGCCTCTCCGGCTGCCGCCGGCGACACCCGCGGACGACCCGGCGACTGGGGAGCTGGACTCGGAGTCGTTCGAGTTCGAGTCGTCGCTCGAGGCCATCGTTCTGCTGCAGCGCTCCATGCTCGAGAAGCAGTGGGAGCTGCCCTTTGAGGATGAGGACGAGGACGACGAGAGGCTTAGAAAGGCCACCACGGCGGTGGTGGTGGCGCGGTCGGGCGTCTCGGCAAGGCAGAGGCGGATGAGCGGGCGCCGCCGGGGACATGGCCGGAAGAGCGTCACCATCAGCCCGGAGCTGATGCAGAGCCGGAACCGCATCTACCTCCGGGGCACCGTCAGTAAGGACCTCCTCACGCATAAGCAGGTCATCCAGCTATCCAGGAAGATCAAGGACGGCATCTGGCTTCAGCACCAAAGATCAAAGTAACATTTCAATTCAAAATGGCATGCCCATCAATTATTGCACAATAGCAAATTAGCAATGTCAGTAGCATTTCGAAATTGGAATCGTATGTCCCTGCTTGCATTGTTAACATAGCTCAATGTTACATTGAATGAGTCGGAAATTGATACACATATTTGTCATATCATGAACCACTTATATGCCGAAATGTATGCACATTGCACACATTACAAGTTTTCATCATTTGTTTTAAATTTTCATGTAACATAATTGTGATCAAAGTTGCATGTTGAAGACCAAGTGTATCTAATGAATTCCAAACCCCTAGCTGATTCAACTTTGTCCCCAATTTTGAGTTCAGGCTGAAAGAGAAACTGGGGAATGAGCCTTCATACAAGCAGTTGGCGCAATCACTACGTATATCAGCCCCTGAACTGCGTGCAAGAATGCGTGAGTCGTTTCTTGCAAGGGAGATGCTGACAATGAGCAACATCCGTTTGGTGATATCCATTGCCCAGAAGTATGATAACCTCGGTGTGGAGTTGGCAGACCTTATTCAGGTGACGTGACGACATAAGCTGTGTCTGGATGTTCCAGCTGTTTATTTGTTACATTGTAAATTAATGTACCTGAAATGCTGAAATGTAATGTGTTCATTGATGCTGCAGGGTGGTCTGATAGGGCTACTCCGTGGGATAGAAAAGTTTGATGCCTCAAGGGGATTTAGGATTTCCACCTATGTGTATTGGTGGATTCGTCAGGTTGGAGCAGATTTTCTTGTCCTGCAGCAATATGGACCTAATCAGATCATAGCTGAATTGAGCCTTCTATTTAATTGCTTGTAACCAGGGTGTTTCAAGAGCATTGGCTGATAATTCAAGACGTTCAGGCTCCCTACTTATTTGCATGAGAGGTTGATTGCAATTCGTGGTGCAAAGTATGCGTTGGAAGATCAAGGAATTGCTCCGACAGTAGAGGTAAGGAATTGATGAAATTTTAGCCACTCCTGTTCCACCAAACCGCATAGTATTTTAAGATGCAATTTCCTGATTTATTATCTCGATGATATGGCTTATCTCTACCTATCGAAACCGAGTCAAGCTCAAAGCTTATCGGCGTGGCCACGTCGACCGCATTTCTCGGCGTTCGATTGGTCGTGCGAACGGCCCTTTGATCGGGCATGTCCCGACCAAATTGCAAAAAGGTCCTCGAACTATGGCAAAATATGACCCGCAGTCGGCCTCCTCTCTAAGATTTTCTTGCAAAAAGCCCTCAAACTTTACGAAAATCAACTTCGCAACCCAGGCCTTTTTATGAGCGGCCTGCCATCGGGTCCTTGGACCTTTGTGGGCCAATTTGGCTCGACACTGGTTTCCCTTATCTATTATTCTTTTCCATTTACGAATACATTTGCTAAACATTTGAAATGCGTAGTAAATCACGAAAAAATCATAAAATATAAAACCAATTTGTTTCGGAATCCTCATCAATACATCTATGCAATGGACCCAAAATAGAGCATATTTTACAAAAGTTTTAACTTTACATTTTTGCCTATATTTTTAAGTGGTACATATGAAAATCAAATAGAAACATAAAATAGAAAATCGAGTTGTTCAAAACTCCTCATGATTCATGGTCGAATTCTCCTCATTTCATAATTGCATTAATGTTCCGGCTACTTATGCTCCTCCCACCTTAATAAATACTTTTACCCTTCTTTCTCCACGTAGAAAAAAAGAAAGTTCCATTTCAATAACAAAAACAAAATACTATTCAAATAATACCTTCAACATATATAGATAACAAAAAAAACAACGTTCCATATACAAAACCATGGGTAAATAATAATTTACAATTATCACGGAAAAATAAAACTAATGTATTGCATAAAGACCAACTGTGCTCATGTAAGTATGTAACTAAGTAACTAACTACAAGGGGGAAAATGGCCATGCGCGGCATTTTAGTTAATTTCCTATTAATTTTAAAATTAAATAATAAGGAATTTTGAAGCATTCTGATGTTCTGTTATGACCTTTCTGGCAATCCTCAGAACATAGCAGAGTCGCTCAATATATCAGAAAAGAAAGTGCACAATGCTACAGAGGTAAAAAGAACTTAATCTTCATGGTGGAATTTCTTCTGGTTAATGCCTTTTGAAATTTCTGCCATTCTCAAAAGCATTCCCATATGCAGGCTGTGAACAAGGTTCTTTCACTGGATCAACAGGCATTCCCCTCCTTAAACGGCCTACCTGGGGACACACTCCATAGTGTAAGTAGAGTTTTATGAAGCATTCCATCTTTTTGACTGGGCTATGCTAGAAACTATAACTTTATTCCTCTTTTTCCTCATGTTTTCAGTATATAGAGGATCAAAAATGTGCGCAAATGATCCATGGCATGGATTTGAAGAAAGGTATCTCAAGGTATGCACATTAATTTTCTTCCAAAGAGAATATTAATGCATTCTAATTACCTGTGACAGCGATATGTCTATTAATCAAACAGTTATGATAGCTTCTAATTTGTTGTTTTGTTACGATATATTGGCCCTATCATAGTAATCACTAAGGAATACTTCATTTTTTTTTTGCAAGTCTGTCATTATATTTCTGACATACCTAGCGAATTAAAGATTCTCCTTCTATGATACTGCCACTTCTGTTTTAACATAAATACTTTGTTGATGCCAGGAGGAAGTTAATAAGCTTATAAATTCAACTCTCAACCAGCGTGAGAGGGACATTATTCGATTATATCATGGCATAGGAAAACAGTGTCATACTTGGGAGGATATTAGCAGACAGTAAGTGTTCTGTCTTCTTGTCTGGACTGAAAAGGGCAATATATTTGTGATATAGCTATACTCATAACCAAGTCTGTTTGAAGTTGGATTCCATGCACATCTGCCCAAACCTTGAGCACAACCATGAGAATTTATAGAGATTTTTGTTCTAATTCTGGCATGGAAATTATATTCTCAGATTTGGGTTGTCGAGGGCGTGTGTGAGGCAAGTAGGACTCATTGCGATGGAGAAGCTGAAGCATGCTGCAAGGAGGAAACATTTGGATGCATTGCTTGAGGAGTATTGAGTGAGATGTTTTTCATTTGAGTCAGGTTCCACAAATGCAGTGGTTGTATATACTCGGAAACATAGGGTACATCATCCTTGAAAAGGCTTTACTGCCACTCACTCTGCAGATAACTATACATGTACATTTGTGACAATTAATAGGCATGCATGATTCAGATATCTATGGCTGCACAATCATCAATGAAAATCCAACAAAAGAGAGGCTGTTTTTTTCTTGGCAAGCTTCATAAATTTTATGTAATATATATGTATATGTAATGTATCATTTAGCACCTTAATCAGTAGAGCGATAACATTTATGTCCTGGATTTGTATTCTTGTCCAGTTATTACATATAAGGAAAAATGATTACACAATGCAGTCGACGGATGTTCGGAAAGCAAGCTATGTAACGAGGAACACCAAAAAGAGCGCACTGAATGACCAGAAGTCACAGAAAACACAAAACAAAACACATGAAGAAAAAAACGAGCAAACCAACTAGCTTAGAGATTACAGTGCTGACAAACTGGAAGCACGATCAAAAATGCTGCTTTTAAAGCCTAAGTAATCGAGTAGTCTCTCTATCCTATTTGCGTCAAAGCAGCCACAACTTAAAAAAGTGCTTTTTGTAACCAAATATGCTTTACAATCTGCAGCCCATCATGAGGTTTAAGGGCATCTATTACCTTCTTATGACAATCTGATACTGGTTCCTCATGGCATATTTGGAGGCCCGTATAGGGCAAAAAGAACCTGATGATGTACTAGGTCACACTGTCACGGTCATGGCAGTGCGCCTTATGCTGTTCAGTTTCACAAGACTGGTTTCATGCCAAATTGCCAATAGGCAATAGCCAATAGTACAAGCTTAAAATCGCAACCAAAACAAAGTTACAGCCGGATATCCTTACAACAATGCAACAATTTGTACACACGTCTCAAGTCTTAATAACTAATGAAACAATGAGCACTAATACAAAGTATAGTATGAGTCCACGAATTCGTGCGCATGCTGCTTGCCATAAATGTCTACGTGATCATTAAAAAGGCATGAAAAGAGCAGAAAATGAGCATTTGTCTACGAGCTTATAACACTTGTGTGTGTGTGTGTGTGTGTGTGTGTGTGTGTGTGGTCAGATGGTTTCCAAGCTGCTTCAGTTTGTCAGGTCTTGCATCAAGGTCTAAAACGTCATGCTTGTTATCATCCTCGATAAGTAACAGACATTGTTTTCATCGACAACTTCATTGATGGCACCTGGGATCACTCCTGGAAGGAACCACCGCACATGATCAGCAACAGGCACAGGAAGAAAAAACAGAGGCTTTAGCTAAAAACATTTTTTTGACGGATATTTAGCTAACCAACTTGATGGATACATCTTGCATTGTTTAATGACACAAACCTTTTTGTAACATGTGCAATCTGTATTCAGGACTTTAATTCTGGTAACGCCAGCGTTGAGGAATAGCGTACTTCCAGGATCTTGGGTCCTTCAGTTTAGGCCCTGACAATGGGAAAATGATATCAGAATGTATCACTGTGAGCTAGTTGCTGCATCCAACTGCCAAGACAAACATATATCAAAAAACTTTTGTAATAGGGCCGTATCTTAAAAGGAGGATTGGAGACATCCAAAATAGACAAATAAAGTTGCAAGTTGCTGGGTGTAGCTAGTTATGGGGATCAAGATCATGTCCACACATTATCACATTTTTCTCGCAAACATGTGGCAAACTGAGCTTCCCCTGTGGTGCCTGTTTTTTTTTTTTTCCTTAGGGAATCCCTACTGTGGTGCCGGATTCTCTAATCTCCATAGCTAAACACAAATTCCCTGAGGTGCGCTCACTGTGAGACTGAAATTGAGGTGGCAAGGGAGGTCCACAAATTTGCTGACTAATTGGCTTGGAAACAGATAATTTAAAATAATCTACTCAATCAACGGAAAAAACATATTCTGAAGTGGTGTGCCTCTCAACAGAGATGCTACAATAGCCCCTCCCAATCACCTACTCTTTCATTATTGTTAGCCAACCCAAAAAAAACTGACACACATGAACATGAGGAAATAAGACCGGCCTAGAACTTTAAATCATCTGACTGAACTTCAAATGATCAAATGTACCTAGTAAAAACCGGGAAGTGGGTACAGAAAAGGTAGGCTGCACAATGAAGAACAATGGCTTTGAATGTACCTTCACGGGGATCACTTGAATGAGCATGTGACAAGTCCTTTTCTACAAGATTGTCAAGGTGCTGCTGGTGTCGTTTGTAAAGGGGCTTCATATCAATGGCCGGGCAATATCTGATGGTAAGTATCTGCAGGGTGGAATAACTTCCAACAGCACCCGGTATGGAGGTCAAACATTTACACCTCTGAAGATTGAGGCTTTCTAAGGATGGCAGGTGTCCCAGGGAATCCAGTGACCGCAACTTATTGCAGCCATAAATGTACAAACACTGGAGCGCATCCAGCTGCCCTGACACAGAACAGAGCTTCTTACAATAGTAGAGTAGATCTGTAACGTCTTGAGGGCCGGTGGTAGATTCGGGAGTGTTACCAGGTTATCCTGTCCACCTATGGTTAGATATTCCAGGCAAGGCAGAGAATGGTTTGTTTGTGCTGGCACTGCCGGTTGCTTTGGTACACTGGTGGATGCACAGTTTTCCATCGACCTACTCGTGCCAAGCGGCTCCACATGTACACTCTTTGATTCTGTATCCTCCCATGGGAACTTCAATTTTTCACAGGAGCAAAATCTCGAGGCTACTGAGAGACTGGGGAAGGACAAAGAGCTCTGTCAGGATTTGGCAAAAGCTTACAGATAAAGTGTTTAGGTGTGGCAGGACCCGACTGTTTCGGTGGTGCTAGCTCACCATTTACCAGTCCGGGCCCAACTAGATTATGGCAGAAAGAAACGCTCAAACTTTTCAAGGATACCAAGCTGTGGAACACATCCTCAGGCCAGTAGGTGAGCGCATCACATCCACTAATTTTCAAATAAACAAGTTTTCCAAGCCATCTCCAGATCATAAATGTAGACTGCCTTGGACTTGGGGTGAAGAAAAAGCCGCACCCATTTAACCACAGCTCTAAGAGAGGTGACTCCACGTTCTCACCGTCTAGCTCAAGTGCTGCGTCTTTATCACCAACATACAGTTTTAGTGTTGACAGCAAAGACATGTATCCACATCTAGCCATTAGCAGTGATAGCTGTGCTTTGCCTTCAGAAAGATCTACAACCTTGAGATTTGGTGTTTCAGGCAGAGTAACCAGCTTTGGACAGCCACGAATAACAAGATTTTCAAGCTGAGGAAACACCACTTCTCCTCCCTCCCCCCTGCAGCTGCCACCCATCTTTCCATATTCTTCAGACTAAGTAACTTAAGTTCTTTTAGTTTTGGAAATGTCAAGGATGCCTCGTTGCTACAAACGCTTTGTAATTTCTCCAGTTCTTCTAAATGCAGAATCTGAAGAGCTTCCAGATGGCTAAATTGTGAAAATTCCTCACACTGTAAAGCCAGCTAGATGGAGCTCCGTTGCTTCTGCAGCAAACCAAGATCTTTCATCCATGTTGGTAAAGAAGTGCTTTTGTAACCCTGTATCCTTAGATCCTCCAACCCTTCATGAGGTTTAAGGGCATTTAATACCTTCTTATGACAATCTGATACTGGTTCCTCATGGCATTCCCTACTCCAGTTAAGAGATAAATGCCTGAGTTTCTCTTTATTTCCAAGACTAGTAGCTCTTGCTTGTGCCTCTGTCACATTTTCCAGATAGCTTAGGATCAGTTTGCCGCCAAGGTCCAGGTTTTGAAGTTCTCCAATAGTACTACAGCCAGAGCTAGCACCAGCCACGAAATATGTCAGAATACACAGAGAAGTGAGTTCTCCAAGCTTCGAAGGCATGCACGTCAATGATGTGCAACCCTCAGTATACAAGTGCCGGAGGCTTGCCATATACTTCATATCCGTTGGAAGTTGACAAAGATTAAAACAGTCCGAAACATTCAGGGTCTGTAAATTATACATTATGCTTATTTCTTCAGGAAGTTGTTTGATCCACCAATTTTCTGAGAGATCAAGGTACCTTAGGTGTTGCAACTGCCTTGGTCTGATTTCAAATTTTCCCCTAGGAGGTCTTATTGCTCTCAGAGAATTGTGCTTTGGCATATGTGACGCCCAGTCTGCATATGGAGACAACAATAACGTTTGGAGAGTTGGGGCTTGTTTCTTCCGAAAATCAATCATATGAGAACCAGACACATTATACGACGAGAACAAGTGCCGACAGTGCTTTGACAATAATTTCTTCTCATCGGACCTATTGGTGATAGTAGCACATTCTTCACCTAAAACAGATAAGGCGATGTCATGCATAAGATCATGTATCTTACATGTCTTAATACTATGAAAATGACTCCGGTTTTGATCCTCCAACGTGTCCTGAAAGAATGATCTCCAAGCTAGCTCGATGAAAATCTGTCTTCCAGTTGTTTCAAGACGGACATCCTCCTCAACCGGTACATAGTCATTTGCCATCCACAGTTGGATTAAATCATCCACATTAATCTCATAGTCTTTTGGAAACACAGCACAAAATGCAAAGAACTGCTTCATGTGCAACGGTAAGCTGTCATAGCTCAGCTTGAGTATGGGTAAGATTCAGTCTCCTCATTGCAAATGCTGCTTTTCTTTGATACAACCATCCATTCCTCCTTGCTAGTCTTGGTACTCAGCATGGAACCTATGGCTTTGGCAGCTAAAGGAGAGCCAGCACATCTCTTCACGATAGCATCAACAACCTCCTCTAGATTAGCAAATTCTGGCTTCTGCAAAATGAATGCTCTTCTCTCGAGTATTTCCTTTAGAAATGCATCCTCTAGATTCGCCAGATTATGGGCTTCAACTTTACCCTCAGACATAAATTGAGCTACTTTTAAATCACGAGTTGTGGTCAGTATGGCACTACCTTTCCCAGCATACTGAAGACAGGTCTTCAACTTTTTCCCACTTATTAACGTCTTCATTCCATACATCATCCAGCACAAGGAGGCACTTCTTTCCGCTTAGTTCTCTCTGAAGGTCTTGTAATGCCTTTTCACCATCTTTCTCTGTGCTATTGCAGATGCTTCTTGCAATATTACCCACATCGAAATCCTCTGACACACAACACCACTTTCTGAACTGAAAATGCTTCTCTACTTCAGGGTCATTGTAAACTAGTTGCACAAAGGTGGTCTTGCCCAGCCCACCTAATCCAACAATAGGGAGAACAAGGAGATCAACCTCATGATTAAGCAATGTCGTCACAATATTCTTCTTCTCTTCAATTCTGGATCTGCTAACAATATCCTTCTCGGATTCAATCATGACTGGGTCTGTCTGCCGGTGTGGCTTTGACGATGGTGCTTGTTGCCTTTGACTGAAACCAAAGGCATTCATTTCTACGACCAGGACCTCAATGTCTTGCACAATCTTCTGCAGCTTCTTACCCATCCTACGACGGAACATGATGTGGTTATAAGCTGGGAAGAGGCTTACAGCATCCATGCCGAGTGTATTGTGGTGCCCCCTCTTCTCGGCTTCTCGCACAAGTGCCTCATACTTGAACTCATCGAAGACATCATTTGCTTCATAGGATACCTTCTTGAGCACCTTGAGCCAGGCTCTTACTCCTTCACGGTATGCACCCTTCTCTTCGGCATCCTCGATGATGTCCAGGATGGCCGGTAGCTTGCGCTCCAGGATTTCACGCTGTTCCTCCATGCCTTCCATCACCTTGTACTGGTCCAGAAGGTAGCTGGACACCTTGTCCTTCACCATGGAGACCAGCGGCCCAATGACCATACTGGTTACCAATTCAGCCATTGCTGCACTCGGTCCTCTCAGGAATGTGTTCCTCAGAACGAAGCGCTCTTTAGCAGGGGAAGTGGGCAAAGTGGATGTGGATAACGAATGAGTGGAAGTGGGCAAAGCAGATATGGATGGAATCTTATCGCCCTTCCTTTCATTGCCGTGGCATTAAGTGAGGATAGCCGCCAATGAAACACGAAAAGTATAGCAACGATGATTTGGGATCCTTCCTCTCGTTGTCATGGGATTGGAGCAATGAAAAAAACGAAAAAATTCAAGTATCAGTAGGTGAGAAGCATCCATCACTGATGAAAAGAAGAAGGTGCGGGGCACGTGCGTGTAACCGGAGGTCGAGCCAGTTCTTTTCTGGTTGCTACAGTACAGTACCTTGCTGAGAACCAGTGGAATTTTGACATGAACCAAAACCTCTGTCATTTTTTCTATTTGAAAATTCAACGGGGAGGGAGAGCATCCTCACCTGATAGATATATTGATTTCTGTGGCTCTTAAATAGCCATAGGTTACAGAACATGAGCAAATTGTTTTGCTAGTTGTTACATAGCGTTAGCCAAAACGGAGCACCAGTTGGAGCCAATAGCTGCATCCTCTCGAGGCAGCCTAGCAGACCATAGTACTGCTTCTGATTTGCAAGCAGCTATGTTGGCCGTCAGTGTAGTTCTTTCATTCCTACACACCACATTGTTGCGCCTCCTCCAGATGTGTCAGTAAAACAGCAGCAGGAAGGTGCCGAAGCGCTTCCTTGGCATATGATCCGGCGACTGAATTTCCTTCAGCACAGGAACTAGCCACTGTTGGGGTCTCATCTGCTGCATTGCACACATCACATGTGGAGTTTTCTACTATGCCTTTCCTACGCAAGTTTCATTTGTAGCCTGTATCTTTTCTAATCGCGCCTCATTATACAACACAAAAAGGGGGGATTTTTTTACTTTTTGTCATCCTTACGGTCGACACCTCTCCATTTGCCAGTTTTGTACGTGCACAGAAAACATTGAACCTCCTACATTTTTGCTGATGCAACAGATAAACGGTCAAGGGAACGAACGACGATGACCCTGGCTAATGCAGGCAGGAACATAGTGCGATATGCATATGCTGGAGAAGAGAGGAAGGTGGCCACTTACCTGTCGACCTGTCGTCCCTTTCTCAGAGCTGGGGCTGGGGGAGCCTCGTTATCCGTCCCCCTTGGACCGAAGGTAGGCTTGGAGAGTGGGAGGTAAAGCCATCCCATCCGAGGACGGCGTGGCGGCCAACGGAGAACTTCGAATCAGCCTTCACCGGCGGCGAATCGGCCGGATCTGAGGTGGGAAGAGAGTCCATAGCAGGAGGTACTCGCGAGGACGACGCCGCCTAGCCGTCGATGGCCGCCTACACACTGTTGTGGACACTCGCGCACGGGCCGGGCCTCGCTTATCTATACTAGCCCAATGGGCCTCTTTTTGAACTAAAACTGTTGGCTTGTCCGTATGTGTCAGTGCTAATGTGGCTTCCCAAATTAATGGGCCAATTCAAGCTGAGATATCAGACCTCAGAGGAGCTTGAATCCTCATTGTCACTTTGTAGCGTCCTACTACTAGACTAGAGGATCAAGCTTCAGTTTGGTTGGGCCTTTGCCATGTCTGTTTTCAATTCCTCACTTGATATTTCACCAAGATCTGACAGGGGATCAGCAATCCGACGCTTTTTGGTACAAATGGTTTTTAAAAATCAACCCGTGTGTGTATGAACCTACATGTTCTTTAAAAAACGAGCATGCAGTATTTGAGGTTCTTTTTTATTCACTTTTGTTGATGTCCATGTATCAAGCAATTCCGACGAATCAAATTTAATTACAGGGATATTATCAAATGTAATTAAGGTATGACATGGAAATTGACAAACTGAAACAGAACTATAAGGTATGATAGGTAAAATGATGAACTGAAACCCAACCCACCAGAGGAATCTTTTATGCTTATGCTATTTTCTATGTGTAATTCTCAAATGGCAGCACTAAAATCGTTTCTAGAATGGAGCATTTTGGCGAATTTAATTAAGGTATCATAGGAAAATTGACGAACTCAGAAACCAAACCACAAGCAAGCTTTTATGTTTGACAGTACTTGTATGTGTAATTTTCAGTTTCAGTGTTAAAACCGATTTTAGAATGGAGCAGATATTAGAGGATTGAACGCCATCATCATTACTCCCTCCTACCCCATGGATGTGGTTTCAGTTCCCTCTAATAATCCCACAAATCAAATGTCACATGCCATGATGAAAACACAGATGCTCCCCTTCTATAGCCAATCCGTTCATATTTTGTAGCTACACTACAGCTTGTAGTGTAGTGCGCATAGACATCAAGCACTGTGTCTGAAGGTGAGACATTGGAGAAAAACAAGCCGGCTAAACTTGAGTGACCATGAGTGTTTGGCCATGCTTGTCCACCCGTTTGTATTTCTCCAACTCTCACTTTCAGTTGCCTGATCGGAGAGCCTCATGAAAACCAACAAACATGAGTGCAAAAGAAAGCTAGTAACTATCCACGGTTGGGAGACAAGCTGTTGCTTTCAGCAGGAGTGCGGCGGCAAATTTATAGCCAGCCATGGTGCGGAACTGAAGATGCCCAATCATGGATCGGAACAGGCAAACCGGCCGGCAGCAGATGTTCTGTTACACCTGCCCTTCATGCCAATTGCGTGAGCATCCTCTTGCCTTTGGCGTCTTGGACAGATGCACCTCTGAGAGTAAGGGTGTTGTGTTTTAGATACAAGTGTAGAAATAATGTTGCAAAATTCCTTTAATTACTCTCGAGTAGCTGGCTTTCTTGTAGGGCTATTTGGATCCTAGCTCATTTTGGAGAAATTTAGGTGTTTTTTTTTCATTTTTTGTATTTTTTCATAATGACAAGTGTGAGTATTTTTTTTTAGAAAATAGAATATGGTTAAAGTTTGTCATTGGTGATAATGACTAGAGTGTAGCGTTACCACCGACATGTGGTACACCGTAAAGTACAATGCTTAAGAAAAATTGCGAGATTGGCATCCTAATTTCCAGAGGAGGCAAAGTGTGGGGTTATGCCAAAATTAATCCCAATCATACTAGACAAATAAGTCCAATCTATGCATTTGTTCAAGGTATATATATATATAAGGGCCTGTTTGGTTCATGGGACTAGGGATTAAGGACTAAATGACACTAAAGAGTAGTCCCTAGTTTCTCCCAAGAGTCTATTAAAATAGGGACTAATTAAGACTAAAAATTAGTCCCTAGTCCTCATTTTGGTAATTTAGAGACTAAATAAGACTAAAAATTAGTCTCTAGTCTCTAAGTCCTATGAGAACCAAAATTAGACCCTAAGTGTACAGGTGTGCTTTCATCATCGATACGTGACGCGCAGGTCACACACCATGCATGATCTATGTGACTGTGTCTGCTGCCAAGGTCAAAAACTAGAAGAAGTTTTGTTAGGCCACACCCACACGCCAAACTGCACAAAATATATATGAACATGTTAGGCCTGACAAGCACCCTGATTTGCGGTGGCATGCACCCTCCTTGCCGGACCAAGGACGTTGTTGACTATATACAGCCAGGACGAGCAATTAACTTTTTTTTGTTTCACTTTTCCTATTTCCCTGAATGTTATCTTCCTCTCAGGCAACACTTCTTTTGGCTTGTATGTCTTGTGCCTAACTAACTGTTAAGGTTGTTTGTTGGATCCAATGTAAACTTCTTACTTGTAGATTTCAGGCACCTGAAAAGTAGCAATTTCCTTTTTTTTTTCTTCCTCCGTGTATATTCTATGTCCCAACAAGCATTTAAATGTGGAGTTTTTGTATCAGTGTAACCAACTTAAATTTAACTAAATGTATTATCAAAACATATTTATAATTTAGTTTAATCATACTTACCTCGTACTATGTGTATGATATTGATGATAAATGTTGTTGTCTTGTCTTACCACATGTTTTGCTGGAAAACAAAACAAAACAAAAACAAAAACATGGGCGGAGGACACGCCGGTGAACGCACGCAAACACGACGAGCTTTGCTTGCTTGCTGGTCCGGAAACTGGTGCATCGAAAAGTCCAGGTACGGTGTACGAGACTACGAGGACGTATACAGTACAATACAGCAGTCACGCGATACAATACAGTCGCCCGCAATGCGAAGCCAACGAACGGCTGGTTGACTGCTCTCGCGCTCGCTCGCCGGAGTGGGTCGCCGTCGTGCCAGGCTGGTCGGAAAGCGAGGCCGAGCCGCAAGTGGGCGCTCGGCGTGGTGCGCTCCAGCTGGCTCTCATTCCGCTTCCGTCATCCCCTCGATCGTCCCACGCGACACGACACTCGATCCGTCCACAGCAGCAAGAGCAAGAGCATCCATGGTATACTATAATCCATGGACCATGGGTAGGGTAGGGCCGCCTAATCCTCTTTCTTTAGCTCAAAACCGGCGACTATTTTCGCGCCCGGCCGGCACGGGGGTAGTAGTAGTATAAGTAGTCGCCGCGCCCGCGCGGTCGTCGTCGCCGCCGGTCTCGTCTCGTCTCGTCGTCTTCCTCCATCCGCACCTCCCTGCTCCCTTTTCCCTTGTCACGTTCTCAGCACCGGCCGATTCCTCCTCCTCCTCCACTGCCCGGCCGGCCGGACTCTTCTTCCACCTCCCGATCGGCTCAATTATTACCCGACGTACGATCGGTTCGGCCTCTGGCCTGCTGCACACCATGAATCCTTGCTTCCAGGGCCTCTGGAGAGCCATGGCTGGGGCTTTGCCGGCGCCGCTGTCGTGCTGCCGCCTCGGAGCTGCCGCGTGTAGCTTGCTCCCTAGGCAGCAGCTATAGCAGCTGCGTGAGTGCATCGATCAATCGGTCGATCGGAGTTCACCCACCTCGGCCCTCCTTCGGCGTCGTCTTCAATTCTTCAGCCAACGCGGGGCCAGAGGCAGAGCAGCCAAGGAGCTAGTTTTTTGATTGGGCAACATAATATAATAGCAAAGGTAAAATTCAGTCCAGTTCAGTTCACTTCTGTTTTAAGTTCCTTTCTGCTGCTAAAATTCAGTCCAATTCAATTCTGTTCTGTTTTTGTTCCGTTCTGTTGCTAACATTCAGTCCAATTCAGTTCTGTTCTGTTTAAGTTCCTTTATGTTGCTGCTGAAGACCTGAACACAACTTTCGTTTGGCATCTATCTATCTTCTTGTTAGAGAAATTTGGCATCTATCTATCATCTATATATATACGTTTATCTAAAATAAACAGCAAAACCAAACAGCAATACATGCCTACTTCTTTCAGACATTAGATAGTATATATGTATGTATCTACTACTATACTGGTATCAATTCCTTGTGTTATGCATACACTTTTTGATCTCTGCTTTGTAACTTTGGAGTGGTTGAGTGAACGAGTTAGGAGATTCTTGGGATCTGGACTTGCTTCATTTTTTTTTTGCTGGACAATCAATCAAAGCAATCAGAGAACTGAAGAAAGGAAATGGAGAAGAAAAAAGGGGGGCACATGCAGGCTACTGACTAAGACCGCGTTGTTGCCAGCGCAACACCACATTTGAGCCTTCTTCCCCATCTGAGTCTGACTCCCTCACACACGCTTTGCTTTTGGCTCTGGTCCTCCTTTCCATGGTGGTCTGGTCTCTTTTATCTCCACCCCTGCCTTTTCGTCCTTTGATTATCTTCACTGCGATTCCAACAAATCTTCCAACCAATCAACAAAGTTTTGGATGAAAAAAAAAAAAAAAGCTGTAACGAACTCACACCAACTCTGTTTGATTGTTTCCACTGTATTTCTGCCCCAATCTGCCACCTCAATGGAGCTATGGCTTTGCTGGTCTTACAAATGGATTTGATAGGATAGAAGAGCTAGCTACTAGTAAATAATTCATCCTTTTTTTTACCAACCTATACTATACACGAGACATGAAGGTGAATTAGAGAAGGTAGGTATGCCTCTACCGGCCATGGAATTGTGAGTTCACAAGACTAGCTACTATGGCGGTGAGTCCGGCCGGTCAGAAGAACAAGAACTTGGACTTGGAGCTACATTTGTAGGGTCGCGCCGTTCCATTGGGCCAGAAGAACTGGATTTGGCACGCCAGCCTCGTCCACTGGTTGATGGCGACGAGCCCGGCGATCTTCCACCGCGTCTTGGCCTCGCCCTCCACCTGGAACGGCACGACGCCGTCGCGGAGCGCGGCCTCCATGGCGGCGCCGCCGGCGGTGCCCAGCGGCGCTCCCTGCGCGCGCGCGCCACGTACGCGAGCGGCAGGGCGCCCTTGGCCGGCACCCGGAACGTGTCGGCGCGGAGTATGGCGAGCGTCGCGCCGGCGAACGCGAGCCGGCACTCGAGGCGCGAGAAGGTCGCCGACGAGTGCGCGTTGTCGTTGCGGGCCTCGACGCGGAGCGAGAGCTGCACGTCGTCCAGCGCGCCCAGCTGGTCGTACTGCAGCGTGTCCAGGCTCGCCGACCGCACGGACACGTACGGCGCCCGGGGCTGGAGGAGGAGCACCACCACCAGGATGGACACGGCGCCCACCAGCACCACCACCGCCAGCACCGTGAACACCACCACCGCCAGCCACTCCAGCGGGCCGGACCGGTGCCTCCGGCTGAAGTACGGCCGCCGACGCTGCTCCTCGCGTTCGTGGTCGTGGGGCGGCTGGCCATGGGCATGGCTGCCGCCGCCGCCGCCATGGGTGGACGACGATGACATGGGGGCTACTGCTACAGCGATGGCCAGCAGCATGCCAGCGGCGTCTAAGGAGAGAGAGGGTGCGCGGGGCTAATATAGCTTGCTATTGCTTGCGCTCGACGCGGTGCCGTGCCGTGCGGCGTGGCGGCCGCCTTACGTGGGCGCTCGGCGAGCGAGTGGCGGCGACGTGGCCGTTGTTGCCCGGTGCAGGCGGGGTTCGTTCGCGCTGTAGGGGCAAAGGTTTTGGTATCTCCCCTGCACACGGCGCTCATTTGTACGACGCAGGAAGCATCGTCGGCGGCGGTTCGCCGGAGGAAGCTTTGGGCATCGGTTACTTAAAGAAATGGAAGCAAGGGAGCACGCTGAGCTTAGGCTACCTCACTGACAGCCACAGCCATGGCTGCCTCCTTCGCTTCCCTTCTCTTCCCGGCCGTGGCGACTAGTTTAATCATGGTAATCCCTCCATTGATGCTGCTCGATCATGGGAAAGATGCCTGGGCTTTTAACAAATCGATCAGACATTGTGCCGCGCGATCGATCGATCGAGCTGGAATGCTAATGGAATTTGCACTGTTGCCATCATTGCAAAAGCACCCGATGCCTTTTTTTGCTTTCTGTTGCTATTGTTTGTTTAATCAACTTGGTCTTTGCTCTTGGTGGTGTTAACAGTGCCTTTTGTAGTGCTTTTGAAACAGTGACTGTCAAAGTGGGAATATACCTGGATTACCATTCGTCTTTGTGGTATAAATTCAGTTATTACTGTCAAAGTAGGAATATACTGGGATTAATCTAGTCGCGAGCCTCGGAAAAAATATGTTGCTTTGACCTGATCCTAGCTAATTTTTGCTCCAATGCACCCATACTTTGCTTTTTTTATTACTTTTGCTAATTATTTGTTGACATATTTCTTTTGTACTGAATCTGCCAGATTTCTGTACCGTTCGATTGTGCTTTACAATTTGTGCTACAAGTATCTAATAGGTTAATCATATAAAATATGTCAATAGATAAATAGATGGACACTCTCTGTTTTTGAACCATTACTTTGCTTTGCAGAGAACCAAGAGTGATTTGCGTATAGATTTTTTTTTTCAAAAAAAATATTTGAGTTTGTTCTATAAAGTTATACTAAATTCAAGTGGGAACCCTAGGATCCTCTAAACTGGCACCAACTATATATCCAGATCATATTAGTTGATGACTACAAAGATTTATTGGTGCCTATAGAGGTATCACTATCAACAGCCTCATCTGACAAAAAAAAGATTAAGGCACCTAGTTCAGAGTGGGTGGTGAGAAGGAGACGATACTTTGCCCTGCTCTACTTTTTGGCTACGGAGTATGGTTTGCCCAGAGCTAGTGGACCTAGATACTACAACAGCCTCATATGGATTAATCGTGCCTGTGGCTTCAATTTCCCTTGGCTATCTTCGTTCCTGGGTTTTTCATTTCTGAAAACTAAAAATAGTCACATTATGTGATCGATTGCCCAACCCTTCTCCTTTCCTGCAATTTATTCATTCATTTGATATAAAATCTGACAGCCATGGAAGTTCCAATTTTTCAGCAGCAGCAACGGCAATGGAGGGAGCTGGTTTGCAGTGACACGTGCACACCATGGATCCCGAGCCATTTGTGCGGCTCTCAGTCGGACAGCTCGGTCTGAAGCTCCCCGACGGGAACGCCGCCAGCAAGGCAGCCGGGCGGCTCTGCGACTGCGAGATCCGGCTGGGCGGGTTCCCGGTGCAGACCGCTCCGGTGCCACTGATCCACTCGTCGGCGTTCAACCTCGACCCGTTCACCAACGCGGCGGTCTTCTCCCTCGACGAGTCCGACCTCAGGGCTCCGGCGCCGGCGCCGGGGTGCTTCCGTGCCCCGCGGACGTCGTGCCTCGAGGTCGCCGTGTACTACCTCGCCCGCTTCGGCGCTTCTTCGCGATGCGGCGGCGTCGTCGCCGCCGCCTGTAGGAGGAAACGGCTCGTCGGCGTGTTCAGGGTGGAGCTCCTCGCGTCGTCGTCGTCGGAGTGGCGGGATGGCAAGCCCGTGCTGCTGCACCATGGGTGGGCTGGCATTGGAAAGGGCGAGGCCAGGCCGGAGCTTCACATCAGAGTGAAGCTAGAGGCTGATCCTCGCTACATCTTCCAGTTCGACGACGACATCGCGCTTAACCCACAGGTTGTCCAGCTCCATGGCAGCATTCGGCAGCCCGTGTTCAGCTGCAAGTTCATCCGCCACAGGGCGTCTCAGAGTGACACGTTGGGCGGCTGGTCGAGCTCCAGCAGCGAGGAGAAGGACATGGAGATGGTGAGGCGGGAGAGGAAGGGGTGGAAGGTGGTGATCCACGACCTGTCCGGCTCGGCCGTGGCGGCGGCGTTCATGGCCACCCCGTTCGTGGCGGCGCCGGGCGGGGACACGGTGGCGCGGTCCAACCCGGGCGCCTGGCTCATCGTGCGCGCCGACATCACGGGGTCCTCGGAAAGCTGGCAGCCGTGGGGCCGGCTGGAGGCGTGGCGCGACGCGGCGAGCGGCGGCGGCAAGGACACGGTGCGCCTGCGGCTGCACCTGCTCCCGGCGGCGGACCGCCACGACGACTGCGTGCTGGTGTCGGAGGCGCCGCTGAGCAGCGACAAGGGCGGCGAGTTCTTCATCGACATGGACAGGCAGACGCCCTCCGCCACGGCCGCGGAGCACTGCGCGGTGAGCCTGGGCGCCGGCGGAGGCTTCGTCATGAGCTGCAGGGTGGAAGGGGAGGCGAGGAGCAGCAGGCCGCTCGTGCAGCTCGCCATGCGCCACGTCGCGTGCATGGAGGACGCCGCCATGTTCGTCGCGCTCGCCGCCGCCGTCGACCTCAGCGTCAAGGCGTGCCGACCGTTCCGGAGGAAGCCCAACAAGAAGTCTGGCTCGCCGTCGCCACCCGACCTTCTCGAGCTCGACACGTAGGAACACAGCAGCACAGGAGACACCCGCCGACTTAGCATCCATGGCCGCCGGCCATGGACCCATCTAACTCGATCTGTAAATTCACTTAATTTCAAGAGCTGAACCGGACCGTTTGTTTACACTTGGTAGCAATCAAAACTCTGTTGTTTGATTGATTTGATTCTTACAGAATCAAATATGCTTACTATAGCTTGTGGATGGAGTGTATACGCCGGCACAGCGGCACTGACCTCGTTGACTCACTGGCAACCTCCGACGAAACTTTGACTATCGTTGGCCCCACTAGTCAGTGACTTTGGCTGGCCACGTCAGATGCGGCCCAGTCCATAGACCCACCTGTCAGTGACAGTACTATACGGACCCTTCAAATGCACCAATCACCACAGCTGCTTCCAGTACTCCGGGAGGTCCCTGATTCTGCTACGAAGCAGACTATCACGATGTTCATCCGCGCCGGCCGCAACGGGCTGCTGACTCCTCTCATCACGGACCTGCCGCGCGACGGGGAACGCCCGGTTGTAAACAAATTGCTACTGACGATCCATATCTAAGATCTGATGGGAACACCTGAATTGTTTCAATCCCAGCCCATCATTGTGTCAAATTATAATTCGTTTGACTTTTTCAACCTCAAGTTTGACTACTCGCCTTATTTCAAAAAAAATTGTGTAAACATAGTTAAATTTAAGTCATTCTTAAGGATCTTTTTCGTTAATAAAGCATGTCACAACAAAAGTTGTGATATTTTGAATAAATTTTTAAATAAGACGAGTGATCAAACTTAGGTTTGAAAAAGTCAAACGAACTATAATTTGGAACGAAGTTAGTACCTGGCAATACCATGTTTCAAACCTTATTGTCTCCACCCATTTGAAGAGATTTTAATCATATTTGTCACGCAGATTGGTTGAACTCTAAGTTTGGAATTGGTTCATGCATGTGTTGAGTAAATAAACGTAAATCAAGGGCATAATATACCATATGCAGGAAACAACTCATTCCCGACTCTACGGTAGAGGTGCTTCATAGTAGAGGCAAAATCACGGAGCGGAACAGGTCCCAAACACTTCCCATTCCCATTCGGACAATGGCGAGAACGAGTCCTTTTCTAGCCCACTTTTGCTGAACGCATGTTTATGTAACCCATTTGTAAGTGCTTGTTTTTTATTTTAAAAGCTTTTCACATGTGGTTGCATTTTCTTTCTTAATAAAATATAGTTTGTCTCCAAGCGAACAGTGACCAAATTACCCACGGACCCGCCTGTCCCATTCTGGGCCCGCCACCCTGACGCTGGGCCGTCGATGCCTTGCCGATCTTCGCGGCCCATCTTCTGTTTCTCTCACACCAGGCTGCCGTCCACCACCAACAGCAGCAGCCCGCCGCCGCCGCCTCGTTAGTAGAAGCGGTGCTGCCACGGAGGCCCGTCACAAGCCGGAGAAGGAGCCGTGCCGTGTTGTTGAACAGTAGTCCTAGCATCGCCCGGATCGTCCCGACCTCCACCTTGAGCTTGACGTTAATGTCCAACTGGTGCGGCGCCAGCAGGTATAGCAACCACAGCGTCAGCGACGTCTGCTCTGACAGGAGCACCTGGTCCGCCACCTTGCTCAGCACCCGCCGGAGCCATGTCGAGCAGGTCTGGCGACCAAACCAGTGACGCGTGGCGACGGCGAGCGGCCGGATCACCGTCGCATGGAGCAGGGAGGCCAGCAGGGCGAGGAGCAGCGGCGACGCTGATGCTGGAATGGACGATGAGTCCAACTTGGTTCTCAACTCAACCGAGAGGCACAACAACTGTGTGGAGGTAGTTGCTGCCACCTCCATCGCGGCAGGGCCTGCCTGGCGATAGATATGATACAGCACTTAGATCGATGAGCTGACTGGTGGTGAGTGTGCTGACTACTGGTGATCGAGGTTATATAGGTTGAGGTTGAAGCGGTGATTCTATTCTCGTAGGTTCCCTCTGTCTTTACCTCTCTTTGCTAGCCTAGATTCCCTCTTACCTTTGCCTTCCATTATGAAAAATCTGGAATATGTTAATTGCTAATGTAGGGACGAAAACGAATAGGATCGGTAGATGAGCATCCTCCGGTTTTCTTTTTACATTTACACAATAGTTGAATAGGATCGTCCAGGACCACTCCCTTTGGCTCTGAATCTTGGAACACCAAAAGCAACCGATACGGAGCCTGTTAAGTTGGAGGCAGGGCAATGTTTGCAAATGCCACGATCGGGATACGATGGAGCCTCTTTGTTGACACAAATCTGTGATCGCACACCAGCGGGCTTTGGACACCCTAAAGGTTGCATATAACCTGCAAAAACAGTAAGGATCGCGGCGTGATTGATCGAACCGGTCTAGAGATCGATAAGACCGATGTAGAGCTCGAACTCGGCTGAAACGGCTTCGGAACGGTCTCCGGAAAGATCCATCAGGAGGACGCACACGAAGGATCTTCTAGGACCAGCAAGACCGCCTAGAACGTCCACCAATCACGTAAAGAAATTTGCAGGACAACAAGTAGAGGGATTGAGAAGAGCAAAATTAAGGCAAAAAGAGAGATGTTGTGTGTTTTGTCGATTTGTTGGTAGATGGGATCAAATCGGCCGTAAGCCTCTCAATATATAGAGGGGGTGGTCTTTATCCCCTTAGAAAACAACTTAGATACGTTTCTAACTCCGAAAATTACCAAAAACATGACTCGGGCGGCCGGTTTTCAGCGGCACAGGTAGCCCGGCCATGCCGGCATAAGCGAGCCCGCTTAGCGGCCTGGCTCCCAGCTGAGCCGGGTGTACATGGGTAGGCGGAAGAGAAAGGGCTAGAAGGTAGTGATGCACGACCTGTCCGACTTCGGCCGTGGGCAGCGGCGTTCATGGTACCCGTTCATGCCGGGCGTCGGGCGGGGACATGGTGGCGCCGTCCATCCCGAAGCGCTGGCTCATCGCGGCACGCCGACATCACGAGATCATCCCGTGGGGCTGGCTGGAGGCGTGGCGGACACGGCGGCGGCGGCGAAGTGGCGGTAGGACCACGGTGCACTTGCGGCTGCACCTGTTCATGGACCGCCACGACGACTGTGTGCTCGTGTTGGAGGCGCCTCGAGCAGCGACAAGGGCGGCGAAGTTCTTCATCGACATGGACAGGGAGACGCCCTCCGCCACGGCCGCTGAGCACTGCGCCGGGCGAGCCTAGGGCGCCGACGGAGGCTTCGCCATGAGCTGCAGGGTGGAAGGGGAGGCGAGGAGCAGCATGCCGCTCGTGCAGCTCGCCATGCGCCACGTCGCGTGCATGGAGGACGTCGCCATGTTCGCGCGCGCTCGCCGCCGCCAACCTCAGCGTCAATGCGTGCCGCCCGTTCGGAGGAAGCCCAACAAGAAGTCTGGCTCGCCCGTCGCCCAACCTTCTCGAGCTCGACACGTAAGCACAGGACGCGCCCGCCGACTAGCATCCATGGCCAGCCATGGATCCATCTAACTCGATCTCCTGTAAATTCACTTAATTTCAAGAGCTGGACCGGACCGTTTGGACTTTGTAGCAATCAAAGTCAAAACTCTGTTGTTTGAAACTTTGAGTATTGTTGGCCCCACTAGTCAGTGTCTTTGGTTAGCCACGTCAATGTGGCCTAGTCTGTGGACCCACCTTTCAGTGACAGTACTATACGGCCCCTTCAAATGCACTAATCAGCACCGCGCCCAAATGTAACCGTCTTAACGAACTCTTTTTGCTCTGTCTTCTCGTGCTGGGCTCTCTCGTGTCTCGTCTTCCTCCTGAAAGAAACCAAGAAGCCGATCTTGGAGGAGCTAATCCGCGTCGGCTCTCCCTCTCCGAAGCCGGCAGTGGCCATGGAAGTGTTCGAGGGCGCGGAGTTCGTGCGGCTGCAGAGCCTGGAGCACGGCACGTACCTTCACGCCGCAGAGGACGGCAGTGCCGTACCCCTGGATGCGCGCGGCGCGTCACAGCACGCCGTGTGGTGACAGGAATAGCTCAACTTCGAATAGCTTTGTTATTTCTTTCTTTATTTTTGAGAAAAAAAATAATTGTCGAAAGGAAAATAAAAAAAGATGGCAAGGAGGATTGAGGCGAGCCCACGTTCCACAAAGTTGTGGCAGTACCTCAAGCCCCTCCTCTCCCTACCATCTCTGAGAAGTGAGGTGTGGTGCACTTTCTTGAGTAGGCTTTCATTGGGCTGGAGAAACGATATGGTACTAACAAGAGAACACAAGAAGGCTCTATTTATTCAGTATCCACGTAACATGTATGTAATTCTTCGGCCCGGCCTGTGGCTCCCTCTGCCTTCTATGCAGGCATGTCTGCGCCCTCACGGGACAACGGAAAAGTGGGGAGCGCGTGCTTGAGCCTCACCTGGAAAAAATGGGCCGCTGGGGGGCGGGGGAAGCTGGGCCTTCAATATAAACAATTTATGTTATTCGCATAATTTCTTTTTTTTTACAAGTTAAACATGTACTGTACTTCTATAATTATCTATTCACAAATGGTTATTTTTTTTGTTTCTTGAGCTCTGTCTGTAATATATATTTTGTTATTTTAATAAAATTCTAGTAGGGCTCTTAACCCCTCCTGTTCCATGAAAAATGACATAGGTTTTGCCATACCTTGTCTCCAAATATATTTGCAATTTCTTTAGTAAAAAGTATTCAAAGGAAAAAAATAAACGAGATGGTAGAATATACGAGATCAAACCTTGTCTCCAAATAGCTTCACTATTTCTTTCTTTTTATTTTTGGATTTGCAATTTCTTTAGTAAAAAAGTATTCAAAGGAAAAAAAAAAAACGATATGGTAGAATATATGAGACCAAACCTTGTTTCCAAATAGCTTCGATATTTCTTTCTTTATTTTGAAAAAAAAAAAATGTTGACAAGAAAATAAAAAGATGGTAGGAAGAGTTGAGGCGAGCCCACGATCCACAAAGCGTGTGGCAGTACCTCCAAGCCCGTCCTCTCCCTACCATCTCTAAGACATGGGGCTACCGCTACACTTTTTGAGCAGGTTTTTATTGGGGTGGAGAAACGATGTGGGACTAACAAGAAAACACTGTTTATTATGTATCCACGTAACGTGTATGCAAATCTTCGGCCTGGCCCATGGCGCCATCTGCCAAGGTGGTCTGTGGTCCTGGGCCAAGGTGGTCGACGGACCAGAGAAGATGGGGGCTGGGTCACGACGAGACGAGACGAGCTGGGCTGGCCACTTAGGGACGAGCTATTTCTCAAAAAAAAAAAAAAAAAAAAAAAAACATAGGGACGATCTGGGCCACATAAGGCTGGGCGGGTGCTAGCTGTCCAGCCTTGTTCGGCCCAGCCCAACAGGGGAGGGCACTTAGGCCGTTCACTTTCACGCGTTTCTTTTATACACTTCTTTCTGGGAAATCTCATTTATTTATTCTTCCTAATTTCATTTTCAAAACTTTTATTGATAGTGGGAAACTGAAAATGAACAGTGGAACAGTGGTTAAATCAAATAAGTAAAATATTAACGATAGCTATTGATACATTTGCAAATAAGCAAGACATTCTCTTTCGATTAAAACTAGAACCTTTCGAACTTGAACCTAGAACAATTTGTGGAACTTGCAACACGTTTCTTTCAAAGTAGAAACAATTTTATCTCAACATGTGACAAAATTCCAAATGAACTTGGAATAAGATTACTCTTCTCTCATATTTTGCTATATATTGTCAGGATCAAGAAGAAGGGCAAAAGTGTCGTGTGATGCTAGCTGTTCATCGGACGACAACAGAGCGTGAGTTTTTTTTTTTTTTTTTTTTTTTTTGAGGAATCACAACAGAGCGTGAGTGGTCGTCATAGCGGTTATCTGGACTTCGATTGTATTCGGTATTGGGCCTTGAGTGGGTCGAGTGTTTGGGCTTAGCCCAGTAGGGGAAGCGAGTATATGTGCTCCCGCCTGCCTGTAACGTTGGAGATGATCGAACCTGAACCATTCTGAATCGAATCCCAAACTGAACCTTCGTCTCGAAGCTTTCTCGTGCTTGCTTGGTTGCTTCTTCATCTTTTTCGAATCCCTCCTTCCCACCTCAAATTCCATCTAGATTCTAGTTATCTCGTTGCAATCCATCTCGGGTTGTAACATATATACCTTTTTTTTTTAGAGTAAAATGCACTCTAGGTCCTTAAACTATTCGCCTCCTCTCATCTACGTCCTCAGACTTTTAAATCAACTAACTAGATCCTCAAACTATTGGCCCCTCTCATCTACGTCCTCAAACTTTTAAACAACTATCTAGGTCCCTCATCGACCCATGTGCATGGTGTTGTGCCACGTGGCCGCCTACGGTTGGTCATGCACCCTAAACAATAGCATGCATGACCAATCGAGGCGGCCACGCGTGGCGCCCCCGATAAGGGAACTAGATAATTGGTTTTGAAAGTTTGAGGGCGAACTGAGATAATTGGACCAAATTTGGTTTGAAAGTTTGAGGAGATGGAAGGAGGAATAGGTTGAGGACTTAGGTGGTTTAGTTTGAAAGTTGAAGGATCTAAGCGGGAGGCCGAATAGTTTAAGGACCCACGGTGCATTTTAATTTTTTTTATTATTATAAACGGATTGGGAAGGTGAAATTCATTGGGGGTTGAACTTGCTAATTAGGTCACATCACATAGTTTTGAAAGTTGTTTAGATCCCCATCTAAATTTCGGAGGAAAAGAAGCTTCAATCCGTCGTTTAAGGACCCATGGTGCATTTTGATTTTTTTTATTATTATAAACGTGTGACGAATCCTAAATAAACCTGGCTGGAGTATTGATTGGTGCAAGAAGAGTAAAATTCATTGGGGTTGAACTTGCTAATGTATCACATCACATAGTTTTGAGGCCTTGGTTTAGCACACATGGCTGCCGCAGTTTTTTTCTTGCAACAGCCGCCCTCCACCACGAGAACCACGAACGGTGCCGTGCCGGGTGCTGTGCGCCCGCTGCCACCCGCCAGCGCCAGTGGTAGGCCCAAACGACCAGGCCCACCGCGTGGTGGTGGAAGCGAGTTCGTCACGATGAGGCGTGTATTCTAGCAGATGTTTTACGACTGATCAGACCTGGACTCGGCGACGTGGCCGGATCATGAAGCCCAGCTCTGGACCTAGACCATGCCACATGGAAATACCTGTCTGGACCCGAGTTGACGGCTTCAATCTGCTGGACCCGATCGCCGTCATCGTCCTTGCACCACCTCCTGTTTCCCTTCGTACACGGTTGCAGCACGTACAGTACTCCACATGTACTTGCTGCTTAGCCACGCGTCGGACAAGTGGCCCCCACCCATGGCGCCAGGCCGCACCACCACCACCACCCGGCCTGCACGTGTCCCTACAACGCCAACGCCGCTCCACCCAGACCCGCTGGCACGCGGGCTCCACAGACACACCCACACCGGGCTCCATTGGCAGCCGAGCCGTCGTACCGGGAGGGAAGGAGAGTTATGGCCAGGGAAGTGAGAGGCTTTTCTATTTTCTACACAAGGATTTTTTGGAGAGGGGCAAGCACAACCAAACAAGAACCAACTCACACATGCAACTAATCCACATGCGGTGCACCGATTTATTTATTTGTAAATTTTTGAAGTCGTGGTTTGAATTTAGAGTAGAAGAGAAAAGAGGTTGACTTCTCATTACATGCTACACATATTGGAACATTTTTTTTTTTTTTTTTTTGAACTTGGGATTTTGACATTACACGAAAACACGGGGAGTTGCATGGGTTGATTGTTGAGGGTAACGGGATCCGATGGCCTCAGCAATTAAGGACCGGTGAAACCGTGTGGGCTAGGCAAGGGCATGGCAAGAGGTACCAACGAAGGGAGGTAGCGCACGCACATACACGGCGAGCCACCGGGGCAATGGGCCACTGCAATGGATGGGGAAATGAGGCCAAAACGTGCGCACGTGCCGTGCTACACTTTCTATATAGCCTGTACTCATAGTATGTGCGCAAAGGACCGGTATCTGGCTGATGCTGCCGCTGACATTTCGGTGCTCAGCATGGCTATTTTACGGACGTCAAGTTAACCGGCGGACGATCCAACAACGCCGCTTAACCATTAATGGAAAGTAATGATTCCTGTTTTTTCCCTTTTAAAAACAATTAACCATTAATGGAAAGTAATGATTTCCGCTTTTTTCTCTTTTAGGAAGCAACAACCGAGTAAGTTTTCAAATGTGCATGTCGGCAATGATGTCGCCAAAAAAAAAGCAAAACATTTTTTAAAAAACCGCCATAACTCTTGAATGGTGTATCCATTTTTAATTAATGCGCACCACTGTGTGTTCTAATGACGAAACGAACAAAACTAGATCCCGAAATTTTACTATGTTTTGAAGATTTTAATTTTTTTGATTTTTTCTAATATCAATTGTTATGTTACATAAGATTATATACTATAAGTTATACAATATAAGTTAGATAGTACATATTATAGTTTGGTCTTATTGTTATATTCTATAAGTTATACATATACACCTAGTTTTGTCTTATTGTTATGTTCCATAAGTTATACAATATAAGTTAAAAGTATAAGTTAGATAGCACATGTTGTAGTTTGCTCTTATTGTTATGTTCTATAAGTTATACACTATAAGTTATACATATATGTTAGACACTACAACACCTAGTTTTGTCTTATTGTTATGTTTCATAACTTATACACTATAAGTTAAAAGTATAAGTTAGACAACACATGCTTTGTCGTTTGATCTTATTGTTATGTTCTATAAATTATACACTATAAGTTATACGTATATGTTATACAATACATATTATAGTTTTGGTCTTTTCTCATTATGTTCTATAAGTTATATTATATAAGTTATACGTATAAGTTAGATAGTACATGTCGTAGTTTGGTCTTGTTGTTATGTTCTATAAGTTATACACTATAAGTTATATGTATATGTTACACTTGTAATTTGGTATTTACATTTATGTTTTATAAGTTATACATATATGTTAGACAAAGACATGTCGTAGTCGATCTTATTGTTATGTTCTATAAGTTATACACTATAAGTTATACGTATATATGTTACCCAATACATCTTGTAATTTGGTCTTTTCGTTTATGTTCTACAAGTTATATAATATAAGTTATCCATATATGTTGGACAATACATGTTGTAGTTAAGTCTTATTGTTGTTTTATAAGTTATACAAGATAGGTTATACGTATAAGTTATACGTATATGACTTATTACTATTATAAAAGTTGCTTTTATTTGATCTCCCCACCCATTACTATCCCTATACCATTTGTCACTCGAATGATTTATGTCTTCCAAAAGAAAAAAAATCGTGAAAAAATATCGTAAATCTTAAGACGTAAGAAAGAGAATGAAAAAAAGGGAAAGAAAAGTTAATATACATAATTTGCTATTATAAAAAATCAAAAAAATAAAATCTTCAAAACATAGTCAAGTGAGATCTAGTTTTGTTCGTTTTTTATTTTATGCAGAGAACACACCAAAGTGCAGACGAATTAAAAACGGATGTACCATTTAAGAATTATAGCCATTTTTTTAAAATTGTTTTTCCTTTTTTAAAGCTGGCGTCATCGCTGACATCATCGCATGCAGGAAAAAACAAAAAAAAAAAAAAAAGCAGAGAGAAGAGAAAGGGTGAGTGCGAACAGCATGCACGTGGGAGGATCATCCGCAAGTTAGCTAACTGGCGGACGACCGCGAAACAGACATTTCGGAGCTGGACCTTGCATTTGGAGAGGGTTCACGAACATCTCTTGTCTTTTATCCAGTATTTTAAATGAGTAAATTTGGTATGGAATCATAATAGTATATCACAACATGTGACTTTGATCAGTGCCATCAAAAGAACATTGAAGAAGCCAGGCAGTTGATCACTCACTCACCTCATGTACGTACCGGGACAGTAGTAACTGGGAGTTCAGTTTTAGGTAATGTACTGACAAATTGCCTCTTACTACAGCAAATGGTATGCTGAACCGTAGTCAGGTAAACGTGAGCATTTAAGTTCGATGTGCTTGTCTAGCAGACTCTGTCACACTTACAATCCAGATCTCCTTTTTTAACCATTAACTATGCTGATACTATCATGCAGAAGTGGCATAATCTTATCTATTTGGTACTTTTCATTACTTTTAATCTCTCATATTTCTTGCACACGGTTCATATCACTCTCGACCACTGTAAAACTTGTCGTAAAGCTTGTACTAATGAAGACAAGAGAAGAAAAGATTTACGGCCCAATCACTTGTACTAATGAAGACAAGAGTTACACAAACAACTATTTACATCGAATCGACCCAATCAGCTGCAATCACCAGAAGAGGTTATCCGTCGTCGACCTACAGAGGAAGGGGCGCAGTTACGCCGTAGGGGAGGTTGAATGTGATTGTGCAGGAAAGCCGTGTGGTTTGCCTCACGTGGAGGAACCCGGCGACGAAGCGGTCCGTCTTGGCCTCGCCAAAGCAACGCGACGGTGACGACGTGGGGCACGGCCTCCACGGCGCGGGTGGCGGCTTCCCCGAGCGGCACGTTCGCGGCCGTCGCCACGAACGTCCCCAGGGACCGGACGCTCATCGGCTGCACCTCGAACGGGCCATCGGCGCGGACATTTGTCAGGTTCTGTCCGGCGATGGCGGTGGTTATGTTGATGGAGGTGAAGCGCGCGGACGAATGGCACTTGCTGTTGTAAGCCTTGAGTTGCAGCGACAGCTTGAACTCTTCAAGCACCAAGTCAAGGACAGCTTGAACTCTTCGAGCACCATGGCGCTCCTGGTCGCCGGCGCGGGCTTCTCGAAGCTGTAGCGGAAGTACATATCGGTCGCCGTCGTGGATTGTCGGTCGGGCCATGCCCCCCCCCCCACCCAAAAAAAAAAGATTTCCAAGCAATTTTTTTTACTAGTATAAGTCCATGTTTTTATTTATATTAAGATGGAGAGTATAACTAAATTCTTATCACATATATCTTTAATATCTTTTAGATAATTAAATCATACAAAAACACGATTAGATAATATTACGAAGCACATTAGAAGGACTGATATTAAAATTTACGAAATCATCTCGGATGCCTTACTATTAAAGGGGTATTGTCTACCACTAAAAAATAGCATCTTTACTCTAAGAGTATATATTAAAATGCAGTACTGTGTGTCAAGTGGATAAATTAATAGTCATCATGAAAATCTAACATAACTCGTTGTGCTCATTTTTTACAAGTTGGATTTGCTTTCGGCCCCTTTATAAATAATTCACTGGTTCGGTGGGGCGGCCTTCTCGGCGTGGGTGGCGGCTTCAACCAGCGGCACGTTCGCGGTCGTCGCCCGCGAACGTCCCCAAGACGCCAATTGCCCGCAGGCCGCACATTCTGATCGGTGATGGCGGCCGTCAGCTTGAATAATGTACCTCAATCATTCTTCATTAGGTAACTAAAACATGGCCTTTGTCCCAAACAGCGCAGCGCCGGCTTGTTCAGAGGCCTGACTGGTTCGTTGGAGTGCTAATAATCGGGAATATATCAGGCCATGCACACAACGCATGCAGCCGGGGACATACACGCAATCTGATGTGATAAGGCAACACTGCACCAGAAACAGCATGGGAGAAGCCTCTCCGCGGGGAAAACGCTAGCACGCACGCCTGGTTTTGGTTGGCTTGACGTGGATGAGACGGCTACGGCGTGTGGGACTGACCGAGCGCATGGCCGCCCCGAAAGGATGATTGTACGCGCGGCGACAAATGGCCATGACCAGCACCACCGCGCCCGGCGCGGAACACAGTTACGCCGCGCCGGTGACTCAACTTCGCACACCGTCATCTCCTTCCTGCGGGTTCGGGTTGCCGCCACCGCTCTCGATGGGATCGGCCGTGTTGGTCCTCGTTTGATCGATGTCGCACCGCGTCGGGCAAGCACAGGCCCGGATGTGGCCGGAGCACTGCATCTCCATATTAGATGCGTGAACGAACGCCGCGGGGACAAGCAGCACGCGACGCCAATCTCGATCTCGCACACCGGGCACGCATTCCATTCGGCGCCATCGCCGTGTCCGGATGTGAATCGAACACCAAGGGAAAGGGAAGCTCCCTGGAAGGCTCTTCTAGCCAATCCTGACCCGGAATCAAATCATAGCATTTCGAGATAGCACTCTAGCATCTGACCGAAAACAAGTGCCCTTGAATAGCCCATTCCAACCCAACCACTTGCCGGATCAGACAAAGCATAATTCCACCATCTGCAGCTCTAAATGTACAGGCATCACAAGCAAGAGTAGGAAGTTGTAATCACTGAACTAGCCGATCACTTACAAATGTACCAATGTTGCCTGAATCAACCAAGATTAACACCGATGCTTCCCAACTTGAGCTAGCAGTTTTAGTGTTTGTCTGTTGACTTCTTGTCGAGGAGAGCTAGAAGACTGTCTTTGCTAACACCTCCCCGTATGAGAATCATTTTCTTCATCCGAATCACGCTTATGATGTGCATCCACTATGTCTAGTGCATCTAAGATCTCCTCTAAGGCGTGTAAAGAGACATGGGCAGGGGCCGGTATGAGGCGGACTCCATTTCTCACCACATTTGAAGCAAAGTCCATTTCGGCGTCGAATGACTTGAGGCGGCGGTTATCTTACCCCGATCTTGGTGGACTTGATCTGGATCTTGGGCTTCGGCACCTTGTCCCTGCCTTCCCGTTCCTACGGTGAAATCCCCCGAGAGGTTCGGACATGCACTTCAATTCTTGCTCTGAATAATCGCGAGCACAAGCGTATCAACATCCTTGGGGCGATGGAGCCCGAGCGCCTCGAATATCATCTCGAGAGACCATGATTTAAACGGGTGACGAAGAAGTCGTCGGAAAGCCGGGTTGTGCAAAGAAGACACCCATGAGATGGCTTCTCGAACTCGCGATATTCCAAAGATTCGTGCACCGATTGCTTCAAATAAGATCCAATTGCCCAATCGGCCTCTCGATGTGATCCTTGTCGGGCTTGGCTTGAACCATCTCCACCAATTTGCTCCAATCCACGATGCGCCCACGCGCCGCACGTCTCGCAACCATGCGGCTGGGGCCCCCTGGAAGTTCAGGGTGGCGAGCGTCTTCATGCGTTCTGCCGCAGTGACCTCGAGAAATAGGTCTCGGTGATTGATCCGCCACCAACGAGGGTTAAGATCCATCGAATTTGGGGAATTCCATCTTCGGAAATGGCGGGTGAATACCGATGCTCCTCCCCATCATGAGCGGTAGCGAGAAGGATTAGGATGCTTGTGGGTGCGTGCGTGACCGAGGTTCGGCGACGGTCCGAGGGCGCTTCGCCAGTATCGTGCCCCATGGGCGGATCACCTTGCCCTGAGAGGCATCCGCCGATGTGGCCGGGCGGTGCTAGGTTGAGTCACGGCCTCACGGTGCCGTCGTGGCCAGGCCTTCTTTGGATCGGTGGTGGTGGTGGCGATGTGATCGGAACTCGGTCGGGAAACCTAGCCACCGTAATGTCGTCCATCCCCGGTGACGCGGCCCGGCGGACGCCTTTGAGCGATTGAGGAGAGACTCATCCGTCGTCGTCTTCGGTCTGAGCCCGTGAGCTTGTCGGGCGGTCTCCATCGTGATTGGCGGTTTGTGACGCCGTCATCTTGTCGACGCTCTCCTTCAACTCCTCCATTGATCCGGGAGGCGACACGGTACTTGGGTGGATTCTGCGTCTTCGGGCGCCGATTGGGAAAATTTTTCCCCAAATGCGACCAAGCTTCGCGATACCAAATGTTAGGAACCCATAACTAGAATCCCGAATTGGGGAAACGTAGCAAGAACGGGGGATTAGATTGGAAGAACACGGCAAGCCCAGTGGGAATGCGGATTGATTAGGATGAGTTCGAGATAACATTCCATGCACGACTTTCTTACTGGCCTCGGCTCAGAGCTGGCCGTTCACCGCCCGAAGGCGGTTCAGAATGACTTCGATTCTTGGACGCCAAACGGCGGCTTCACTACTCACGGCCCATGACCGACTCCTAACAGAAGGGCAATAAGCCCGATAAAAAGCCCTCACGATTCGATCCTATACTACTGTGCAACTCACGGTCGATAGGGCATGCTTGGTGTGTGTGGGAACGTGTGGAATAACGGGACCGTGGCGAGCAAATGATAAAGGCATCTCGCATCGCGGCGCCCGGCGTCCATGCCTCTGGTCGGCGTAGCGTCGATCTGCCGGCAACCCAACGAGCCCTCCCAACCCGCCATGTGATCCACGGTGGCCGTCTCGATAAACGCACGGCGCCAAGCAATTCCCATGCGGCTTCGCCGACGGCGTCCCCACGACCCCCGGGGGCTCGGCGCCTCGGCGGCTTTTAGAGGCCAGCCCTTGCCTGCTTTTGTCCACGGTCTCCGTTGATCTAGTGCTCCTCCTCTGATCCAAGCTTCACACGAATCACCGAATTCTGTATCGAATTGTGGTTTTGGGAGGCTAATGGCGTGTTTGGGGACACGGCGCATCTTTCGCCCTATTTAGATGACGGTTTTGTGGTGACGAATGGAGTAGTTTAAGTGCAAGTAGTAAATAAATTTCAAAACTAATGGTTTCATTATTGGTTTCCGTACGTGTATAAGTATAATCACAGCGACACACATGCATGCATGAGGAGCAGATCACAAAAGACGAAAAGGAATACGTAGGTCTGAATGCCTTGTGTGAGACCACGTGCGTGTGCCTGGTTGAATGCTGAAACGTGACGGTGCTTATCAATTGACTTGTAGCTGCAGCTGCGCTATCTGTTCATTTTAACCGTTGTCACATGTCCTCCAACGGATCATGGATCGTGATAGGCATGGTCGATATATGGGCACGGAAATGACACGGGAGGCGTTGCTCTACGAACACGTGCTGCTGCCAACTGCTTCGGATCACGCATGTGACTATACTGTTTCTGGTAAGCTAATAAGAGGGCTGATAAGTTGATAAGAGTACTTATAGGCTGATAAGTGGTCATTCCAGTTCCAGATTCCAAATATTCCTGGTAGTGGTTTCATTGAAAGGAGACGCATCTGCGGGCGAGCAGATCCGCCACACGGACACAAACACTGACAGCAGAAACGTGCCGGTCGGCACCCACGAGGTGTTGTATGCCTGTATACTGTATAGTAGTACTCCTCCGTTCCACAATACTTTGTAATTCTTTTTGCTTCATATAAATGTTTGATTGCTTTCGTCTTATTCAAATTTTTTATATAAATTATAATACAAACAAAAACGTCATTACAATATCTTTAGTGATGTAATAAGTCATAACAAAAATGGTAATATTTATTAAAAAAAGTTGAATAAGACGAGAGGGTCAAAATCGAGTTTATATGAAGCAAAAAAATTGTAAGTATTGTGGAATGGAGGAAAGTAGCTTTTTTCGTGAGATAACTTTTTTTGCCACTTTTGTTAACTTTAACTGGTACTAGAAAGATGCTCTTCTTTTTTGCGTAAACTAGTTTATGCATGCATCCATCGATCACATCTCCACATTTTTTTTTTCCTCTTGCGGTCAGTCAGTCCTTAAAGCAACACCCATAGCCTATCCTTAAACATGGATGCCTAAGGAAAAAAAAACATGGATGCCTAGAACAAAAAAAGCAGTTCAAGCAGGAGCCTACTCCAGACCCCAAACAATTTACCAAAAACGACTTTAGCTCCATCGATAAAATTAATTATACTCATCGAGTGGTGACGGCTTAGGCAGGACCCTAAAGTCTTGGTGGTGCCAGCAGAGTGCACAAATCACTGCCCAAAAGAAAGAGGACGTACTACTGGTCGTGCATGCACCACCGTGGTGGGTCTAGAGACTTCACTGTCGTCCTATCCTCGCTCGCTCGTCAATTCATTGTCGGCCGCGTTGCCCAGTTCTTGGGCCACCCACCCACTCTCAAAGAAGCGAGACATGCCGGGCCTTTTTAGCTCTGTTGGACGGTTTGCGAAAGTCTCTGCTGTGCTTGCAACACACACATGTGCAGTCCATTAGTAGCAGCTACTGTACGTATCTTTTTCTATACTACTCCATATGTGTGGAATCATAATAGTATCACAGCATGCATGTGACTTGCATCAGTGCCATCAAAATAACATTGAAGAAGCCAGGCAGTTGATCACTCACTCACTCACCTCATGTACCGGGACAGTAGTAACCTGGGGTTCAGTTTTAGGTAATGTACTGACAAATTGCCTCTTTGCTACAGCAAATGGTACGCTGAACCGTACGTAGTCAGGTACGTAAACGTGAGCATTTAAGTTCTATGTGCTCGTCTAGACTCTCTCACACTTACAATTCAGATCTCCTTTTTTAATCACTAACTATGATGATACTTTCTTCGGTTCGACTGCCTTAAAGATTAGCTAAAAGAGGTTGTTGTCTTGTCTAGCTACAAGATAAATATTGTTATTTCCCTAAAAAACAGAGAATCATCATTATTGTTATAAAATCGCTTAGGAAATCATACTAGGATCTCTATCAACACTGATATGATGGAGCGCGTAGTGTGTGCACGCATAGAAAACCATCTGTGTCGGTCGTCGTACCCACCGCCGGCATCCGCGAGACAAGTGACGTTTCTACGTCGCCTGCTGCTGACGCTAGTCAAACTGACTGGCAGGCAGGCATGAATGTTGACCGGTTCATGATACAACTTCTCGTACTCGTGCAGTCGTCGTGTGGTTTGCTTTCGATCATTGACTCGTAACCCAGGCATCTGCATGCGCAACGAGGCACGGGGAGAAACGCAACCCCGGCCGCGCGGAAGTCTCGCACGTACGTACAACTACGCTAGTCAGGAGGGTCAAGCGGCCTGGCGGGCCGGCGCGGGAGAGAGCAAGAGCAGCCACCTCACATCATCACTCTCTCCTCATGTCGTCGCCGGCCTGCGTGTCAATGACATGCTTGCTTCGCCGCCCTCGCGGCACCTGGTCAGGGCGGGAGGGGGGCCACCGGATCGGATCAGGTGCACCAAATGGATCGGACTTAGCGGGGGATCCGCGGATGACGCGATAGATCAATCGATGAGACTAATCATCATTGGGGAAAAAGGCTTCGGGCATCCGGCAAGCGCCACCGAGAATGATGGGTGATTCCACGGCGATGGCGATGTGACGACGTGACCGCGCGGAGCACCGAGCGCGCACACAGAGGTAGGTGTAGCTGGCGGTGTGCCTGCGCCTCTCACCAAGCCGGCACCGGTTTCCTTTTCAACACTACAAGTACCCTGTTTCGGGTGGATTCTGTGTCCTGCTCCGGAAGCACTGCTCCCCTCCGTCACTGCCCCCTGCCTCTGCTTGCAGGGTCAAATCGGCACTTCGGTCGCGCGCTTTCCCAAAGCGACGATATCGATCATACTGCAGGCAGCAGTGACACACGGAAAGAAAAGAGGACCTGAGTACCTATATATTTACATTACGTGGCTCCAAATCCACCTTCGCATCCTAACTAACAACAGAAGAGCACAAAGGTTTCGGTATACAGAGCACCGCTGCCCTGCTCGGCCGCTCCTCCAAGATTCGATTCTGACACCCCCGACTTCCAATTTACCATTTTATTTCAATGGAAACAGAAAAAAAAAAAGGCACGGTACTAGTCCCACAAATTTTGATACTGATCTTATCTATTTGCATTACTTTTTTAATCTCATACTAGCCCATCAACCCGTGCTCCCACTTGCAGTTAGGAATCAAGATTAGTTAAGAGTTTTTTTTCTTTATTCTATAATAGAATAGGAGATACTCCATATTCCCTATCCAACTGTGATAAACTTGTTTTTAATTAACTAAATGTTTTTTATCTTCACACCTAGTTTTGTTTCCTTTGCATGTCACCTCTGTTTCACTTTTAATATACATTTAGTTGAAACCGCGCAAATTAACTTAGATTGAACTATAATTACTCTAGGTTTTTCAGCCATTCTTATATGACATAATACAAATAATTATTTAATTTTAAATAAAGTTGAAACTCATGTTCTTATAATATCTATAATGACTTTTTGGGCTTTCTACAAATAAGATTTTTTTTGTCATAAATTACACTCTTAAGTATTATGATGGCATAAATAGTTATCGCATAAGATCAATGATAGAGCTTTAAAGTTAGGATATAGGATGGGGTAGCGGTGCTAATATCAAGAAGATATGTAAAATTATATTTCTTTTAGTTTTCCTCGTAAAGGCATTCCATTCCTTACTTGATAGGTCTGAACAAATAAGGTTTCCAATGTCTGGTTACAAATAAGGTGTGGCAACATATATAAACTATATAAAATAAGGACCACAATTAATTAGTAAACCTTATTCTCCATCTATCTCTAGTAAAGGTTAAGTAGACTTTTATAATTTGGAGAAGAAGATAAGTACACACATATACACTCTGTTCATAGAGAGTGCTCACAAACTATATGAGTAGGTTTATTATATCTTTACAATAATGAAAAATGTATCATAATGCGTTAACAACTATAAATAACTTTTCAACATCTTGTGAGCCTTTGCTGAGAATCATCCTCTTTCTCCATCTTTTGTCTAATCTAGAATAGAAAATGTTCATATTTGGAGATCCAATTAAATAGGTTCTTGGAGGCAAATTTTGTTAGCAAAATCTCCATTCCTATAAATTAGGAAAAATATAAAAAGAGTCTCTAGGAGTAGCTCTATGACTGTGATATTTGGATTGGTCATATGCATGTGGTAAAACAATAAATTCTGCAACAAATTTATTACTTTTTGTTTTCTTAAAAAAAATCTAGGGTCCCATGTCATACCATGTCCCTTTATCTCATAGAGAAAATAACATAATAATAATAGTCATATCTTTTTAAAGTAATTTTATAAAGTGATTTAATTATTTCATCTGCTAAAATAGAATTATTATATCCAAGTTTTAAAAAATTTAATCCCTCATATCCTCACAAGGATAAATAACACAATAACGACATGTTTTTTGTTTTTTTTTTTGAAACTTCATTTTAACTAATTCATCTTGTTATAATTTTAAGCAACAAAATAAAGTAGAATTGTTAGATCTCACATCCAAGAGGCCTTCTAAATTAAACTTAACCACCATTTTAACTCATTTTGTTCTCTAGGATTCCCCAATCTCAAATAGTATACAGGGGTGGCTAATATGTCAGTCACCCCAAATTGAACGGACATAAAGGAAGATTTAGGGTATCACTAAATATAGTATGTTGATGGAAAACCTATTGGGTGGTGATTTTTACATACATGTTAAGGCTTAGCTATTATTCGAGATGTTTTGCTTGCAATCTTTGTTCTAGGACTACACTGGACTACTTCTTAGGTGACCATCAGTGCAGCATTTTCTCCCATAGGTTGTTTTAACTTCTAAGTGATTGTATTTAGTTAAGAACAACTCATGGTTTACCACCTTTCTATTTTCTCACTCAATGTAGAAAATTAAATACTTTTAGTAATAACAATGTTTTTAGAGAAACATGGATGCATTACCTTAATGACTGGGATCTCCTATACTCATTGTGAATCAACCGTTATATATCCTAGGCCCAAGCTCTAATCCTTTTTTTCCATTGATCAGGTTTTACATCAATATATCCTGAAATAAGAAAAATAAGCATAAGACGGTGGTCCGATACTCATTGAGAATCAACCGTTATATATCCTAGGTCCAGCTCTAATCTTTCTACTTCCATCGATCAGGTTTGCATCAAATATATCCTGAAATAAGAAAAATAAGCATAAGATAGTAACATAATATGTTATTTAAAAAAAAAAAAACTAATTTATAGATAGACGAAGGGCGGCAGAAAAATTTTCATGGCCTGGATGATTTTTCTCAGTCAAACAAACCTTGCAATTTGCATCATTGCCCATTGTTGCATCTTGGGCATTTTGGATGTTGACGTCAGATTGATGCGATGCAAAGTGATGCAACCTTTAGATCAAGCATGTGAATTTCCATAGCAGAAAACAACGCGGATTTGACAAATAAATAAAGGAAGCTATCTTGGATGAAGATTGAAGATAATCAACTACGACATGCAATTCATGGAAATTGATTCCTCCGGGCCTCCCGAGATGCCACCATTCAATACTTATAGGCACATTTATGCACCCACGAAGGCACATGTACCAACCTATATCTTGTCGGGTTAATCAGCTGCCGAACAACTTGTCTGCAACAAAACCATGTGTCAAATACCCGTGCAGTGATATTTATACAAACTTCATCTACTTGATACATTCACACTCCAAACTCTCAATATGCAGCTACAAAGACGGTTTTGTTTATATGAAATCAAGCCAAAAAGCAGATTGGCTTTTTAATGCAAACTACCGACGCCAAGGTAATAAAATTACAACACCATCAGAAGTAAGCAGAGCAGGAAGTGTTCGATCTCTGCATGCCATGCAATGCTCTATATGCAAAACCCAATTCGGTGGCAATACTTGGTTCGCGAAATCAGAGACCGCTACATATAGACGTAGACGTAGTAGTTCCGGCCAACCCTGGCGCTGCCGCTTCAGCTGATATTTAGC
>JADLZK010004031.1:0-22541 GCA_015847255.1 Hyparrhenia diplandra | reverse complement strand
TTAGAGAGTTTTCCTAAGAATCACTTGTCATAGGCCTCAAAGTAGCACTTGTTTAGAGTGAAATCTTGGATTTCCGTCAAAATCTTCTATGTCGACTTACGTCATCGAAACAAGAAGGGGGAACCATTACCTAAAGGTACATAGGAAGTTAGGTTGGATAGGTTAGATGATGGTAGGATCAATTACATTGCGTTACCCAACCGTTAAAATATGTTTCTGCATGTGACATTAGGGACTGCTCGCGCTGATTTCGGCGTGAACTCAAAACAAAGAGAAGTTTCCAATCCGGTTATAGAATCGAGCTAGACTTTTTGGCGGTTGTGGAATCAAGTGCCTCACCCGAGAACCTAAATTTGAACAAGTGGACCATTAGAGAGTTTTCCTAAGAATCACTTGTCATAGGCCTCAAAGTAGCACTTGTTTAGAGTGAAATCTTGGAATTCCATCGAAAATCTCTATGTCGACCTACGTGCAAACAAGAAGGGGAACGATAACGAAAGGTACATAGGAAGTTAGGGTGGATAGGTTAGATGATGGTTGGATCAATTACATTGCGTTACCGAACCGTTAATATATGTTTCTCGATGTGACATTTGGGACAGCCGCTGATTTCAGCGTGATAAAAACAAAGAGAAAGTGTCTAATCCAGCTATAGAATCGAGCTAGACTTTTCGCGGTTGTTGAATCAAGTGCCTCACCCGAGAGCCTAAATTTGAACAAGTGGACCATTAGAGAGTTTTCCTAAGAATCACTTGTCATAGGCCCCAAAGCAACATTTGTTTAGAGTGAAATCTTGGATTTCCATCGAAAATCTCTATGTCGACCTACGCATCAAACAAGAAGGGAAACGATACGAAAGGTACATAGGAAGTGATGGTGGATAGGTTAGATGATGGTTGGATCAATTACATTGCGTTACCCAACAGTTAAAATATGTTTCGCATGTGGCATTAGGGACGTCGCCGCTGATTTCAGCGTGAACTCAAAAACAAAGAGAAGTTTCCAATCCGGTTATAGAATCGAAGCAGACTTTTTGGCGGTTGTGGAATCAAGTGCCTCACCCGAGAGAGCCTAAATTTGAACAAGTGGACCATTAGAGAGTTTTCCTAAGAATCACTTGTCATAGGCCTCAAAGTAGCACTTGTTTAGAGTGAAATCTTGAATTCCATCGAAAAATCTCTATGTTGACCTACTTACCGAAACAAGAAGGGGAACGATACGAAAGGTACATAGGAAGTTAGGGTGGATAGGTTAGATGATGGTTGATCAATTACATTGCGCTACCCAACCGTTAATATATGTTTTTCGATGTGACATTTTGGCACAGCTGTCGCTGATTTCAGCGCGAACTAAAAACAAAGAGAAGTGTCTAATCCAGCTATAGAATCGAGCTAGACTTTTGCGGTTGTTGAATCAAGTGCCACCCCCGAGAGCCTAAATTTGAACAAGTGGACCATTAGAGAGTTTTTTTCTAAGAATCACTTGTCATAGGCCTCAAAGTAGCACTTGTTTAGAGTGAAATCTTGGATTTCCATCGAAAATCTCTATGTTGACTTACGCATGCGAAAACAAGAAGGGGAACGACACGAAAGGTACATAGGAAGTTAGGGTGGATAGGTTAGATGATGGTAGGATCAATTACATTCGTTACCCAACCGCTAAAATATGTTTCTCGATGTGACATTAGGGACGGCTTCGCCTGATTTCAGCGTGATCTCAAAACAAAGAGAAGTTTCCAATCCGGATATAGAATCGAGCTAGACTTTTTTGGCGGTTGTGGAATCAATGCCTCACCCGAGAGAGCCTAAATTTGAACAAGTGGACCATTAGAGAGTTTTCTAAGAATCACTTGTCATAGGCCTCAAACTAGCACTTGTTTAGAGTGAAATCTTGGAATTCCATCGAAAATCTCTATGTCGACCTACGCATCAAACAAGAAGGGGAACGATACGAAAGGTACATAGGAAGTTAGGTGGATAGGTTAGATGATGGTTGGATCAATTACATTGCGTTACCCAACCGTTAATATATGTTTTACGGATGTGACATTAGGGATCAGGTGTCGCTGATTTCAGCGCGAACTAAAAACAAAGAGAAGTGTCTAATCCGGCTATAGAATCGAAGCTAGACTTTTTCGGTGGTTGTTGAATCAAGTGCCTCACCCTAGAGCCTAAATTTGAACAAGTGGACCATTAGAGAGTTTTCCTAAGAATCACTTGTCATAGGCCTCAAAGTAGCACTTGTTTAGAGTGAAATCTTGGATTTCCATCGAAAATCTCTATGTCGACTTACGTACCGAAACAAGAAGGGGAACGACACGAAAGGTACATAGGAAGTTAGGTTGGATAGGTTAGATGATGGTAGGATCAATTACATTGCGTTACCCAACCGTTAAAATATGTTTTACGCATGTGACATTAGGGGATCGCCAGCTGATTTCAGAACTCAAAACAAAGAGAAGTTTCCAATCCGTTATAGAATCGAGCTAGACTTTTGGCGGTTGTGGAATCAAGTGCCTCACCCGAGAGAGCCTAAATTTGAACAAGTGGACCATTAGAGAGTTTTCCTAAGAATCACTTGTCATAGGCCTCAAAGTAGCACTTGTTTAGAGTGAAATCTTGGAATTCCATCGAAAATCTCTATGTTGACCTACTTACCGAAACAAGAAGGGGAACGATACGAAAGGTACATAGGAAGTTAGGGTGGATAGGTTAGATGATGGTTGGATCAATTACATTGCGTTACCCAACGGTTAAAATATGTTTTTGATGTGACATTAGGGATTTGCTTTCAGCTGATTTCAGCGAACTCTCAAAACAAAGAGAAGTTTTCAATCCGGATATAGAATCGAGCTAGACTTTTTTTTGCGGTTTGTGGAATCAATGCCTCACCCGAGAGAGCCTAAATTTGAACAAGTGGACCATTAGAGAGTTTTCCTAAGAATCACTTGTCATAGGCCTCAAACTAGCACTTGTTTAGAGGAAATCTTGGAATTCCATCGAAAAATTATGTCGACCTACGTCATCAAAACAAGAAGGGGAACGATACGAAAGGTACATAGGAAGTTAGGGTGGATAGGTTAGATGATGGTTGGATCAATTACATTGCGTTACCCAACCGTTAATATATGTTTCTCGGATGTGACATTAGGGGACGGCCGTCGCCGATTTCAGCGCGAACTAAAAACAAAGAGAAGTGTCTAATCCGCTATAGAATCGAAGCTAGACTTTTTTTTTGCGGTTGTTGAATCAAGTGCCTCACCCGAGAGAGCCTAAAATTTGAACAAGTGGACCATTAGAGAGTTTTCCTAAGAATCACTTGTCATAGGCCTCAAAGTAGCACTTGTTTAGAGTGAAATCTTGGATTTCCATCGAAAATCTCTATGTCGACCTACGTCTCTTAAAACAAGAAGGGAAACGACACGAAAGGTACATAGGAAGTTAGGGTGGATAGGTTAGATGATGGTTGGATCAATTACATTGCGTTACCCAACTGTTAAAATATGTTTCTGCATGTGACATTAGGGACTGCTCGCGCTGATTTCAGCGTGAACTCAAAACAAAGAGAAGTTTCCAATCCGGTTATAGAATCGAGCTAGACTTTTTGGCGGTTGTGGAATCAAGTGCCTCACCCGAGAGCCTAAATTTGAACAAGTGGACCATTAGAGAGTTTTCCTAAGAATCACTTGTCATAGGCCTCAAAGTAGCACTTGTTTAGAGTGAAATCTTGGAATTCCATCGAAAATCTCTATGTTGACCTACTTACCGAAACAAGAAGGGGAACGATACGAAAGGTACATAGGAAGTTAGGGTGGATAGGTTAGATGATGGTTGGATCAATTACATTGCGTTACCGAACCGTTAATAAATGTTTTACGATGTGACATTTGGGACAGGTATCGCTGATTTCAGCGCTGAATAAAAACAAAGAAAGAGAAGTGTCTAATCCGGCTATGGAATCGAGCCGGACTTTTTCGCGGTTGTTGAATCAAGTGCCTCTCCGAGAGTGCCTAAATTTGGAACAAGTGGACCATTAGAGTTTTTTCTAAGAGTCACTTGTCATAGGCCTCAAAAAGTAGCACTTGTTTAGAGCAAAATCTTGGATTTCCATCGAAAATCTCTATGTCGACCTACGCATCAAAACAAGAAGGGGAACAATACGAAAGGTACATAGGAAGTTAGGGTGGATAGGTTAGATGATGGTTGGATCAATTACATTGCGTTACCCAACCGTTAATATATGTTTACGGATGTGACATTAGGGACACAGTCACGCTGATTTCAGCGAACTAAAAACAAAGAGAAGTGTCTAATCCGCTATAGAATCGAGCTAGACTTTTTCGCGATTGTTGAATCAAGTGCCTCACCCAAGAGAGCCTAAATTTGAACAAGTGGACCATTAGAGAGTTTTTCTAAGAATCACTTGTCATAGGCCTCAAAGTAGCACTTGTTTAGAGTGAAATCTTGGATTTCCATCGAAAATCTCTATGTCTACTTACGCATCAAACAAGAAGGGAAACGACATGAAAGGTACATAGGAAGTTAGGGTGTGTAGGTTAGATGATGGTAGGATCAATTACATTGCGTTACCCAACAGTTAAAATATGTTTTACGCATGTGACATTAGGGACTGCTCATGGCGCTGATTTCAGCGTGAACTCAAAACAAAGAGAAGTTTCCAATCCGGTTATAGAATCGAGTAGACTTTTTGGCGGTTGTGTAATCAAAATGCCTCACCCTAGAGAACCTAAATTTGAAGATGTGGACCATGCGAGAGTTTTCTAAGAATCACTTGTCATAGGCGCCAAAGCAACATTTGTTTACAAATGAAATCTTGGAATTCCATCGAAAAATCTCTATGTCGACCTACGTGCGAAACAAGAAGGAACAATACGAAAGGTACATAGGAAGTTAGGGTGGATAGGTTAGATGATGGTAGGATCAATTACATTGCGTTACCCAACCTGTCATGGTCGTATACCACGGTCACAAGAATCGACCGGCTAATGTGTGCAACGATGGCCTAGCTCAAGAACAATGACACGGGGGGGTTTATACTCGTTCGGGGCTTCCGAGCACCCTAGTCCAAAGTGTGGCACTATCGAGCTCAAAGTGCTCGTATCGGGGGCGAATACAAGTCGGGCGAGAGGAGGTGAGCTCCCAAGTCTAGATGATGAGGTGGAATCGAATCCACGTGTGTGTGTGTTTCGAGTGTGCAGAGAGCTTGCCCTCTCCGGTGGCGGAGCCCTCCCTTTATAGTCGCAAGCAAGGAGCTCACGGGGGTCACCGAGCGGAGGGCCCTTAGAGATAGAAGGAATACAAGTTTTGGGGGGGCGAAGAGGAAGAGTTCCCCGCAATGTCGGTCTTGCCGCCACCCTACTTCCACGCCGCCGGTCGCCCGAGAGTAGAATAGGGCGGCTCCGTATCCTGATAATTAATGCGACGACGGACGAGCTCTGGAGCTCGTCGGTCGCGGTAGAAGGAGACAATGAGCTCGTCCGCCGCGCCGCCCCGTATCTCGCGTGCGTACGGCCTGGCCGACACGCGCCGGCAAGCCTGCGGGCGCGATCATGGAGGCGCCACCGCCTTAAATGCTCGTGCCCAGGGGTCGCGGGGAAAATGTGTGGCCGAGAGAGTCGCCTGAAGAATTTGACCTCGTCCCGAGGTCATCTCTTGTCGATAGCGCTTTGTCCCATGCGCTTGTCGGGTGGCGTGATCCGACGGCTCAGCGCGCTGTGACGCCGGGATCTTGCCCCCGCAGCCGATATGATCGTAGGTTGCGGGGCGCCCAGTCAGAAGGCACCGCGATCATGGAATCGTAAGGCGCCGGATTTTTCTGGTCGTTTCATGGGTTCGCACGGGGAGTCGCTCGAGCGAGAAAAGAGCTCGGGGCCGTAGTGAAGCTCGTCGCACCCCGCTCTCTAGGGAGGAGCGTTCGGGGCGGAGGTTTTTCCCAAGAACGTGAGCTCCCGAGCTCGTTCCCCGAGCTCGGTCCTCCGCGGAGTCCCGTCCCCCGACGGGAATGTCCTCATCGTGTTTCAGCCTCTATGGCGGGTAACATCCCGCCGTTTGACGAGTATGTTTCTCTCTAATGCGTTGAAAGGATGGGTTGGGATGATTGACTCGTCCGGAATATGCGGCCCCACAAGAGTCCCAGCGCGCGGAGGAAGGGAGACTGTGCGTGTTGACTCGTGTGGCATCAGGTTAGGGACAGATACGCTTGGGGTGCCCCGAGCTGCTGGTGCTAGCCACCGAGGCGTGGGGAGGACGCTCGGTCCTCGCGGAGTTGTAACTGCGCAGGCTTGCGCCGTGGTGCGTTTTTAGATTCCCTCCTCCCAGGACGGTGAGCTCGAACTCTGACTTTACCGTGCAGGGGCGAGTCGAGCGCTCTTGGGAGCTTTAAAGCGGATTGCTGAGAGGTCGAGTTCGTGTTGAGGGTGAGCTCGTTAAATCGGACCCGTCTTGTGGGCCAACCTCATATTCCGGAGACTTCGTCCTCTATAGTCATCGAGGTCTCGTAGGATCCTCGGCGGCTCGTGCCTCCTCACGGGGAGAATGACCGGAGAGGGCGTTCGGCTAACAATCAAGCGCCTTGGATGGAGCTTGATGAGTCCGCCGGCGGGGCGTTCCGGGGCGCGGCCGCTGGCGCCTCTCTCCGCTTCGGCTCCTTGCTCGAGGTGCTCTCTGGCGGTATCGAGCTCATGGAAGCCGACCTTGAACACAGGCTCGAGCTTGCCGTGAGCTCGTCGTTATGATGAGCGTCAAATATATATGACCGTGGCGACAGCTCGTGGACTTTTACCCTGCGATGAAGAGTCGTTGGGAAAAGTTACTTGAAAGTTACCATTAGGCGACCGTTATCGTTGCGCGATTGTTTCGCCTTCGTTTACACGTGGCGTGTACAGCTGAGGACACCTGAGGCTCAGTGGAAGTGGTGGGCCACCACGGGCGGCCGGTGAGTCCGCCCGCCGAGCTCATCTTATAAATAGGAGGGGAGATCTGGGGTTTTCTCCTTTACTTTCCTTTCGCCGCCATTACCTCCTTCTACTTGAGTCTCGATCCGCCGCTCGGCGTGGCTTTGGAGAGCGAGCGGACCGCCGGCGATCTTCAAGAAGCCGCCGTCGGAGGGGGGAATCATGGGGCACGTGGGCTCCGCCACCGAGGCGCTGCAAGACCGTGTGGCGAAGGCGGTGGTCTCCCCGCCGCTACGCGGCGGCACCGAGTGGATCGGGCGCCCATCCGGCCGACGCTGCCTTCGACCGGGCCGGATGGTACGTCGCCTCCTAGGGCCGCCTTCCAGCAGAGATGACAGAGGGCTAGGTGCTGTCCACCCGGAGGTTCCCGAGGTCGCCGCCATCTACTAGGAATCGAAGCCCAAGATCCAACCCTAACGGGATCTTCCACCTCTCCGCGCTCACCGTGTCGCGGCGAAGGGTGGCTGGGATCGACGATGGATTGGGAGCTCTTCAAGCATTTCTTCCACGTGAAGATCACGCGCACGCCCGGCGGCCAGAACGCGTTCCGGTCCCCATCGGCTGCATCGCGCTCGCCCGGCCCGGCATGAAGGGGAAGTACCCTACTCCGTCTCCCGCCGTCGAACACCGGGTGGCGGAGGGAGTGGTTTTATTTGAAGAATGACGAGGGCCCCTTCCGCTCTCATCGGGTGGCATCTTCCCGGTCCGACAAGGCGTGGAGGGAGACTCCCCACGATCACCTTCCACCAAGTCCGGTGACACGCCGGGAAGTGGAGAGCTTTGGTCTGACGCAGGCTCTCTGGCCCTCCTCTTCGCCCGCCACGGGACACGGTCGTTCCCCTAAGGCGGAGAACTCTTACGCATTCGGGAGATGGTGGAGGGGAAGGAGCCCTTTGAGGCACGGTGATGACCACGCCGCTTTCGGCGGGGACGGAGTGGTGCGTTCGCCTGACCGAAACCCTTCAAGATCCCTACCACCCCAACAACATTCGGAGGCGCTGCCTTCCACGGCGGCGCGATGGTGAGTCCCGTCTCTCGGCTTTTGTATCTTCCGCGGACGTTAGGGCTTCCAATCATTTTTTCTCGCTGAGCAACGGCTCCGTAGCCCGAGTTTTGCATTTCTCGACCATCTCCATGGAGCTGTCCCTTCCATGATCGTTCAGCCCGGGGCGGCATCACGCTGCGCCGCCGACGGCCGCAGTCCTCGGCGGCAGCGAGCCGCCAGAGGCCGGCGTGCCGCCGGAGACCCAAGAGCTCGCGGGTCCAGCGTCGAGGGAGGAGCGATGTCCTCGTCTGTGGCTCCCGACGACCGGGGATCGACACGCGCCACGGTTCTCTTCGTCACAAAGGAAGAGGGCGGCGGCGAGCACCTGCGACGGAGGAGAAGAAAGCGGGGCGAGGCGCGGTGGTCACTGCTCAAGCCTGTTGTTGCCTTTGAGGTGTGCGTGGCATCGAAGGCTCTTTCTTCAGCCGTGCTTGACTTCAATTTTCATTTTGTTGCCGCGGGGAGAGGGTGAAGCCTTTGGGGCCTCCCGCCGACCCCCTCAGCGTTTCGTAACGGCGACGATGTCGAAGGTGCAGGCCCCGTCCCATTGTATGTGAGGCCCTCAATCGCCCCTCGGGCTCCCGGTGGAGGGGCGGGCGGATCAGTCAGCGAGCGCCGCTCGTGCGTCCTCTTCGAGCTCGGTCCCGTGAGCTGCCGCGTGGCGTCTCTCTCGGGTGCGTTCGCCGCCGAGACCGGGACTGCCCCCGCCCCGCACCGCAAGCAGCGCACCTGGAGGGACGAGAGGTGATTGATCTCGATTCTCCCGAAGGGGAGGATCGCCGAGGACGCGCTTCGACCTGCACAAGACGCCTATCACGGGCCGGAGAGACGGGGTCAATGTAGGCGGAGCGGAGGTCCCGACGAGGGCAGTCCCTCCTTCCCGGGGCAGCAACGCAGGAGGCGCCCAAGGACACTAACGCGCGGGCGACGCGGAATGCCGAGAGCCCGTCGTGAAGACCGGGAGTTCGCGGGAGCCCCGCAGGGAGCACCTGTCCGACTCACCGCACGTAGCCCGTCATTGGAAGCTGCCGGCGACACGCCGCCGCATGCGGTGACGCCTGCAACGCGCCGACTCGACCCGCCACGCGTCTACCGGATGCCCGTGAGAGCCGCAGGCCCCGCCGAGCGGCAGCCGCAGCGTCGCTTCAGCGTGGTCGGCGGGGGACGGCGTCGCCCGCCTTGATCGCCCAGCGGAGGTGCCGCCACTTCCGCGAGAGGGCGGCGTGCCTCCACCACCTTGTCGAGGTAAGAGGCTCCATCGGCGCTCATTCTTTGCTTAGTTTTTGAGCTCGTGGCATTAATTACGCTTTTTCTGACGGGACTTGAGGGGCAGCGGTGGTAGGCTTCAATCGCGTGGTGGAGGCGGAACCGAGATTGAAGGTCTCACAGGAAGGCTTGGCGTGGTCCCACGCGCCTGAACTGCGGTGTCCGCGCACCGTGGGAGCTCCGCGGTGGCGCGATGCGACATTGCGTGGAGCACATCCGCGAGGTCCGAGATCACGCCGGCGCCGAGGCCCTGAGGGAGTTGCCGATGAGGTCCGGGCTGGGCGGGAGGTGGCTACGCGTGAGAGGCGTGAAGAGGAGCTCATCGCCGGAGCCGCCATCACAGCTCAGCTCAAGGGAGTTTCGACGACCACGCCGCGCCTCGGAGAACAAAGAGCTCGAAGCGCCGGGCGCCGAGCTGCCGAGCTAAGACGTTGGAGTGGGAGCGCGAACTAAAGGAAAGCGCCGCCTGTGACCGTGAAGCCAAGCCGGGAGGGTGAGCATTAGCTTCCAAATTGCTATCTTCCTTCTTCGCTGGAGCCTTAGGCCGATAGGTGGGTATTTTAGTCACGACCACCAGGCCGGGCCGACTCCGGTCGATCTTGTTCCATGCTTCGAGGTGAAGAGGATTCGCTCGATCGAGAATCTTGCCTTGTGGGAGGAGCGGGAAGAGCTTTATCAAGCGTTGGCATCTAGGAGCTCCTCCTCGGCTTTCCCGCTTTGAATCTCATGATTTTGATTTGTTTGTTTCTCCGCGGAACCGAGAAGAAGAAGTCGGCGGGAGGGTTGGCTCGAGCTTGAGGAGGAAGGATCAGTCCCCGGCCGCCGGAGTCCTCGTTGACGCATACCCAGCCTCACGCTTGACCAAAAAGGAGAAGGATCTCTAGCAGGCGGACGCGTGAGCTCGTGGTCGTGCGGGATGGAGCCGCGAGAAGACCGGGACGGGTCGCGGGGACCAAGGGGCCGAGGCCTCGGCCCTCAGCAGGGCGGGTGACGAAAGAGCGAAGAGCACGGCCAGGGCGGAACGTGCTCACACCAACCTCATCACCGACGTTGAGGGTGTTTGCAGCGATACCCTTAGGGTCGCGGGTGGAGGGCCGGGTAGCGGGGGTGCCCCGCGCTCCCGCCGTGGTGAGGGGAGAATGCCGGCCCGCGTCGTTCTCACGTTGCGCGCCGTGGTCCTCGCCACTATCCCGAGATGCGGACCTCGACCAAGATAGTGGGGCAAGGGCCGGCCCGAGCCTACCGAGGGTGTCCCGGCTGGACGACGCCGTTGCCACCGCGGAGCCCGTTCGATGAAGCCGCCGCGGAAGCTCTTCCCCGGCTCGCCGTTGAGGAGCTCGAGGTGTTCGAGCCTACGGCCGGCGAGGCAGGTGGAGACGGATTCGCCCGGCGACAAAAGAGTGAGAGCCCGGGAGTAGGTAGCTTGAGGCGTTGCCTCCTTTGTTATGAACCCCGAAGTCCCCGAGCTTGGGGCAAGATGTAAAATAACAAGTTATCTAAGTTACTGAACGGCTTTTTTTATCTTTCTGCATTACTTTGTGCTTCCGATTAGCTCGTAGTTTTCTGAGTTTGTATCTTATCGATCAAGGCAAATGACCCTTTTCTCGCTGTACGGGAGCGCTAGAGTTCGTTGGGCAGCGCGTTGGACCTCGCTAAAGATATCACTCACGAACCCTTTGATTTGTCGGATTCGACGCTTCATTGGAAAGATAAGTGACGAGTGCGAGGTTGAGCTGACGAGCTCTTCCTTGTGTGTTCGCGTTTTTGTGAAAAAAGAGTTCGTGAAAAGGCGAGGGTGTCGCCCCGTCCCTTGTAACCCGAGCAAGGGCGGGCCTCGTGGGGAGGGCGGCCGTTGCTCAATAGCCGTGCAAAAAGGAGATCGAATGCTAGCACAGCTTTGCATCGAGGTGTGTATTTATTATGCGAGCTCAAAAGGAGAGCAATATTACAAAATACATCTAAGGATAGAAGCGACGTGAGTTGTTCGATGTTCCGGGAGTTAGTGAGCTCGCGCCACGGGAATCTTGGATCTTGTATGAGCACGGGGCGTAGAACTTCGGCGATGGTGAACGGTCCTTCCTGGGGGGCGAACTTGTGCCTCTCCTTTGTGCTCTGTACTCGTCGCGGGGACTTGGTCGCCGACCCGAAGGCCCGCCCTCGGACGTGGGCGGTCGTGGTAGCGGCGTGATTGATTGCCGGGTACTTGGCTGAATCGCCGACGGGGACCTCACGGGCCTCTTCGAGCTGGTCTGCGGGCGTCTTGAGTGAGGTCTGGTTCTTGGCGTCGTTATGCGCAGCAACTCGCGCGCCAGTAGTCGAGGTCGGTGGGGGAGCACGGCCGAACCGAAGACGAGGAAGAAAGGTGTCTGCCGTTGCTCGCTCGGAGTGGTCCTGAGGCTCCATATGACACGCGAGTTTCTCGGGCGAGCCATCTTCCTCCTCCTTCCCCCGACCTCTTGAAGATCCTCGGCTTCAATCCCGAGGAAGAGGAAGACTTCTCGGTGAAGTTGGTGCCGCTGTCGGTGATGATCGAAGTTCGGACGCCAAGCGGGTGGATGATGCCGCCGAAGAACTTGACCGCCTCCCTGCGATCTTGTGCGTGAGATGGGCATCACCTCGATCCACTTGGTGAACTTGTCGATGGCGACGAGGAGGTGGGTGAAGTTCCCGGCGACCTCGTGAAAGGAATCCACCATGTCGAGCCCCCGCACTCCGCAAAGGGCCAAGTGATGGGATCGCCGGAGGGCTGCGTTGGGAGGTGCGTTTGCTTGGCGAAACTGGTCCCTCGCAACGGCGCCGCGATTCGATTGGGGGTCGGCGGCCGTGATTGGCCAATAAAGCCTTGGCGGAACGCCTTTGCCGACGAGCTCATGGAGCGCATGGTGTCGCGTTCGGCCCGGCATGGATCTCCGGATGAGCTGCGTGTCCTTCCTGGAGCAGGTGATGCGGCGTTGGAGGGGGCGCGCCCTTCCCGTAGAGCTCGCTCGATGATGGCGTAGGACTTGGCTCCGACCGGCGACGCGCGTCTTAGCTTCTTCCTTCTCGCCGGAAGCTTGCCATCCTGCAGCCATGTTAGGATGGCAAGCGCCCGATCTGCCTCCTGGCTTCGGCTCCGGGGTTGCGGGACCTCGGATCCAACGAGGGTTGACATCCGCGCCGACCTCCATCGGCGAGCTCGAGCTCGAGAGGTCCTCGACCTTGGTGGGAGAAGGGACAAACGGAGTCCCTCGACGGGTCCGTGCGCGCGGTTGAGCCTTCCCCTCGAGCGGATGGAGGGGGTTTGTGCGGAGGGTCGGTGGCAAAGGCAGCCAGGAGGGACTTGTAGTCGATCGAGGCGCGGAAGGCAGCGGGGCGTCGGCGTCAGTTGTATCGACGACGGATGTGCGAACTCTAGCCCGTCGGGCGTTCCTGAGGCTCGAGCGCGCGCATTGCGGTCTACGCATCATCCTGGTACGACGCAGGTCGACCTCCTCGTGGGCTTGATCGACCCGCGAGCTTAGAATCTCCTGCGATCTCGAAATGGCTGATGCGAAGCTCGACAAACGATGCGCGCATGCCGCTCACCAAAAAGCTGCAGACCAAAACGTTGTTGGGGCGATTGAAGTGAAGGCGAACCAGTACCTCATGCGCACGCGCGTTCTTGGCGATACGAAGACCGGGGACCTGCCCGGCCGGTGCTTCTTCACCGGGCCGGTCGGCAGGGCGCTCCGATGACACGCTGCCGCCGGGTCTTGAGGCGACGGTTGGGTCTCAAGATCCACTCGCCATGAAGTCAGGAAGGATCCGGGACTTGATGGCGTCCTCGGGCATGCGAGGGTGTCAGATCCATGAGCTCATTCCCCACTTGGCGATGCGCCCCGCGGCCTCGGGGCTGCGGATGATTCGAAGGGAATTTGGAGACGGCGGTGATCGGGTGAGCGTCGGCGGTGTCAGTGGCTGCGGGCGCATGATCGAGCGCGTTCGCGGCCACGGAGCTGAGTGCAGCGTCTTCGTGTCGAGACTCGGACTTATTGTGAGTAGGCTGCGGGTGCACCGGGTGCGTAGCCTTCTTTCCTCCCTTTCTTCACAGGTGCTCACCACCGGGCGGTGGCGCGATGTACAACGAAGATTGGTTCGTCCGGCTAGGCGGGTGAGGTATGGGCGGGACGGTCGGAGCTGCTTCACGAGTCGAGTGCGGATCGGGCCTCGCTGGTCAGCGGCCTCGACTTCTTCTCGGGGAGCTTGTATAGCGGAAGGCTTCGCTTCTCGCCAATCGAGCGATGAATGCGCTAAGGGCCAAGCATCCCGTGATGCCGCCAGACGCTCTTGACGTTCTTGATAGGGCCCATGTTGTGGATGGCCTCGGCTTTCTGGGGGTTGGCCGATGCCGCTCGGACACGATGAAGCCAAGGAGCTTCCCAGAACTCCGAACACGCGCTTCTCGGGATTGAGCTTTGCGAACTCACGAAGCTTGTTGAAGACTTCTTTGAGGTCGGGATGAGCTTCCCTGCGGCGCTTCGATCTTGACTACGATGTCGTCGACGTATGCCTCCACGCTTCAGAAGCTCTTTGAAGACTTTTGCATGCACCTCTCCGAGTGGCGCCGGTGTTTTTAGCCCGAAAGGCATGGTCACGTAGCGTAACGCGCCAAAGGGAGTGATGAAGGAGGTGGCGAAGCTGATCGAGCTCGTTCATCGCGATTTGATGATAGCCGGGTATGCGTCAAGAAAACGGGCGTCTCACACCCTGAGGTGGAGTCAATGATTTGGTCGATGCGGCAAAGGAAAACAGATCCTTTGGGCATGCCTTGTTGAGACTCGTATAATCAACACACATTCTCCATTTCCCATTCTTCTTCTTAACTAATATAGGGTTGGCTATCCACTCGGGGATGATACACCTCCCCAACGAAGCCCGCCGCTAAGAACTTATCTATTTCCTCGGCGATTGCACTGCTGCCGTCGTCAAGCGTCGAGGCCGCTGCTTCACCGTTAGGGCGGAAGCTGATGTTTAAGGAGTGCTCGGCGACTTCCCTCGGTATGCCGGGCATGTCCGGGTCTCCACGTGAATACGTCGAGGTTCGCGCGGAGGATTGACGAGCTTCGCTTTCCTATTTAGTGAGTGAAGGCTCGGCACGCCGTCGCGGCGGTGCGCCCCCTCGTCGACCTTCACCGCCTTAGCGTCCTCGTCCCTCGAAGGATCCCGCCGCCTTCTTGAGCTCGACGGAGGAGCTCGCCACCTTGCCGGGCGTGCTCGCGGCTTTCTTCAGCTTCGGCGGAGTCCTCTGCACAAGCCCACCACGCTAGCATCTTGGGATGAGTTCTCCGCTCGATGAGGGCGTCGGCGTCGCACGCCTCCTTGTCGCAGCTTGAAGGCGCTCGGGTGGAGTTGACGGTGATCACGCCCTCGGCCCGGGATCTTGAGCTTGAGGTGTAGTTGGGGACGGCCATGAACTTTGCGTAGCACGGCCGCCCCCAACGGGGCATGGTAAGCGCTCTTGTACGGGAGCACCTCGAAGGTGAGCACTTCCTGCGGAAGTTGCTCGCCGCCGGTGACCCGGGAGGTCGATCCGGCCGAGCGGAAACGCCGCTTCCCTGCAAGACTACCCCGCGTGGATGGGGTCCGTGGAGGGTCGGAGTCGAGCTCGTGTGATGCCAAGAGCCTCCATGGTGTCGACGAGAGGAGGTTGAGGCCGCTTCCCCCATCATCAACACCTTTGCCGGGCGCTTTGTGCCGACTATGGGGTCGACGACGAGGGAACCTTCCCGATGTGGGACATGTACGGGATGGTCCTTCTTGTCGAAGGTGATCGGGGCCTCGGACCACCTTGAGGTAGGAGGCGCTGCGGGCTCGGTGAAGAGGGACCGCGCTCGCAGGGGGCCGGCGGCGCAGACTCGTGCTGGTGGGCCAACGCAGACCACGCGTTGACGGCCCGGTCCTCAGAAGAAGACATCCTTGTCGCCCGCCCAAACGTCGAATCTCCGCCTCGTGGTGCTCTCTCGCGCCCCACTGCTCCTTCCCGTGCCTGCTACGGGCACCACGAGCGTGCCGGTCCCTTGAACTTGTGCTTGACCGGACCCTCGTGGTTGGGGCGGGCGGTCGACTTCTTCTCGAAGAAGTCCGCAGAGATGCACCCGGGCTTCACGGCCTTGGCGCCCGGCTTCTTCTTTTCGGCCGCGACGAGCTCATCCTCCCGCCCCTCCAGCGCTTGTTCTTGTTCTTCTTCTAGCTTCTGCCGCTAGCTCGAGCCTTGCCGGCCTCATCGGCTGGCCTTCTCCTTGCCCTTTGCCCGTGTGGTGCCGGTGGAGGACTGGAGATAGCCTCCTCGCCCCCCCGGCGTGGTTCTCCGTGGGAGTGAGGAGATCCTTCACCGAGTCTTGGGCTTGCGAGTCAGAGCTCACCGAGCTCGTCTACCCGATCGACTTAGAAGGTGAAGGCGTGATGATCTCGCATCGGTGGCATCGGTGAGCTGCTGCGGAGCTTGAGAAGCGCTGGATGTAATCGCGACAGCTCTGCCCTCCTCACACACACTTGCGGAGGTCCCACGTGTTGCTCGGCGCGAGTAGGTCCCCCCCCGAAAGCTACCAACGAAGACAACGGAGGAGTCGCGCGTTGTCGATCATACCGGGCGGGTGCTTTCGAGCCCGAGCGGCCGTGTCCGGTGATATAGGGGAGGAGTTGCGGATGATGAAGAGCTCGTCGCCGCTCCCGCCTCGACCGAGAGGCGATCTTCGGGGTCCGGTCGAATCTCCCCGACAGGCCTCGGACGGAGGTGTTCGGGCTCTGCCGCGGTACTGGCGCGCGTCGTGAACCAAGCGCTAATACCGGCCTCGTCCCGCCCGGTGGAGCTCACGCCCTCAAGGCTGCCCGGAGCTCGAGCACCACGTGGCGAGGGGGCAGCGCCGCCGCCTCCCCGACCGGGGTCGGAATCGGGCTGCGGTCCTCCCGACGTAGCGGCCGCCCCTCCTCTTTGCCGTGGGACCCGGCTGGGTGTCGCCGTCTCTCTCGCCGCCGCGACCCGGTCATGGGCCCGGCGTTCGGGCGTTCCTTCGCGCCTCCGCCGCGTCACGCTGTCGGGGTGTCTCGGGCGCGCGGTTCTCTCCCACCACTGTCGGCGTGCGTGGACACGTGTGGAGACTCTCTCCTGGTTCGGCCTCGGGATGGGAGGGGCCTCGCTCTTCCGGAGGGCGTCGGCGACCTCCGGGCTCTCCACCCACGCTCCGCGGCTCGATGAGGAGCGCAGCCGCCGGTGGAGCCTTCGGCCCGGCGCCTCGGCCGAGGAAGCCCGTGAGCTGGAGCTCGGTGGGCCGCCGCGAGGTCTCGTGGCCGTCGTCCAAGGCCCGGGCGGAGCGGTCATCGGCCTCGTCGATCGCCGGCGCCGCGCCCCGCCTCGAGCCGCGCGCGTCGCCGCCTCCCACCTCCTCCGGGGCGTCGCGCGCTGCCCGCTCTTGCGCTCGGCCTCTTCGAAAGGCTCGTCGAGGCGCTCGTGTACCAAGCTTGGGAGGGCGCCTTGGGTGAAGCGGCGTCGAGTCTTGACCCCGAGTGTCTTAGGGGTGTCTTTGAGACTCGTCCTCGGCGTAGTGGCAAGACAAACGCCATCCCGCCGGCTCGGGCACATGTAGCACTCGCGGTGTCGGGTCGACCCCCCTTCGAGGCTCAAGCTGCCCGAGGCCGGGTCTCCAGATCGCTCAAGCTCGGGTGTCATGCCTTAGGGCGGGAAAAGGCTGTCCCGCGGGTACATCTGTCGTGGCGCGAGGAACTCGTCGGGGAGATGCGGCCCGTCCCGTCTTGTAGGACGACGTTGGCGGTGGAGAAGGTGAGCTCCCAAAGAAAAGTCTCAGTGTGATGAGTGGAATCAAACGGGCGTGTGTGTGTGTTTCAGTGTGCAAGAGAGCTTGCCCTCTCCTGGTGGCCAGAAGCCTCCCCTTTATATACGCAAGGGGAGCTCACAAACAGGCGGAGGGCCTTAGAGATAGAAGGAATACAAGTTTTTGGGGCGGGGAAGAGTTCCCCGCACAAATATCGCGGCTGTCCTACTGTCAGGCGAGGCGTCGCGCCCTACTTCCCGGTTCGCGGCCGGTCGCGTAGAGTAGAATAGGGGTATTCGTATCCCGACACGTAGTGCGTGCGGTGACGAGCTCTGGCTGCGTCTGGCCGGTGTAGAAGGAGACAATGAGCTCGTCCCGCCGCCGCCGCATTCCCGCGTCGTGCACCGCCCGGCACGACACGCGGCCGGCCTGCGGGCGAGATCGTGGAGGCGCCACCGCGCCTTAAATGCTCGTGCTTGGGGTCGCGGGAAAACGTGGTGGTTAGAGAGAGAGCTAAGGAATTTGACCTCGTCCGCCGAGGTCATCCTTGTCGTATAGCGCTTGTCCCATGCGCTTGTCGAACCTCGTGGATCTCGACGGCTCAAGGCCGCGCGTCGCCGGCCGGATCTTGCCCCGCAGGCCGATATGATCGTGGGTTGCGCGCTGATCGCTGTGTCAACCCGCGATCTCATGAATCGTGTGCCGGGATTTTTTGTCGTCTTGGGTCCGCGCCGGAGCTCGTTCGAGGCGGAAAAGAGCTCGCCGCCGTGAGTGAAGCTCGTTTAACCTTCGCGCTCCCTAGGGAGCTCGCTCGGGAGCGGAGGTTTTTTCCCAAGAACGGCGCTCGAGCTCGCTTCATGAGCCTCCACGGCCGTGGGATTCGGGCCCCAGACAGAATGTCCTCATCGCAGCCAAGCCTTCTATGGCGGTAAATATCCCGCCGCTTTGACGAGTATGTTTCCTCTAATGCGCTGTTACGATGGGTTGGGATGATTGACTCGATCCGAATATCTCCGTCCCCACACAACCGTTAATATATGTTTCTACATGTGACATTAGGGACTCCTCGCTGATTTCAGCGTGAACTCAAAACAAAGAGAAGTTTTCAATCCGATTATAGAATCGAGCTAGACTTTTTGGCGGTTGTGGAATCAAATGCCTCACCCTAGAGAACCTAAATTTGAAGATGTGGACCATTAGAGAGTTTTCTAAGAATCACTTGTCATAGGCCCCAAAGTAGCACTTGTTCGGTGAAATCTTGGAAATCCGTCGAAAATCTGTGGTAATTCCACCTACGTCTAAACAAGAACAAGAAGGGAACGACACCGAAACTTACATAGGAAGTTAGGGTGGATAGGTTAGATCATGGTAGGATCAATTACATTGGCGCTGCCCAACCATTAAAATATGTTTCTGCATGTGACATTAGGGACCGCTCGCTGATTTCAGCGTGAACTCAAAACAAAGAGAAGTTTACAATCCGGTTATAGAATCGAGCTAGACTTTTTCGCGGGTTTATAGAATCGAAGCTAGACTTTTTCGCGGTTGTGGAATCAAGTGCCTCACCCGAGAGAGCCTAAATTTGAACAAGTGGACCATTAGAGAGTTTTCCTAAGAATCACTTGTCATAGGCCTCAAAGTAGCACTTGTTTAGAGTGAAATCTTGGAATTCCATCGAAAATCTCTATGTCGACCTACGCATCTAAACAAGAAGGGGAACGATACAAAAGGTACATAGAAAGTTAGGTGGATAGGTTAGATGATGGTTGATCAACTACATTCGTTACCCAACCGGTTAATATATGTTTCTCGGATGTGGCATTAGGGGACAACCGACGTTGATTTCAGCGAAACTCAAAACAAAGAGAAGTGTCCAATCCGGCTATAGAATCGAAGCTAGACTTTTTCGGTTGTGGAATCAAGTGCCTCACCCGAGAGCCTAAATTTGAACAAGTGGACCGATAGAGTGTTTTTTTTTCTAAGAATCACTTGTCATAGGCCTCAAAGTAGCATTTGTTTAGAGTGAAATCTTGGAATTCCATAAAAAATCTGCGGTAATGGACCCACGCATCGAAACAAGAAGGGAACGACAATGAAAAGGAATATAGGAAGTTAGGGTGGATAGGTTAGATGATGGTAGGATCAATTACATTATGCCTCCCAAACCGCTAAAAATATGTTTCGAGATGTGACATTAGGGACTGCTCACGCTGATTTCAGCGTGAACTCAAAACTAAGAGAAGTTTCCAATCCGGTTATAGAATTGAGCTAGACTTTTTGGCGGTTGTGGAATCAAATGCCTCACCCTAGAGAACCTAAATTTGAACAAGTGGACCATTAGAGTTTTTCTAAGAATCACTTGTCATAGGCCTCAAAGTAGCACTTGTTTAGAGTCAAATATTAGAACTCCATCGAAAATCTCTATGTCGATCTACGCACCAAACAAGAAGGGAACGACACGAAAAGGTACATAGGAAGTTAGGTGGATAGGTTAGATGATGGTAGGATCAATTACATTGCGCTACCCAACCGCTAATATATGTTTACGCATGTGACATTTGGGATCGCCACAAGCTGATTTCAGCGTGAATTCAAAACAAGGAGAAGTTTCCAATCCGGTTATAGAATCGAGCTAGACTTTTGGCGGTTGTGGAATCAAGCGCCTCATCCCGAGAGCCTAAATTTGGAACAAGAGGACCATTAGAGAGTTTTCCAAAGAATCACTTGTCATAGGCCTCAAAGTAGCACTTGTTTAGAGTGAAATCTTGGAATTCCATCGAAAATCTTCTATGTCGACCTACGCACCAAAAACAAGAAGGGGAACGATAATTAAAAGGTACATAGGAAGTTAGGGGTGGATAGGTTAGATGATGGTTGGATCACATACATTGCTTACCCCAACCGCAATATATGTTTATGGATGTGACATTAGGGACAGCTGTAAGCTGATTTCAGCGTGAACTAAAACAAAGAGAAGTGTCTAATCCGCTATAGAATCGAGCTAGACTTTTTCGCCGTTGTTGAATCAAGTGCCTCACCCGAGAGCCTAAATTTGAACATGTGGACCATTAGAGAGTTTTTCTAAGAATCACTTGTCATAGGCCTCAAAGTAGCACTTGTTTAGAGTGAAATCTTGGATTTCCATCGAAAATCTCTATGTCGACTTATGTAATAGAAACAAGAACGGAACGATACCTAAAGGTACATAGGAAGTTAGGGTGGATAGGTTAGATGATGGTAGGATCAATTACATTGCGGTACCCAACAGTTAAAATATGTTTCTGCATGTGACATTAGGGGACGTCACGCTGATTTCAGCGTGAACTCAAAACAAAGAGAAGTTTCCAATCCGCCTATAGAATCGAAGCTAGACTTTTTTGGCGGTTGTGTAATCAAATGCCTCACCCTAGAGAACCTAAATTTGAAGATGTGGACCATGAGAGTTTTTCTAACAATCACTTCTCATAGGCCCCAAAGTAACATTTGTTTACAATGAAATCTTGGAATTCCATCGAAAATCTGCGGGTCGACCTACGCATCAAAACAAGAAGGGGAACGACACCTAAAGTTACATAGGAAGTTAGGGTGGATAGGTTAGATGATGGTAGGATCAATTACATTGCGTACCCAACAAGTAAAATATGTTTCGCATGTGACATTAGGGATCTGCCAAGCTGATTTCAGCGAACTCAAAAAAAAGAGAAGTTTCCAACCGTATAGAATCGAGCTTTTTGGCGGTTGTGTAATCAAATGCCTCACCCTAGAGAACCTAAATTTGAAGATGTGGACCATGAGAGAGTTTTTTAAGAATCACTTGTCATAGGCCCCAATGCAACATTTGTTTACAATGAAATCTTAGAATTCCATCGAAAATCTCTATGTCGACCTACTTAAACAAGAAGAAGGGGAAATCGATACCTAAAGGTACATATTAAGTTAGGGTGGATAGGTTAGATGATGGTAGGATCAATTACATTGCGTTACCCAACCGTTAATAATATATGTTTCTACATGTGACATTAGGGACTGCTCGCGCTGATTTCAGCGTGAACTCAAAACAAAGAGAAGTTTTCAATCCAGTTATAGAATTGAGCTAGACTTTTTGGCGGTTGTGGAATCAAATGCCTCACCCTAGAGAACCTAAATTTCAAGATGTGGACCATTAGAGAGTTTTTTTCTAAGAATCACTTGTCATAGGCCCCAAAGTAGCACTTGTTCGAGAGTGAAATCTTGAAATCCATCGAAAATCTCTGCGGTCGCACCCACGCATCAAAACAAGAAGGGGAACGACACCTAAAGGAAACATAGGAAGTTAGGGTGGATAGGTTAGATGATGGTAGGATCAATTACATTGCGCCTCCCAACCGCTAAAATATAAGCTCGCGATGCGACATTAGGGGACTGCCCGCTGATTTCAGCGTGAACTCAAAACAAAGAGAAGTTTCCAACCGGTTATAGAATTGAGCTAGACTTTTTTAGCGGTTGTGAATCAAATGCCTCACCCTAGAGATCCCAAATTTGAACAAGTGGACCATTAGAGAGTTTTTCTAAGAATCACTTGTCATAGGCCTCAAAGTAGCACTTGTTTAGAGTGAAATCTTGATTTCCATCGAAAATCTCTATGTCGACTTATGTACCGAAAACAAGAAGGGGAACCATTACCTAAAGGAACATAGGAAGTTAGGTGGATAGGTTAGATGATGGTAGGATCAATTACATTATGCTCCCCCAACCGTTAAAATATGTTTCGCATGCGACATTAGGGACTGCCCGCTGATTTCAGCGTGAACTCAAAACAAAGAGAAGTTTCCAACCGTTATAGAATTGAGCTAGACTTTTTGGCGGTTGTGGAATCAAATGCCTCACCCTAGAGAACCTAAATTTGAACAAGTGACCATTAGAGAGTTTTTCTAAGAATCACTTGTCATAGGCCTCAAAGTAGCACTTGTTTAGAGTAAAATATTAGAATTCCATCGACAATCTCTATGTCGATCTATGTCGAAACAAGAAGGGGAACCACGCAAAGGTACATAGGAAGTTAGGGTGGATAGGTTAGATGATGGTAGATCAATTACATTATGCTACTCCAACCGTTAATATATGTTTCGCATGTGACATTTGGGGACTGCTCAAGCGCTGATTTCAGCGTGAATTCAAAACAAGGAGAAGTTTCCAATCCGGTTATAGAATCGAAGCTAGACTTTTTGGCGGTTGTGGAATCAAGTGCCTCATCCGAGAGCCTAAATTTGAACAAGAGGACCATTAGAGAGTTTTCCAAAGAATCACTTGTCATAGGCCTCAAAGTAGCACTTGTTTAGAGGAAATCTTGAATTCCATCGAAAATTCTATGCCACCCAATGCATCAAAACAAGAAGGGAACGATACGAAAGGTACATAGGAAGTTAGGGTGGATAGCTAGATGATGGTTGGATCAATTACATTGCGTTACCAACCCGTTAGTATATGTTTA
>JADLZK010004030.1:0-52025 GCA_015847255.1 Hyparrhenia diplandra | reverse complement strand
AAAGATTATGAGAACCCAGATAAGGTAACTGGTGACTCTTAGCTTGTTAACAAGCATCATAAATGGCACGATCTTGTTTTTCATGAATAACATGGTCAATAATGGAAAGGATACCCGGAACGATGGTGCCATAGAGGATGTCAGGTTTAAAAAAAGCATGCATGATCAATGAAAACAAGTAAATCGTTAAAGCCTAGATTTGGATGAAAATTCAAGACAAAAATTAAGTAAATTTACTCTGTGTGTAAACACATGGAAGACATGTCTCTTGTAACCCTAGTGGGATTCATACTTCCTAAGGGGTTGGGTGTTAGGTTGTGGGCCATTGAAAACCACACGGATTCAATCTTGTTCCCTCCTAAAATGAGTGCACCGATAGCCTATTTGAATCTTGTCGAGAACTACATGCAGCAAAACAACCTCTCACCTGTAGCCTAGAATCAATCTTGGTCACTAGAGTCACGGAATGAATCCATTTGGATCTTATATGCAAAATAACCGTCTTGAGATTATAGCAGCGAGGAATGAATTTCAATAGACTTATGTGATCTCTCACCATCCGGCTTCGAGAATGAATCCATGGTTGAATCGATGATTTTCGCGTCCCTGACGAACAGCGAGCGCTGGATTGGGTCACTTTTACTCACTCCCTCGGTCATATAAAAAAGCATTATCGCGTAATGCAGCTAAACTTTATATATACGCCTGCGTACGCGCAAACACGTGAGTACATCGATTCCCCATCGGTGGACAACACAAGATCGTACAATTCTAATGTAGCCAATAATATATTAAAATATCTATTCATCAACTATATATAAATAAATAAATTTGTTTATCTATTCAGCCAAATTTTGGGCTTATATAGACACTCCACAATGCAGTTTATACTCCAGTCTACAATGGGCATTTCTTTTATCTTTAAGGTAATATAAAAAGAAGCACGTTGTGAGTGCCCTTATTCTTTTTTTGATAACTGAAAGACTTTTGTGAGATTGCCCTTATTCTGAATGAACTAAATTGTACTCTATACTTTTTTTTTTTTTATATAAAACGGTTTTGTATTGAAAAATTGGCTAAGCAAACGTTTGGATTCTAATATAGACACATGTTTGGAGTAGAAAAACACAACGTTTGGAGCCATAGCCGATTTCTCGGTCGCCGCAGCAACGGCGCCGGCGCCGGCGTAGACAGACCGAACGGGCAACAGCCGGGCAGGCGGGAGACGCGGAGTGAGCGACCCAGCCAGCCCCTCGAGGCATCAAGGATGGAGCCGGGGAGCCAATTCGGAAGCAAAGCAAGGTGAGCCGAGAGCGGGATCTGGTGCGGAGGCAAGCGGCAGCGGCGGCGGCGGCGGCAGCATCAAGGTGTATCATGAGAGGCAGAGGCTGCAATTCTGTCTCCTCCATGCTCTCAACAACCTTCTGCAGGTAGATCCTATCTCTTTCTAGTTTCTACCATTATCTGTAATCCCCTTGACTTTTATGCTCATGTTCTATTAGCGTCCTGTGCTTATTACTTCCTTTAGATGTCCTTTGATCCCTGCATATCCTCTTTAGTTCCAAATTTCCCCTGGTCTCTATCGATTTACAGAGAGGAACTGATTGAGTTGCTTGTTCAAATTGTTAGAAGTTGGGCGTTGTGCTCCACTCCACTAGTTTATCTTATATTCACATATGGATTTAATCGAACCCAGCTGGTCACGGCATGTTTATCACGATACTTGGACGCACATTTATGTGTACTGCTCATCCGTTTGCGCACTTATTTTTCCACCCGTTGAATAAGTCTGGCGAAGATTTGCTTGTGAAACATGAATTTATATAGCCCGGGAGACACAGATCATGTAGACCCATTAACTCTATTGGTTATATGATAAATTGCAAAAGTGCTTCATGGATTATGTAGGCTGGATTACTGCAAAAGCATAGACAACAAGACGGAGTCACAATTCATGAAAGTATATAAAAAGTCACGATTCATGAAGTTTTTTCACGTGCTACCTGGGCACCTGGACTGGGATGTTCTTCTAAAAATAATTTTAAAAAAAATATTATTATGTTTTACATGCATACAGATGGTTTGCTCTTTTCGCTTATCCAATATGTATGTTATGAGATCATGAGTCTCTGAAACGGCAGTCCATTTTATGTACTATCTTTATTACTTTGGTTGGTGTGCCATATTTTGATTATTTATATCTAACTTCTGTAGACTAAATTAATTGTCAGTTATGTTTTCTGTAGTTCAGGAAAAGCAATATTTCACCGTGTTGGAGTTGGGCGGGATCGCTGGAAATCTTGTTCTCAATAATGATCCAAACAAGGAACAATGGACTCCTCTATCATTCATTTTTAAACCTCACCACAATGTTATAACTGGGAACTACGATATAAATGTTCTCATCGCGGCATTAGAAGCTAGGAAAGAAGAAGGTGGTTTGGCATGATCGTCGGAAAAGGGGCATCATCAATCCTCTGAATGCAGAAGCATTGGTAGGCCTGATGATCAATGTACCTGTCCGGGAGGTTCAAGAGGGCTCTGGACTGGCAGGCATTGGGTAGCAATTCGAAGCATTGATGGCATCTGGTTTAATTTGGACAGTGATCTTTCTGGACCCAAGCAGTTTGAGGATAAACAAAACGTGATTGGGTTCCTTGACCATATTATGCTCAGTCAAGGTGGAGAACTCATGGTCGTGCTGCAATGATGAATAACCCTATTGCCCCAGATCTCAAAAGGCTACCAAATAGCCTCTTCTGTAGCTGACTTACCAATACTTTTTAGTTGTCATCTCGATGGTGAGATCACGAGCACTGGGGCACCCACAGCAGAAATCATACTGGACAGGTGATTGATAAATGGAAGGTTCAGTTATTTTGCAACATTTACACTTCAAAAATGTGTTTGTGCTGACCCTTTGATTTACTGTTGTGCCCATCTCTGTCATATACTGGATTGCTAGCCAGGTGCTGCAGTAGGTAGGGTACATTAGCTTGCTAAAATGATCAAAACTGGTGAACTTCGATTCTCAACAAGAATAATATTTGCTGTGGATTTGTACAGAACTAGTGGGGAGGTTGCCCCTTTGTTGTCTTTTCATGCTTTGGAGAAACCAAGTTGTCTGAGCTTGTCTAGCATATGCTCTAAATTTGTCAGTTCGTTTTGTAAGTACTATTGGGTATCAAGATATGTAACATTTTCTATAGACTAGTCGATACCCCTGGAATAAGCAGAGCTATATTCCATCGTCTTTCAATTATTACAAAGCATAAAAATATTTTTTAGCCGTAAGATCATTGTTGTTTAATGCCATCATATTGAGTTTGGAAGGTGATGCTATTGAGCTTGTTATGGAGAAACTGTGGTGATTTTTTCTTCCCTCGCCCTTGGACTGCACGTGCAATTTGATTCAGTTGGGAAGCAAAATAACCAAATTAAAAAAATAGTGTAGTCTGTACATAAACCTCTATCTTCGCTGCCAAGTTTTCAAATAAAAAAAAAGATGTATTCTTCCAAATTTCAACGTCGAAGACTCAGAGATGTCAGGGAAACAAGAAAGTAATTTGCTATCAATAGTAAAATTGTCTGTACCCTTTCTTTTAAAAAACCGCCCTACAAAACTGGGGTCTTCAGAAATTCATAGTTTTTTGTTAATCTTTCAATAAAAAAACTGTAGCTTCAAAAAAACATCGCACATGGTATCATTAAAAAATCACCAAACATATTTACACCAATACACTTATTTGGAGAATACAAATATTCTTTAAGATTTTTGCAATCTGATGCGAATTTAAAAGAAAGTTTGGCAGTACATGTCCCCATAATAACAATCAACAATCTTTTTTAGGATGGATGGATGCCAGCGTACTTCAACTTCACAACTATTCAATTTGATCGTGTCCATCATAGGTATAGCATAACTTTACCTCGTAACTATTTTTTGTCCATCTTTCGCACAAAAAAATTATTCTGTCCATGCGGTGCCTCAGCGAGGTATCGCACATAATTCAATATTGAAGCCACTGACAGCAACAAGCCTCCACACTGCACACGCGACACGTACTTCGTAATTATTGGAGCATTTGTGTCAAAGCGCTACTGAGTTAGAATATCGGCAATCTTAAGTGCTATCTAATGTACATGAATTTGCATACAAAGTCGTAGTCAGTCCAAACTGTAGGCATTTTAATGCAGCTAGCCACAAAACTCACCAAGCTGTTTGGGTACAATGTACAAATTCTTTGGTTATAACAGCAACTGGTTGGAAGGGGCAGCGGCAAGAGAATCGGAGCAAAGGAAGCCTAGTTAGTTTGCCCATCTTCTTCCGCCAGTATGATATTGCAGTGCTGTAATGCTCATTGCGGATTTTCTTCGAGCTGCTCTCCAATCACACTTCTCCATCTCTTCCCTGGCAGCCTTTCCAATGGTTTCTCTGAGATCTTTTGAATTGAGCTGCTCTATCTTCCTCACACACTCATCAGAATCTCCAGGTGTAAACAAAAAGCATGTCTTACCCTCCTTGTCCTTGGGTATTATATCAGGTATCCCTCCAGCACGAGCAGCTTCGACTGGGACTCCAAAGCCATGGACTCCAGCACTACTTGCCGAGGGTCTCTCAGACTCTGAAGGCATTGCAAGCCACACTGGCGTATGCCTGTGAAACTCCCTCACCTTGGAAGCATTCCAGTAAAACTGTAAACATGCCCATGAACATTTTTCAACTCAGCCCACCATGCCCAGTAAAAAACATATAATATAAATATTTCTATTTTAAGAATAAAACCATTGCAAAAATCAAACGAATGGCCAAGCTTACCCCGTATTAGTTATTGATAGCGGTGCACAGAGATGTAGCTGTATTTTTAGTACGTACCAACTACTGTACTTCATATACCACTGTCCTGCATTGAACAATTATCACCTTCTATTAAAACAACTCACAAAGGCAACCCATGAATTGAAAGTATATTTGTCCACTTAGCAATTCAAAATAAATTGTTTACAGAAAGGGTATTTAGCAGAGCATGTAACACAGATAAAGTCATTTAACTGTATGTAAGTACTGATATGTGATTGACATACATATACAAATCTCATCATGTGCATCATACTAAAAAGTAACTACTGAGTGGTGTACCTGTATGGCCCATCTCAACAAAGGCAATCCTTGCTCTGGGAACCTCTCCATAACCCTGTATTTTGACAAAAGTAAACAAAACTCTAATGACATGACAGAATGCTGCAGAAAGTAAGTAGCCCATGAAAGAGTGCGACCAAATGAAATGTTTGTTTGGTAAAAAGCAATACGACATGCTGTGCATGCACAAAAGCTAAAAGGTCAAACCAAAGTAAACTAATGCTGACTTACGGAAAGCTGCAACGCGAAAACATGATAGCTCATTAGTTTCTGGAATTATAGCCAAAAAAATGATGGATGAAAAATCTATACCACATGGATGCTATAAATAATCACATTGGGTTAGTTAACTCGAGTTCATGCTGATGAGTAGTTACAGTTCACGCATGAAGTAAAGAAGCTCACCTTTTCAGAAAATCAAATTCTTTTCACGTCCAAAACGACCCACATGTATTACCAATGGTTTTTCTGGTTCACCACCACTAACGGGAGAGGAAAAAAAATTGTGTTAGTCAATACAAAGTTTCTTAACACTACTGTTATTAAATTGAAGCAATCAATGATACCTCAATCTGACACGCATTTCATGACTCAATATTTAGTATGGCTTTCAGAATCTACACCATTCCAAAAGCAGTATTCTGTTTGCTGAACAGGTATGAAGGTTATGTTTGCTCATGGATAGAGGGATCAAAAACTACAAAAACATTAATAATATTGTCACTTTTCAGTACTTAACCTGGTACTACTTTAGCGGTTTCCAAAGTCTTCAGCAACTAGCTACCGAAGGAACTAAGTAAAAGATCCTGCTGATCTGTGGAGGCATCCTTTGAAACAAAAAGTTCAGCGCACAGTAATGAAAACCATCAGATTTTATAGACCACTTTTCGTTAGCTGAGAACAAAATAGGGTGATAATATTGCTTGGCTTACTTATAAAACTCCATTGGGCTCAAGTAACCAATTTAAATTGTATCTAAGTATGTACCTGCAAGCCATAACAGCACATGAATTCAAAACCGCAAAAAGCATTAACAGCCATGACATCAAGCGGTAAAATTGCAATGGAAAAAATGATGCAGCCCAGTTGATGTCTACTGGGAAAAATGAAAAATGTCCGATCATTGTTCTAGCATATCAGAGGCAGAACGTTTGTTCATTGATTTCCCTCACACCACATCTATGTAGGGGTTCCCTTGTTTTGTATTCACGACAAACCTGTACTGGATCTATGTCCACACTCCATAAGCACTATACCAATAAGCTCACAATTGCACCCGAGGTTCTATACCCATATGACATATGATTGCTTCCGAAGCAGTTTGCCTCATGGTATCACCATCACCACAGGATCATAATGCCTGCCCAAAACTATTTTTAGTCTATTTCAGGACACATTTTGTTGAACTGATTTACTGAGGAATTCTCCATATCAACCAGAGCGCTGTGAAACTCAGTATTCAATTCTCCCTGAAATAGATTTATATGTAGGGCACATTCTCAATGCGGTATGTTACGTATGTACATGTACAACAAGTAAATGGCCCTTAACCAACATATTCACAGGACTATCCAGTTAGTATATAATCTGAATGATAGTCCAACTGGCTAGATTTTTACTGGAAATCTGGCCAAACCATTTTGATGATTATATTGCCACAAGTACACAGATCTTAAAAATGAAAAGTATTGACCCCACAGGGATCTATTTACTACAATGATGACTTATCTCATTCCATGAAACAAACTCATGCTCGTCAAAAGAATATCATTTCAGCAGGGAAGGGACTCACGCTGGAAGATGTGTGTGATAAGACATCATCATTGGAACTGATATCATCTTTGCGCTATAGCCAGGCGCGAGAACCTATAATCACATAACGTGATAAGCAAGGTGAAAAACGTTGGAAGGAATATAACACTTTGGGTATGCATTGATTACCATAATTCCAGGTGAGGTCGCATGGATAATGTCTGGCTTGAATTTATTCACCTCAGAAAATATTCTGGGGGCTCAATGCCAGCGAGGAGGGGAACATTTTGGTACAGAGGACATGGAAAGCTGAAAAAGAGGGTTTCAGGGAAACCGAAATTGCAAAACGACAAAGTATTCCAAAAAAGAATTTCAATGTGATCCTAAAATACACAACAGAACAAAATGTCATGAATAATCAATTTCAGTGCGCGATATGTGCCAAAGCGACTACAAAGATCATTTACACCTTTCTCTCTTTTGCTTCAACAAGGAAGCCGTAATCTATTTCAAAATGAATCCAAAAATGTGCTCTCAGTAAGGTTGTTATTACTAATTTACTATTCGTTATTGGTATTCCCTAGAGAGGGTAAAGATAGTCTATGTTGGGTTGCAAGATTACCTCCACGAGCCAATGACCTTTGCTCCATGGGAACTCTTCAGGAGCTCTTGTGTATAGTCACCACCAATACCTGAACCGAAAGTGAAGTTGACGTGAGCTGTGGGTAGAAATATAGTCATGAAGAAAATCTCATACCCCGGACTGTTTGGATGGATACAAGGGGCTAATCAGTAGCTAGCTAAAAATTAGACCGATTTAGCTCTAGTGCATTCAAACAGGACAACAAATAGGTGGGCTGGTCTTTTTTAGATAAGTTTTCAACTAGTTGGCGACATTGGCTAGCAGGCTAATTTTAGCCCAACTAGTAACTAACTCTAGCTCATCAGTAGACGTGAATTCTAGAATAATAATAATATGGTCTTGAAGAATATCTCATACATATACTATAGCACTCTATTATTAGACAAGGAAGAACAGGAGTGGTTACCTCATCGCCCATCTCTCGTAGATGTGATGAAGTTCTGAAACCGATTCTTTGTAGCCGGAAATATAACTGCAAAACATGGAAGCTATTGACTTAGCGGTAATCGGTGGTTAGATCGAAGAAGCGGCAGGTTTGACCAATCATTATCTTAGTGGCCCAGTGGCCTGCACACCGATCCGATCTAGCTCCACCTGACTAGCAGCTGAATGCCTGGGAAGAGAAGGAGACGCTAACGCGAAGGGCGATTTGCCTCGACGAAGAGAGCAGCGCGGCGTGGCCTGAGCTCCACTCGGCGTCCTTCCTCGGTCTGCGTGCAACAGCGGCACCTGCGCCTCCCTGTTTGCGACATCCTCCGACGCGAACACGAACGCGAGCGATCCTGGCACCGGCAGCAATAGGTCCACCGCTCAGGACGCAGCTGTTTCGCTTGTGCCGCTCACACGCGCGTGCCGCGGCCGCCCTTATCCTGCTTCCCCCGCGTCGTCGGCTCCCTCCCGTCCTGGGTCCCAGCCTGCCGCTTGACTTGCAACCCACGCGGGCAGGTGGCGGCGGCGGCGCGCGAAGCAGCTTCACGGCAACGCGCGGGCGCAGCAGGGCACCGGGACGCGACAGGGGCGTGGGGACGCGACGACGACGGCAGCGGGGACGTGGTTGTGGTGGACTGGCCGTGTGAGAGAGAGAGAGAACATGAAGTGGTGGAGGAAAAAAACGACGAGCAAGGAAACGAGCTGGCCAAAACAGAGGAGGGACAGACAGGGGAATCGAAACCGGATTCTCTCCAGCTGCCGAACGAAATCAAGCGGGACACGGCCGTCGACGAGAGGCAGAGAATAACTGTCAGGCAAAGGCCGCCGACCCGGCGTGGAATATGCTTTTCCGTGCGGGGTGGGTGGCCGTGGCCCCACCCGGTCCGGCCGGCCTGGAACGATTGGACTCGCCTGCCTGTGTGCCTGGTGCGGCGTGCGGGCGTGCGTCGAGTCCGATTCTTACCCGCGCGCTCAAATCCGCGGGGTGCCGTGTGTCTCGTTCGCCACGGTAGGGCAGGACTATGCAGGGAGCCACCAGTGGAGGGCCTAGCGTGGACTTGCGGTTGCCGATGATGCCATTACGAGGTACGGCCCGATGCCTCCGCCGCACCCTCCAGTCCAGCCCTAGCACTCACCCCGGACCGTTCGAGTTTAGCTTGAAAATGTGAGAACCCTAATTAAACCCTTAATTTCATTTATTTCTACTGATTATTATGACCGTGGTTTCAGAATTCAGCCTAGCACGATAAAAAATATATAAAAAAATCCACCACGACAATTATAAACAAATCAATATACGGGGAAATTCTCGCAAAAAAAATATATCACGAAATAGACAAGGTTATAAGCATGATTGGTTAGCTTTAAATTTTTGTGAACTAAAATCATGCCAGCCCAAAACTTTTACTTATATCGTTATTATCAAATCTGTTTATTGTCGAAAGACCAAGACACCAACGCATACGACCAAAATTTTGGCAGGTTTGAAACTTATTAAAATTGCATAAGAAGAAAAATGATTTATGCTATTGTTATGGAACATTGACACTCAACCAATTTTGTAACTAAGTTTTTTTTGCTCTAATTTTGAGGAGCCTAAGTTTTACCTCACTATGATTTTTAGTTGGGCAGAATTCAAAACAAACCAAACATGCCTTTATATCTGGTAGTCATGCTGAGGTATATAGACCGAAAAAACATACTTTTTACTTTTATCTGTAACTAAAAATGTATTCTAATATTTATTTGAAATCATAGGATTGAATATCTATTTATGTCTATTTTTTGTCAAACTTAAAATAGTTTTGTTTTATGCACTTATTTTAGGGCTTATTTGAATATCGAGGGGTAATTTAGACACCTAAAATTTAGCCAAATTAGCTCTAGCCTATATGGAATGGGGGCTAGTAGGTGGTGGACTACTTTTTTAGACAAGCCTTCAACTAGTATTAGCCAACTAGATGACTAATCTAATTAACTAGTCAAATTTTAGTCCCGGCTAGTAATAGCTCTAACTATTTTTGGATCGTTCTACGCTCATGTACACAACTTTACAGTTTTATCGTCGAGATGGTCGGTGGTAAGATACATTTTGTCATTTTCATGTGCTATGTAAAGTGCTAGAGGGATGGATGGATGTGCCACCGCCCAGAGATATCTTTTTTTTTTTTAGAGTAAAGGGTATATATGCTTTTATTCGAAACTGTTGAATGACCAAAAGAGGAATCGGTCAAAAAAAGTATCCATCGCCTCTTATTATGATAAAAGCTTTTGAAGATACCATTAGTGCAACAGTACACACATCATGGCAGAATCCATCGAAATCTTATCATGAGCTCTCTAGATATGTTGTGAATATCAAGTAAGGTCCTTCTTTGATCCTATGTCTAAAGTCTAGCCACTATATCGTAGTATCACTTCAACTTTTAAAGCTTTCAAACATGTGGTCTAAAAATTTAGCTAACCTTAAAAAAAGACCTTTTAGTTATCATACAAATAAGTTAGCATGATCTTGAGTTTTACACTCAATTTTAATTTAAACCTACTAAACTACCGTATAATCTAAACATGGATTAAAGCATGTGGCAACAGAGAAAGTTGTTTTTTTTTCTGAAGAGATACCGAGCATGCATGAGGCGGCCAGTTTCTTTACTGCTCACCTACTTCAACCGCAGAAGTTCACACGGAGTGCGTGTGTATGGTGTGGATCTAACTGATCTCTGGTCAGTAAATGTCTCAAAGATAGGCGTTAGAAACGTGAAGTGGCGGCGCTAAGCGACATTGCCACGCCCCCGCGTAACCGTAATTTATGGTACCAACAGTCCAACAGCAGGAGCCAGGATTCATTGATGAAACTGTTACAGTCGATCAACTTCTTAGTTTGTGCACGGCTGTAACGGCTTGTTCTCGTCGTTTGACCGCACATGGGTTTTGATTTTCCACGTGATCATGTTTACTTGTCTTCTCCGTTGATGCGAGATTATCCATTTTCGCATCACATGCCTGTACTGTCTACCCCCGTTTCCCCTTTTATTTACAGCATTTTAGATCTATCCGCAACTACTACAAAGCGAACGTCTGTTTACTGTAAGCTGCTGACCGATCGATCGTTCACAAAAATCCCGATGCAATCTCGCTCGCCCCCAGAAAAATGACCGTGGCTGTCGCAGTCCCTGCACGTGGAATCATTGGTGTGGACCGTGTGGTAGGGTGCCCTGGCCCCCTGGGTGAGAGCCGAGCGGACCCTCATGTGGCCGAGAGTTCACACGAAATGAAGAACAAAATGGGCATAAAAAAAAAGATTCTTGTGTTTAAACACTGAACGACGGAACTACACAAGAGCAGCACGAAGCCGACGTCGCGGTCACCGGTCTAGCTGATGGTGAGCGATCGATAATGCCATCCGGGCCGCCGCGAACGCATCAGTCGCCGCCCCGATCAATCAATCGTTCGACAGCAGCGCGGGACCATCGGCACGGATCTTTGATCTTTCGATCAGAATCGGAATTCCCAGCTCCGCCGGCAGCCGGGAATCGGTGGTTTTCGTAGGGGAAGCAACACCGACAAGAGTGGCTTTAACTTCTGGTCCAAGTACTTGTTGAGGGATGGCGTGCAAGACTTGCAAGGATTATTTAGCCGCGTCCTCGCTCGACTCCGGCTGTGCTATATGGATCAATTCCAATAGATGGATGGATGTATATTCATTTTCACCCCGTCGCGTCGATTGACGTGGAAGCAATTCACAACTCTTTTTCATTCCGTGAATCCGTGATGGCCGAAGCGACCGCGGTTGATTGGATACCAGGGTGGAATTCAACTTCGGCAGATGCCGTTCCGTGACTTGTGTCTTTTTTCGCGAATTTATACTGGTTGAAAACTAAGGCAGTCGTCAACATATCTAATCCGCATTTCCTTCGACGATTTTATGTCTGATTCACATGCTTCTTCCTTTTTTCACTTGAAAAAGTCCAAATGTTCATTCCCCTAAGTAAACATGAACATCTGGGGCTGGACAGGCTGTGTAGCAGGTATTCAGGTGCCAACTACTACCACTATCATCCATCCCCAAGTATAATTCCTGACGTTTTTGTTATAAAAATTAGATCGCAAGACAGAGGTACACCAGGTGTGATCTGCAGAATTCCGCTAGCGTGTCAAGTAAAATGCGAGTGACGTCTGTGACGCTACGCTGCTACACCACTTGCAGCTTCAACTTTGGATCCTGCCTAAATTAAGTAGCAAACAGAGTACACGAGATAGATCATCTACTACGTAATAATCGATAACAGAAAAAAAAAAAAAAGACATGGCCTACGCTTACCGGATATGATTCAGCAGGGAGAATAACCATTAGGCAGACAGTCCAACACAATCACAAATTTTAAATTGAGTTCGATCTGCAGGTGCAGCTGACAGCCATACTCATCTCGGCGCACTTGAGTATTCCTTCCCACTAGATGCAGCCTAAGCTGCAGATCTGAACTTTTCAAAAGCTGCATGCCCACTTACTAGATTGCAAAAAGTTTTCCTGTTTTGTTTTCTTAGGAACAAGTTCGTTTTTGAATTCTGGAGTTCTGCGTTTGTATAATTGTATATACAGGTTAATTTTTTGCACTTCTGCTTGTACCGTCTAGTTTTTTGGCTCTCCAATTTAGTTTTGATGGTTTTCTAATGGCTTACGACACTCCATCTATCTTCCTTTCACCATGTCGCCACCATGTGCGGCGTGTATATGCATAACAAAGATGAAAGATACCTCGACCATGAATAAGTTGGAGCTCGCTGAGTCATTCAATTACTGTTGATTCACTATGTGTAATACTATTTTATGATAACAAATGTCAAGACCCTATTTGACATAGCTCCACTTCATTTAGCGTTGTCATTTTTGTCTTTAGCCCCACGAGCTAGATGTCAAACAACTTCTGAAGTTGGTAGACAAAACGTGCCCAATGAAACCTGTGAGCTTACTTACTCCATCCCAAATTATAATTCATTTGACTTTTTTATACCAAATTTTATCACTGCCTTCTTATTTAAAAATTTATGTAGAACATTTTTTTTGTTTTACCATTCATCTTTTTTTTTTTACCACTCATCTTATTCAAAAATTTACGTAAAAATCATTTTTTTCTTGGCTTGCATTATTAATAGAAGTTCTTCGATAGCTTAAATAACTTTTGTTTCGTATGCTTTTTTTTTTTTTTGAATGACAAAGACACAACGCAGACGCCACAACACGCACGCCGCACCTCACCCCTACGAACACACGCGATTTCAAACTGCACCCCCCTATGAGCACCTCCTCCGGGACCGGAAAGACCTAAGTAGAGATTCTCGGTCACCATTTGGCTCGCCGCCGACTTTTAACGCCGCTACTCACTTAACGCATAATCGCCGGAAATCTTGTGAAAATCCCAAGAAAGGTGCGAAAGACCGGGCGATTTCAACCCCGGTGCAGAAGGCCCCACTGACCGCCCTACCATTGGACTACAAGCCAATTCGCTTTTGTTCAGACGCTACTCTTAGTAGATTATATTTTTTCCTAATATAAATACTGACAATGAACATTATATTTTTCCTAATATAAATACTCCTACATGGGCTTAAGAGTTCATGTTGGGCTGATCCATACCGTGTGGCCCGCCATAAAAAAGTAGATCGGGGCAGAAGGCGGCAACGCCCACTCCATTTCCGCCACTCCCGCCATCGACTCGGCATTTCCGCCGCCGCCGCCAGGCTACCGCTGCGCCGGCGAGTCGGCGATGGAGATGGACATGGAGATGCCAGATCCGGACGAGCTCGAGTGGATGGAGAGCCATGGCCCTAGTCCCTGAGGAAGAGGAGGACGCCTACTTCGACGACCTTGACGAGGGCTTCGTCCTGCCCCCGGAGATTCGGACAAACCGTGCGATTCCCCGCAGCTGCAGGACTCAGCCGCGCTACGATCAAGTATGCAATGCACCCCTTCTTTGTTTATCAGAACCTAGCCCTGGGTTGTTTCTATTGTTAACTAATTGGTCAAACGCGTGCGAAGATGAAGCGTCGGGCGGTTTGAAGCGGCCTCCGCCACCGCCACCGCCGGAGCAGGATGAGGAAGAGGAGAGGAGTAAGCGGAGAAACGTTGAGCAGGAGGACGCAGAGGACGAGGATTGGCTTCGCTACTTGCCGCCTCCCGCCCCTGAAATCATCGTCGCCGAGAAGACAATCTCGCGGTTCGCGTCGGAGATCCATGGAGACTCTATGCCCGTCACCGCTCCCAATGGGGAGAGGGTTTATGCCAAGCTTGCAATGGAGGGGTCGGTCGGTCGAGGAATTAGCGGAACTAGGCAAGGGGCCTCACTTCTCAACCCAAACAGCAAACCACAAGGGTTAGCTACTGAGTGATTTCTTGCTCGCTCTTACAGTACTTATTTCTCTGAAGATTAACAAAGCATTTTTTTCCAACCGGGGTAACCCATTTCCATTATATTAACGGAAGATTGACAAAGCATTTGGTTTGTTTGTTCACGTCGTATGTGTTTCTGCAGGTCTGCTCTCAGAATCCTTTCACTCACTAACAAGGCGTGCTGAGCAGGAGGCTTTAGCTAAGGTACATATGTAGATGCACACACGATCACGCTTCATGACTGTCCTTAAGACGTCATTGTTTAGTTATAACTAAACTGGGAGCAGTAGTACGATCTAAACTGAACTCTAAGAATCGAATGATCCTTATTTGGGAAACACTGCAAATTTAGTGGATATTGTTGAATAGTACTAGGAAAAGATGGTTACTCTTGCTACTTGAGCTTTTTATGGAAATTTTAACATTTTGCCCAAACGGGGTGCATGTGCGCGCTTTGTTCCTTGTGGGTTTCACTATGAAAAATTTCCACAAACATTCCGTAAGTTAAAATAATAATTCTATTGTTGAGTGGTTTAGAAGACAATGTTTGATTCTGAGCATTGGATTGTTCATAGGGTCTTCCAAGTGCACAGTATGGCCTAACCATGTCTACAACATGTATTGACTACTAGCTTAAGGAAGAGCTTGACTAATAATTTTATGATTAGTTATATACTTATAATAGGGCGTGATGATTAAATTATAAGCCAATTGAAGTGCTTGGCTAACATACTTTTCATTATGTATATCCAGGCATTGCAGGAAAGTACAGACTCAATAGACCGCGGTGGTTTGTTCAGTGACTCCAGTAGTCACAGAAAACTTTGGGTGGAGAAGTATGCACCAAATTCATTCACAGAGCTATTATGATGAGCACACAAAACCGAGAGGTAAAGCTATTCCAAATTGCACCTTTGCTACTTCAAAGTCAAGGTTTCTGTCTTTTGCCTAACATTTTCACTCGATATATGTGTATGTGCCTTCCCAGGTACTTCTATGATTAAAACAATGGGACGCCATTGTTTTTGGGTCCCATATTCGGGCAACGGGTGATGATGTCTTATCTGCCTTTAAGTGCCGACACTCTTCAACCATCCACAAGAATGCAAGTAACAGAAATTTCTTTTCCAAGAGTAAGGGGGGGTCCTCTTGCAAGTCAAGATGGCACACCCCTGAATGCACAAAGCAGCAATCCAGAAGGTTTGGGGTGGCTCCTTCAGCAAAAAGTCATCAGTTGATAATACACCAGAACAAAGGTGGGTCAACACTGCTGTGTTGTATGTTCAAGTTTTTGACCAAAAAGCTGTATAAATATTTGCTGGTTTTGTCACGATGGTTCACTACTACAATCAATACCCTCCTGATATTGCAGGTGTTGCTGCTATGTGGTCCACCTGGGCTTGGAAAGACCACACTTGCTCATGTTGCAGCCAGACATTGTGGCTACCATGTTGTGGAGGTCTGTGTTGTGATCATACAATGCTATCAGTGCGTTGGTTGTTTAACACACGATGATGCATGAATATTAAAGGTTTATGTGCTATATGATTAGTGCCGTATATATCTGCTGCTGTGCTTCCAAATCCCCCTGCTTCAGTTTTATTACATTGAAGTCATGACTACATTTCATTGCATAATATATTTGTGTCAATGCTATTATGTTACATTGAAAGCTGAGACCTAATTGATTTTCCTTCACGTTTGCTCCAAAACTAAAAACACTCTTTCTTCTAGTTAAAAAATGCCTTAGTGGTTGATTTGATTAGTTGGCCTGTTGAGCTCTAATGCTCCCCAGGAAGATAAATTGTGGTTTTTTCTGATAAGGTGGAAGATAAATTGTGGTTGGTAATCCATCCAATATAGTCTTTGGTCTGTCTTAGTATTATTAGAGTATATCCACACGATTTATCATGGACACTTCTAATTTAGCTAACCTACTGAATTCATGTTTTCAATTCAAGTTCTCTATGTTGCTTACATTCAGTATTAAATGCAGATTAATGCCAGTGATGACCGCTCTGCTTCTTCCATTGAAACTAAAATTTTGATGTAGTTCAGATGAACTCGATCATGTCAGATTCGAAGCCCAAGTGTCTGGTATGTTTAAAATGATGATACTGTGTCGAATAGCTCCTTTTTATATTATCTTGAGTATTCTGTTCTGTTTAGGTAATTGATGAAATTGATGGAGCACTTGGTGGTGGAAAAAGGTGCAGTGGAGGTCATCTTGAAGATGGTAATCCTCACCTGACATCTTATTTAGTACTTTGCTCAGCTTTACTTTTTACTTATTTTTTCGGCTTGCATGTATTTTTTTCACCTTACCAAACAAAGTTTTTGCATTACATGGTTTGTTCTTCTCTCGCAGATCAATGCTGAAAAGAGTAATAATTCCGACAGGAGCACTAATGGTGAGGAACCTCAAGTCCGAAAGGCATCTAGGAAAAGTCGAACAGCAAAACTACTGAGGCCTGTAAGCATTGAAGCTACTCTTTGCCACCATTTTTTATTTGTCTTTAAAGTCTACTAGATATAATAAGTACTAATTATACAATTTTCAAAGGTGATTTGTATATGCAATGACCTTTATGCTCCAGCCCTAAGACAACTGCGCCAAGTAGCCAAGTAATATATGTCCTTCTCTGTACTCATTGTGTTTGGTACAGTTGTAAACCACTAAATGTTTGATTATGAGGACCGGTTTAAATTCACAGGGTTCATGTGTTTGTGCAGCCAACAATTAGCCGTGGGTGAACAGGTGATGTGAATGCACTTATTCCTTTAGCTTTATCTCATGACAATTGGTTGTAGCCACAAACATAATTTTATCACAGCCCATCTTTTTAATACTTCACTTCTCCTTAGGCTCAAGTATATATGCAAAAATGAAGGTTTCAAGACAAGTTCGATCGCGCTTTCTGCATTAGCTGAGTACACTGGTATGGGTTCTTTAGCTTCATCCAAATGACACATTTTTTACTTTGAACGAAAACTGACAAATATTTTGAACTCTTGTTGTACAATGAATTAATAGGATTCACAATTCATTAACATAAAAATACTATCATCCAGCTGTTCAGCCTGATTAATAGAAATCTACTCTCTTAATAATTTGCATTGCAATCTTTGACCTGGCTATGAGGCTTTCCGCTCAATTCCTTTTTCCTTTGCTCTTATTGTGAACTCTAATACTTTCGTGGATGAATGGAAATTCTATTTGCATGGACTATCTTTTTGCCCACTGGAATGAATGGTTATTGTCATAGACATTGGACTGATGAGAAATATATCCCTGTAGAATGTGACATCCGTTCATGCTTAAACACGCCCAGTTTTTGAACAAGAAAAGAGTGGCACTAAGCATTGTAAGTGAACTGGTTTAGTTATCCATATGATGATGCTATCAATATATATATATGTTATTATTTACATAACGGTACGTATTATATGGAGCAGACGGCGCTCGATTCACAAGTCATTGGACAGAAAGATAAATCAAAAGCATCCTCGATGTTTGGAAGCAGGTATAATGTTTTTAATGCTTTCGCTTTCTCCTCTTGGGCTTCCTTTTTTGGCCGCGGCTAGGCCGTCAAATCTCTAAATATAACCTGTACATATAAACTATTTTCCCTATCTTAATGGAAGGGCAGAGCTCCTGCCATTTACTTTCAAAAAAAATAATGTTTTTCCCCTGTATCTTCAATTCTCTTTTATTTTCTGTGTATACAATCATTTATTCAAGCAATTGGTGTATTCCTGAAGTTTCGACATCGACTCTGAACATGAGTATTACCGCACCAATCATAACTAAAGCCATCTTATGGACCAATGCTATAGCGACTGCAGCTAAATATACTTCTCCAGCCCTGCTATCAACTTTATGAACCTTACCTTCTGATTACCCCTGTTCTTATATTTTAAATCAAGTATTAGGAGCCATGCTAGCAAATTTCCACCCAAAATCATCTTATTAAGTTTCATTGTTCCTCAGGTTTTGCAAAAAAAAAAAGACTCAAGCGGTCTGGAAAGGCTGAAAGCCTTTTCAACGAAGACAAGGACATAGACTCTCTCTTCACACTCATATCTAACCGTAAAATTTCTCTTTTGTCAGATTTCTTGCATTGTTTCTTTTAACGGGCATCACTTATTCATGTTAAATGTTCAATTTGCAGTGGTGATTATGAAAATACTATGGATGGGATCCATGAAAATTTCTTGAGACTATCGCATCATGACCCGATGTTGCAAAAAGACTGTGAGTATCTGTACAAAACACTATTCTTGGTTTATTATGTTAGGTGTTTGGCTTGCACAACTCTTGATTTTCTTCATCTATAATTCATTTTCATACTTACCGTAGCCCAAACTTCCATGCAGGTAAAATGTCTCGATATACTTGGAGTTTCAGATTCCTTGACCCAATATGTTTACCGGACTCAGCAGATGCCACTTCTTGGTAGAATCAGACTGGCTGTATATTTTCTTTTCTGTATTGAGATTTGACTAACAAAGGTGAACTACTTATTTCAGCATATCAACCTCCAATTGCTATCACTATAAAGCCGCATGGTTGCTCAAGTTGAGAAGCCAAATATTGAATGGCCAAAAGCTTTGCAGAGGTAATTTTTTCACAAAAATATATTTTTCCCTTCCCATTATTGGGATTAATGTAGATATTTTTTTCAGGTCTCGAGCATTGCTTTTAGAAAAGAAAGACATGTTGAAGACCTGGCAATACCAAATGTCGCCGTTTGTTTCAAGGCACCTCTCAGTAGAATCATTCGTTGAAGACATTGCTTCCCCTTTTTACATATTCTCTCTCCACTGAGTTTGAGACCTGTAAGTTGCCATTCATTAATCTAGTAATCTTACCAAACCTTGATAGTGAAATTACTCTGTTGGTACATTTATTTGCTCAAAACTCACCTGCCTTCAAGATGATGAACAAGTGAAGGTTAGTATTGCATGGTAATATATGTTTCTAATACTTTGAACAAGTTAAATATGGACATAAATGAAGCGCAGAAGTATGTATAGCTTAATTATTATTTTTGAAATAATATGACAACCAAGAAATAGGTTTAAGACCCTCGGTCAATCCACATTTACTAGTTGGGAATGTCTGAGTTCCAGATAGCGTTGCAAGTTTCAATACGCCTATATTTTCACGAGTTTACAAGGTTTCTAACAATGCATGATATTTTCAGGTAGCACTGAATTTGCTGTCAGAAAGAGAAAAGGATGACCTTGTGCAGCTAGTTGATACTATGGTCTCCTATTCAGTTACATACAGAAACACAAAGTTTATCCCTCAAGAAAAGGCAAACATATCTGTAGTGCCTCATGAAGTTTCATCACTCTCTTTTATCCTCCAATCAATGATGTCATAAATTTCAAGGTCTGTCTAATATTTCAGTCTTCATTACCAGTTTAACTTATGCACTCTTATTATAGTACCTAACATAGCAGTTGATATCAGGGCTATCAATCAGAGCACATTGGTCTGTCATTAGCCATGAAACAGGTTTTGGTGCATGAGGTGCGTGGCCCTTCTATATTTTAAGGATGCAAAGTTGTTTCATGTCTTGCTTAGCTCTTAATACCTTGCATAACTTAAATAACTTCTTAATTTGATGTTGAAAACTAAATGCATACCCTCTTGTTTCTCTGAGGTGATCATGCATTGTCTATAATATGTTAGCAAGTCACGTCGATACCTCTAAAAATAGTTGAGGAAAGCACCTTGCATTGCCAGTTGACAAAATATTGTTCATTGATTGTGACTCTATGACCCAGCTATCCCTTGACTCTTGCTGTACTAATGGAGGTTCTGAATTATTCAGTAACTCAATATGTGCTCTTTGAAATATTATGTTGCCAAATCTGGTGCTCTCTCACTTTTTTTTTTTGGCTTTATTTATTTTACATGAGAATCTGAATAAACCAAAACAAGTGATCACATGAGAAATTCAGTATAGAACAAAAGTGGTTTCTTCCTTCATCCTTGTGAACATACTATCCTTGATACAGGTAGAGAAGCAAAGGATCATTAAAGATAGTGCTGGCAAATTATTGAACCAATCTAATGATGGAGATATGAAGAGCGAAGCTTTATCAGCTATAAGGAAGAAAAACAGTAGCTAGTTCCATCCGTCCAGCTTTACATTCTTCCAAGGATAGTTCCAAGTGCAGCTCATCTACCCTTGAACCGCAATCAAACTCAGCCTCTAATGTGAATGGTAAAGATTCTGTACCTGCCAAAAACACTCCAGTCGCCCAACAAATTTCTTTTGACAGGTAATGTAGCAATATTAGATTATTATTAGTGAGATGTCAACTTGCCATTTTACCTGCAATTATGATTGTGGTGAAGTTTACCTATTTCTTTGACAAAAACAGGTTTAGGAAGGAAAGACCAGCAGATGCACAAACAAATAGTGATGTGGGGCTGCAAGGAGCAACACTTCAGAGGGATTCACGGCCTCTGATCTTCAAATATAATGAGGTGTTCTTTCTATCCATTGCTATGCCAAAGTACCTCCTGTGACCTGCTTCCATATAATAAACACATGCGCTAATAATCCTATGTCTCATGGAATTCTTTTGTTCGTCGTAATTAAATTTGCTGGATGTTATCCTAGGTCCAGCATGCTGGAATATGGATTCCCAGGTTGAAGTTGACATTGGGATTGGAAATAGCCCTTTTTAGAAGTTGTTTTGCTTAAGCTTTTGGAAGGTGAAAATTTTCTCAATGGCTTAAGCAAAAGTATTTAATGTGAGGATAGGTGAAACCTAGGGCTAAATCCAGTGATACACTAGATGCTTTTTTTGCATGCTCCCTAAGTATACGCTGTCAGAATGTTTTTATTTCTCAAACATTCAGGATAGCTGAATCATTGTATTAAAGAACCTGAGCAGAATGCAGCAAACTAAGTGCTATACTAACTCCATTGTGTAAAATTGATTCGCTACTTACGGTCATTATGTGTAATCAGTGATTCAATCATTTGATGCTTGATTATTTTTGTTGTTGTTGCCGAGATGTGTTTACCAGTGTCCTGTGATTGCAGTGTCTTTGGACTAGATTTTCCAAGACTCGTGGCTACATTTGTCCTTATTCCTTTTGCCATCATCTCATGAAGGTGACTATGCAATGTGCAGGGTTTCACAAAATGCTGTGAAAAGACCAGTGAGAGTTCGGGATCTTCTGCTCAGTTAGGCCTACCTGTACTTGTTCTGTAAAGTTATCCTTGTGTATTTATTTGTGAACTATCCTTTGCTGTATATTGATTGTATCATGGATATTGTAAGATAGAATGAACCATTGATATCAAAATTGAAATCCAAATAGTTAGTAATGTCACATACATTTTTTTTTATAACGAGTATTACGCCTCTTCTGGCTGGCTTGCATTTCAGAATCGTCTGTGGACAGCAGACATCATTATCCGAGGATGGCTCAACTAGATAGTATTCCCGATTAGGATGGCTTCAACAGAGATAGTATGCCCATAGTAAAAACAAATGCTGTAAACTACAATTTGGAATGAAACAGAGGAAGATGCCCTTATGCCAAACACACGAAACGGCAATCCACACATGGCGACAACTGCTGGACAACATTCGACGGCAAATACTCTTCGGCTTCAAATCAGTTCACTTTAGTTTTTTTAGATATATTGATTTTTGCTACGATTTAGGCTTTATACACTACGCCTACATACACAATAAAAAGAAATATATCGGAACTACAATTTAGAACCACGAGAGTAGACAGCTAAATCCAGAAACGAAGTGGCGGGCTCTCAATTTGTTCGTTTGTACTGTTGGGGCCTACGAGGATTGGGCCGCCTTCGTAGCCTTCCAGCAGCCCAATGCTGCGTCTGATTCATCGGCACCGCTGATTCATGTACGCTTGTGTGTGAAACTGTGAACTTGAAGAAAAGTCGTCGCCTCGTCTTACAGCCGAACAGCATGGCAGCGATGGGAACCGTCGTCGCCGGCGGCCGGAGCAGCACGATGAAGCAGCTCAACGTGGGGGCAAGCTTTTCTCGCTGGAGGCAAGCTCCCTTTCCCTCTCCCTCTCTCTCGGTTCCCCTTCCCCCACCCCAACCTTCGTGGACCGCGACCCAGCCCTCCTATCCGCCGTCCTCGCCGCCATCCGCTCCCCGTCCTCCGCAGCGCCCGACTTCCCCTGCGCGCGTCCTCCTCGACGAGGCCAACTTCTACGGCCTCCACGCCCAGCTTCTCGCCGCGCTATCCCTGCCGCCGCTCCGCGGCTTCTCAGCCTCCCTCGCCTCCACCCTCCGCCCCGCCTCCGAGCCCTTCCCCACCGCCCTTGCGCCGCACCACGACGGGTCACTATGCCTCGCCCACGGCGCCGGGCTGGTCACCTATTACTCCCCGGCGCTGGATCACCACACCACCTTCCGGACCCACCTCCACCGCATCACCTCCCTCGTGCAGCTGCCCCCCAGACTCGCCGTCCTTGGGTCTGACTCCGCTCCTGGGCTTCACGTCTACGACTTTCTCGATGGCGAACATGTCGCCTCCGTTCAGTGGTCGGATCCCACTGACACTCGCGTCGGCAAGGCCAAGGTCGTCGCCGTTGCGGCCCGTCCTCCTGCTGATGCCGCCGACAAGAATTCACCCATCTTGGCAACGTTTGAGTGCCCTCACCGGGAAAACTGCGTCCTGGCGGTTGACCCTGTAACTCTGAAGCCCACACAGGAGATTGGCCGGCAAAGTGGTAGTGGGGCGAAGTCATCGGCACCAGGTCGAGTGGTACACCTGCCGGCACTTGGGCTGGTATTTGCCTCATTCGTTAGTTCCGGAGCATTTGGCTACTCTGGTTACATGAGGCTATGGGATATTCGGTCTGGGAATGTGGTGTGGGAGACAAGCGAGCCAGGGGGAGCTGGAAGAAGCAGTAGGTTTGGGGATCCATTTGCAGATGCAGATGTGGATGTGAAGCAGCAGGCAATATACAAGGTTTGCTCAAAGTCAGGAGATTTTTTGCGGTGGCAGACCTGAGATGCCTTGGTAATGACCCTTGGGTGTATATGTCATCAGGACCTCGAGGTAGCGCAGGGAGGCTATGGCAGTGTTCTGTGTTGTCACCAGTCTCAAGTTTTTGTCAGCCGAAAAGGATGGATTGGAGGTTTGGTCCCGATTGGAAGAGCACCGCCACAACACAGGCGAATTGACAGAGCAAGGAATGAAGGAAAGACCCAAAAGTGAAGGAATTGATGAAAAGATTTATAGAAGTTGCTATGTGGACACAGAAGAGGATGCTAAACGTGGGATGATACAAATGATTGAAGGGGGTGAGACCGCTTGTTTGTGACAAGAGAAGAGATGCAAGGCGTGGAAGTGTGGGAGACCTCCCGCCTTGCTGGTTCTGTTTCTCTCTTTAGAGCATTCTCCTCTTGTGCACATGGAGTGACCATTCAGTAGGTCTACCAAGAGAATTGGAAGTGCATGATGCCATTCTTGTTCTTGGCTTGTGGCTTCATACATAATTCAGCACTGGACAAGTATGTGTTTTTATGTAGTCTTGCCTCCCAAGATATATTATGTATCACATGTCTAGCTTCTGCATTTGCATGTCATGGTAAATGCGTGAGAATAGAAAGAAATAATCTTCTTTGTTGTAAAACTCTTTTCTTAATATATTAGCATGAAGGTCTTAGCTTTTACAGTATCATTTGTGAAGAAGTTATAGCATTCTTGATTCACTGCAATATGTTTAGCAGTTTAGGTCACTTGTTAAATGTAATTATACTGCAGAGCAACCCTGTACTGAGAGCACCATACCAACTTGGTCTTGTAATCTTGTTAAATGTATTAGAATGATTTATTTTCTGACCTGGAAGTTTGTTGCTCAAAGTTTGAGGAAAAAAAAGATCAATGAACATGGAACTCTAAAAAACAATGATGCAATGAATCTTAAAACAAAAGGAGTAACCCTGAGCTGAGAGTATGATATCAGCATATTATTCTAATCTTGTTAAATGTGCTAGAACGATTTATTTTCTAGCATGAAAGTAACTTCTTGCTATCCGTGTCTTTAGAAGCTATTGGTTAGGAGTTAGGACTTAAGAGAAGAAGAGTAAAAATAATAGTCTAGGTGCTTGATATTTCATATTTAAAACAATAAATTGAAATAACCTAATCCGCTGGGCATAACCATATAGGAAGTGTTTGGGAAACTGGCAGAGACATTACCCCTGCCAGATGATTTATCTCTTACAAATCAGATGCATTTCATTCTAGTTGTTGTATTATATCTTTTTGAAAACTGCTGCAATTTCCTTGAAAGATGATGTTGTGGCAACTGCTTCAGTGAAGTCACTACAAGCAGATTGGTTAACTATTGACTATTCCCTCTTTCATCATCTTGGGCAATCTCATTATCATAGAACTTAAGGCTTTTATTTTTCTGTATCTTGCTAATCATCAAGAAAGAAATGTGTCACCTAAAATTCGTGATTGGTATGTTTTTGAGGCGTTGCAGCGAGGTGTGGTGCCCTACCCCCCATTCACAAATTTGTAGAGCACCTATCGTTTTTGTTTGAGCGGAAATTCATAGTTCGAATTGAACCCAGTAAATTGTGTTCTACATTGACCATGTTAAATGGGTCATCCATGAAGGCGCTGTGTAAACTAGAATTTTAGATACTAAAAATGCAGCACATCATACCTTGTTCCTAATTCTTGAGCACCCCAAAACAGAGGAGTCTAAAACGCATGGGGCTCGAACAGAGCACCCCAAAAACAGTGGGAGAGAATGGAGAGAAATGGTGCTGGTAAAACGCTGAGGTGGAGTGAGAATAGAAGAGGGAATGGAGCAGGTGGCTGGAAAACGCTGGGCTGCAGGCACAAATACAGAAAGTAACAATCAATTTGTGACATTAATTTTTAAGCATAATTAATCCATGATTTGACTTAATGGTGGTACAGTAAATATGTGCTAACAACTAGCATTATTGGAGAACTTAGAGTTAGTAACCGACTTATACCATTGCGGTGCCTTATAGCAAGGTTGATTATTGGTGCCAAGAGAACTATGAATAACTGCTCTCCCTCATTGGGGGGCCCAACAATTCAAAAAAAGAGAACTGTGAATAGGCAAAACTGGCATTCCTTTGGTGTAGGCAGCATTGTTGGGATTGTTAGCTCAGTCCCACGGTATTTTCTTGCAGCTTAGCCCTTACTTACATTACATGCAATCAAGAATAAACAGTTAAACCTGTACACGAATGAGTGTACATTTCATTATATTAGTGCGAGCAGCAGTGCATTACATTAGTATTTTTGGGCGATCTTAATACATTTGGGCATCGCCAGTTCCTATTAATTCGAGCAAATACAGCTCCTTTTTCTGATTTACTCCGACAGTACCTCTTTGAAACTCAAGGTAACTGAAACTGAATCACTATGCTCCCATAGCCAACTTCATCTCAATCTGTATATAACCTTTGACAACCATATGATCTTTTGTGTTGCTTCCTGGCATGGACATTTTGCTTTTTTATTCCTCTTATTATACAGGGAAGCCTCCTGTTAGGCGTATATGGTTCAGTGTTTGGCTTAAGGCCATACTTGTTGACGCGGCAGCATATGCAGTTCTGAAACCGTCACCATAAGCCGTTGATGTGTCATTGGCAATCTGGTGCATGAAGAACTCGCCCAGCTTCTTCTCCGTATGAGATATTCCGCCTTTCTTGGACGATGTTGGTGGATAAGACGAAGAGGAGGACGAGGCATAGGATGATGAAGGCTGCGCTGTGCCTTGGGATGAGGGAAGAATCTCTGATTCCAGCCACAGGTAAGACATGACCTGGCATATGCCTTCTTCAACCTCTGCGTTTAGGTTCCTGTAACCTGAAAAGTAGGGTTCAATAGAGCTTTTGAAGAAAAATATTATTTTAAATCAAATTCATAAATAAAGAATAAAAATGGGGCTATGGATGTTTTGTCCATCCATGTACCTTTTGAGGCGCAACCACCCGTGCATCAGCTCATGGGCGAGGATGGAGCCTGTTAGTAGCCTGCAATAAAGTTGGGACACAAATGATGCAGTGGCCATAGGATGTGAAAGAACCACAGTATTTGAATCAATTGCCTAACCTGGGGAGGCCGTACAAAAAAACAAGTATTGCAGTAACTTCGCATCTCCTAGTCAGCTTTTGTGGCTGAGTTCTCATGTCTAGCAATCGATTTCCACCAATTCTGGGCCTCCTAAGTATCTGCAGAAATAATGCACAGTCAAAATGGCAGAATTTGTCACTTTCATCAGCCGTATGCCCATGCTAATCAATACGAGCAGCCTGAACTTAAAAGAGCTTCTTTTTCAGTTCATCGCGATGGGTTACCCAATTAGACTATCTCACTGCAACCAGCCTAGCAACCGTCATCGTTTGAGTTGAACTTACACTGCTCACAGTCTGCTCCTCGGACAGACATAGGCCCCTTTGTTTCAGGCATGTGGTGTGGGCCCTGGATAATCCAGATGTGATGAACGTTAGTGTTTCTGAGGGCTGTACATTTTGCAGGAAAAAGCCAGAAGAAATACTCACTTTACTCTCTCCTTCCATGGCTTCATTAAGCGCTTGCCGCTCAACCAAGAGCATGGGTATCTGCTGGTCCAGTTTCATGTTCATCCCCTCATAGTAGTCTCTGATAGAATGGTACAGGGGCTGGCATTCACCGGTGTCCATGACTGCAGATCCCAGGCATTCCATGCAAAGGCTGCGGCCGTCTCCCAATGCCATATACTTTGTGTTCCTTGGCTGTAGAATTACAACCGAAAATTTTGAGGTTAAAATGCCTTTGAATATAATCAGTTAATGGTTAGCTATTTTGAAAACAGTAGCCACACTGGCGACCATTTTTATGTAGATTTATCATAGTGTGCAATATATGATAAATATTTTTTATTTGCATTTTTCTCTAGCATATGTACCTCCATTTTCTCACAGCTGCAGCACCGCGGCGTCCTGTCATGCTCATGCAAAGGGCAATACTTCTGGCCCCAGAATGGATGGGCTCTGTACTCTATCAAGCCACTCCTGTTCGTTGGGATCTGCATAAACACAAAAAGAAAATTGAGTTTCCTACACTGACAAACCGTAGTAATACTTATGCATATGCAGTTTATCAGTCTTCAGCGCAGATCATTCAGGTTTGAAAGGAAGCCTTACAAATTGAAGGCAGACGTGTCGCATTTTGGATGATGCAGCTCCTTGTAGCACAACTTGTGGTATGGATCTGTTCCCAGCAAGGTGAACTGGAAAACAGGAAGAAATAATAATGGGTAACATGTCTGATATCAGGAAGAAATAATTATGGATATGATCATTCTGATAACACTGTAACACACTTCCACGATGAAAGACAAGATGCCCCCTCTATTCCAAATTATAAGATGTTTTGGCTTTTCTAGGTAGTAGCTCAACAACTTTGTGCATATACCTTTTGATAGAAGGCTTGGTATGGATTTTCTGTCTATTGGTCAGTTGTGGCTTAGTAACAATAAATTCTTAGTTTGCAACATGTTATGTGCTGGGCTTTGAAAACTGAGAAATACGCTTGTTTTCAGGGAATAGCTTGGAAAGACATGAGGTCTATTCTCACGAGTCTAGCAATTTACAGGGATGGGGTTTACTTTGTCCACAAATGAAGAAGCTGGAATTTTCTGTTAAGTTGGAGGAGCTCAAGTGAAGGATAAGTGGGATAAGCTTATGTTTCAGGAAGCTCTGAATTGATGACCAGAGAAATCCCAGAGGAATTGAAGAGCAGGCTGTCCAACAAGTTGGTGACTGGTGCCCATGCTAGCAGAAAGCCTTGGTTTAGTTTTGGTGGTTGATGGTTCTCCAACTGGTTTAGAGCTTTGAGTTGTAGTTTTGATGTTTTTGTGCAATGGGTTGTTGAACTGTTTTGGAAAGGTGTGTTCCACCTGAACGCTGTAAAGGATGATGTTTGTCTTGGTTAATGCTAAGCCAGGGGCTCTATTACCTAGAATTCTAAAAAACTTAGATATATATTATGTCAATGTTTCTAGAAAAGCCAAAACGTCTTATAATTTGAAATGGGGAATAGCATACCTCGGTCTCACGGATAGGGTGATGGCAGGAGCTGCAGCGGAAGCACTGAGGGTGCCAGTAAATTCCCATGCAGCTCAAGTAATGGCCATGTCCTATCTCATGCTTGCAGCCTCCGCATACCCTGCAGCATGGACATTGATGTCATTGAAGCTGTTTTGGCGCAATAGAGGCGAGGTGTATGATGAAATGGTGTTGTGAGAACGGCTAACCTGTACCCTCTAGGTTGGGCCTGAGAGGGAGCATAGGGGTTATAAGGCGTGTAAGGGTTCATGTTGAGACTGTCCTGTATGGCTCTTGCAAGATCTTCGTCGTTGTTGTCTCCCTTATGGTTTTTCTCTGCAACGGGGTGCCAGGATGAAACAATCAAGAGAAATTTATACCATGCTGGCATTAAATGTATAGATATTCATCCATGTACCTTTGGGGGTTTGACATCCTCTGTAAGAGACTCTGCAATTGCACGGTCCAATTCTTCATTGTCATTCCTAGGTGGATCGTTCTGGAAACAGCAAAGAAAGATAATAGTCTTTAGCAACTGCTTGTTCGAAGCTAAAGAGCTTAAGATGGTACTGCAATGAATGGAAGTTGATTTGGATGTAAAAAATGTGAAACAGCACTGCTTGGATAGATCAAAGAGCCATTTGGAGAGAGTTGTAGAAGAAAGGAGGAGCTAAGTTACTAGTACAGTAGTAGTACCTTTGGTCTAACTGGCCGTTGGTGCCAAAGTGCGTCCTCCTCTTCTCCGGCCGTCACCTGCGGCCGCCGGTGGTTCGGTTCGCCGGGCTTCGGCCCCTTGAGGAAATTGCAGAGCCACTTCATGAAACCGGATCTCCTCTCTGTGTGCAGCGACATTAACATTAGATATATTAGATAGGCCAATCTAAATGTCGATGTACAGGATCCCACACATGGCTAAACCCGAAAAGCTGAGACTGAGAGCAACTTGCCACCTACCGTTTCCTGTCAGTTGACAGTAGGCAGGAAGGATGAATATCTTATTTGTTATTATAAGCAAATTTGTTGTACTCCTATGCTACTCCAAAGAGTAAATAAATTTGAATGATTTGAAACTTTTTATGGTGAAGGACATTAGACCATTGCAATTGTACTGCACTCCCTTTATCAGATAATATGTAGTAAAAATGGAAGTCATTATACAATGTAACAGTCAATAATCTATACAGCAGCTGTACTTGTACACCATCAAGTATTCATCACAGTTAGCTGAATTATATCTTTTCTTGTTATAAGATGAGGCCCTTAATAATTGGAACATGACTGAATGTATCAAATATTAAAATTAGAAGGGCCAGATATGTGTACCTGCACTGGACAAGAGCAACAAACACATGGATACAACACCGTACATTGCTTGGGTTAGCATGGCCCAGCCCCCTCTATACGCTGTGCTAATCAAAGTGATGTCTTCCTTATATATTCTACTCAATTGACAGGGCACGCAGTCAAGTCAGGGTCAGTGAAGCTATCTTGTCAGAGCTGAGTTAATCCTGGATTATAAGAGTCAGTTTCAGTCCACTTTTTCCTTCCCTCTGAATAACATTGATGCATGTTTGCATGGCAGTTACTGTTAGAAATGATCATCAGGTGATGCGAGTGGGTTGAGGCAGCCTGATGTTAGATCAATCAATGACCTAAGGTTGATCCGACAGAACCCTATTTTCTAGGCTGAGCCCACCATAATAGACGCTTCTATGTTTGACTTGTCGCGTCATCGATTTAATGGTGACGAACCCAAGAGAAAAAACTTCAGAAAAGGGGGCAAGATGTATTGGGAATCTAGTGGATAGTAGTCTCTAATGAAATTGGTTAGTCAATGATTGGATGTTGATAGATACACTAACCAAGTCCCAAATCAATTCTATCATGGAAAAGGATGAATGTTGCCACACTAATTATTAAGTCGTAAAAATCAATTTCTATCATGAAAAGGATGAGCCACACAACCATCCATGTAACCATGTTTCCCTTGACATGATGGCACTCTTTTAGTACGCTTTAGAAACCGGGAAAAGATAGATGAAAGGTTATTTTGCTTTTTTAAAACTAAGCATGATACCCATTTAGTGTTAAGTCAACACGGATTAAGCACCAGGAAACAAGAAGGTGAGAAATCCGTTCAGACTTTAGACAACGACAGAGTAACTTAATTTTACACATGCCAAAATAAGCACCATACACATCAGTAGGATAACAGAGTTGATGGCGACAAGAACATCCGTAAATTATGACAAAAACAAGAGATAAGAGATTACCATGATTGCACCGACCACAAGACCGCGAGGAGCACGCCATTTATGTTATGCAACCGGCCGGCGCCAACACAGCATATATATAGACACGCACAGGGCGAGCACTGGGCAAACTGAACCGAAAAAAAAACAGGAGCAAGAGTTCGGCAAGATCAACTACGGCGATTGCGATGTCTACGATGAGCAGTTGGGTGGTGAGGGCAAGAAGAAGAAGAAGAAGAAGCAAGAGCTGCAATGGACGGAGGAGGCGAGGGAGGACGGGGTTCTTAGAGAATAAAGCGGCGTGGTGGGAAGGCGCTGGCCGCGACAGAAAGAAAAGAATTGAAGGTGAAGCGAGCCAAGCCCCAAGGGCGGGCGGCACGGCATCGTTCTCGCCTCCTCCCTCCCGTTGCCTTGCCACAAACAAATGCAAGCCGTTGCCTTGCCAGTTGATGGATGGATGACGCATTTGCGGCGAGAAGAAGAATATATATTTGGAAAGAAAGGGAGATAGGAGAGCGCAGAGATTCCTTGTGTCAACGGGAATGTATGCTCGCATTAGCTCCTCCGCTTTTCTCATCAATCACTTCTTTTATGCCCTGCGGCGGGAAATGAGGGTCGATATGGACATGTTCGCTCTCATGCGCTTGCCACAAAGTTTTCGAATATTTTTTTGAAGTAATAAGCCAGAAAAAGATTTCGCGGTTGGGCTGGCTTGGCTGAGGACGATTTCGCGGGAGACGGGTCTCTCCGACTCGGAGAGCTGCACCTGCTTCCCGGGGCGTCGAGTCCGCACCTCGAGCAGGCGGCGGATGATGTCGTCGAGGAGCGGCGGCGTCCATGCCCCCCTCCCTCCGCCGTTGGCGCCGCCGCCCATCCCCGCCCCTGGCTGGGCTGAGCTGGAGAGAGATAGATCGGTGGAGATAGGGGTTTCGGGCGGCGCGTCGGGAAGGGCGAAAGGGGCGGAGGGACGGAGGGCACAGGCACAGCGGACCAGATAGCTGATAAAACTCTTGTTTCAGCTTGTCTTTGTTTCAGTGTTCTTGAATTCTTCGTGCATGATCTAATATTACTTTTCAGTTCAGTCGAATCGGAAAGAAAAAATCTTTTTCTAACACTCTACTGCACGTCTCAGGCTCAATAGTGATTCTAAACTCAACAACTTAGGAACAAACCAACAATGATTTTTTTTTTTTTTCAGTAGCGTCGGATGTTAGAGATGGTTTCATTTTTTAGCAACATATTACATAGTATGGTTTACCCTTGCAAGCTGAGAATGCCCGGTTTCGAAAGAAAAAAAGTCATTTAGTGGCTTGCCGCCATGGCTTTCCAATGTGCTTACTTTTTTTAAGTGGAGCACTGTCTTTATTCATTCAAGAAGTATAGTTACAAATGCCATCAAGGGCTCCAAAAACCAAACATGTTTGCCTATTGGTAAATTTGCAGAGCTTCTAGCTAGAAGCTACCTATTGGTAAATTTATAGAGCTTCTGGCTAGAAGATGTGCATCAATATTCGAACTTTTATGTAAAAAAGACTAAGGGGTTGTTTGGTTGAGCATGTCGGTTGCCCCGCCACACTCGCATATTTGGCGACCATGGTTCTTGGCTGCTTGTTTTGATGGCGTGTAGGTTTAGGTTGTTTGCTCTTGTCGTTTCTTCCCTCGTTTTGTGTAATAATTGCTGTCATGTGTATTTGTCCTTTTTTTTTTGTCGCTGTTGCGCACTGTTGTCTAGGGCTGTGGCAGAGGAAACGAAATGCCATCAAGGCTGTGGCGGCCACACACGCACCGTGGGCAAAGTGAGGGCTCAACCAAACAGCCCCTAAATCAATCCTAGAAAAGTTCTCAAATCTAGTCTTCTTCCTTTTTTTTTTTTTCTTTTTTTTTTTCATCCAATCATGACTTCCGATGTGCTTACTGCTGCGTGAGAAACACAGAGGCCCATTTTGATTCCCAAGTCACTACCGGGCTTTGACCATGTACCAGCCCGTGTAGCCCAGCAAGGTAATGCGACCCGCCAGTCTACAGTAGTAGCGAAGATAGTACATGGTGTTTTTTTTGCTAAGATGCTGAACTTTTCGGCTGGCTCGCAACTTTTCTTGTTCCATGATGAGGTCCGGGGATCGCACTGCCTAGCACTTGTACGGAGTACTGAGTCGTGTGCATGGACATGGACTCAGTACTCTCCTTATGGTTCAGAGAACATGGTGCGAGCCGTACCACTGCACAAAGTGATAAGGAAAACATCAGTCATCAGAACATCTTATTCAGACAAAGAATAAGAGAGAAATTGTACGTAAGCCAGCACGACAAAGTGATTACAGCGAATCTTGAGAACCCCGGTCTGTCTTTGTGTGCGCCAGGCACGCACACCACCACCAGCATTATCGTTCGTCCCCCTTGTGTGCGACTCAGATTTCAGATGCAGTAACTGTAACACACAAAGTTGTTCGCGAGTCTCTCGGATCCCATATACTACTCGAGTACAAAGTACGCTGCTGATGCAGATGAGTTTTACGAACCGCCGCTGACGAAGTTCGTTCTCCGATCCGTTACCAGAGTCCCAAACAGCGTGATTGAATCCTCTGGAACGCACGCGACTCTCCGCCAAAATACAGCTCGTTTTGCTGTGGCCGGCGGCAACTGCAGACAGACGAGCGTTACCAGCAGCACGGGATCGGGGATCTATCTCTGCGCGGTCAGACTGCCTGCACGTTTTGCCTTGTTGGGGAGCGCGACGTGGACAGTCGCATCTTGTCTCGCCCGCTGTCTCTGCTCTCGTCTCGCCTCGCCGCCCTGCCCGCCCGTTACCAGCGCGGCAGGGACAGCGGCCGCATGCGATCCCCCCGGACGACGAGACGAGCCCGTTCGTTGGGCAGAGCAATCCAGCCATTTTTTATCTCGGCACCGGTGCCATCTGCAGGTGAATAATGGAGTGGGTCAGTGAGACGTGACATGATGAGCCATGGAGATCGATGCCGGAGAGCGGAGACAGAGGAGCGCAGGATCAGGCCTTTCAACAATGATGATGGCTGGCCCTCCAAGCTTACAGGTACGGTATGTACTACGTTCCAATCCAGGTAGGCTCCGGCGGCCCGTCCCGGCGAGATGAGGCTCGCCATCAACCTCCGCCCTCGAACTCAACCAGTCCCGATCCCGATTGATCGATCGGTAGCTTGTCCACATCCAGCGTGATCATTCACCATCTCCCCGCCTATGCAAGTCTACAGGCACAGCGTCCTCGGTGTGACGAGCTGACAGTGCATGCATGGCGCATTATGCCCAAGTTGTCATGCCAACACCCACCAGCAGCAGTAGCTCACGCCGTACGAGTACATTGCTAAAATTTCAACTCTTTTTCAGTCTCTCTCCATCATCACAGGCACAGCGCCAAGTATAAAACGGGCGTCCTATACGGTTTAGATGTACATTCTGATATTTTTGAATCTAGTTTACCCATGGTACGGGCAATATTTTCTGTAAACAAGCGAAAACATGCTACAATACGCTATGTGAGTTTCAACGTTTATTTTTTACAAGTTTTTCTAACATCTAAACAAGCCCCTGCATACCACTCCCTCGGTCATGCCGACTACGTGAACAATTCCACAATAAAATGTTACTTTTGTTGTTACTTATAATATCACTAAAGATATTATAATGACGTTTTGTTTTTTATAATTTATAAAAAACTTTAAATAAGGCATAGACAGATACGAGTCACCCTGTTGAAAGACTCCTACTCGTATAGACAGACACCCCTGTTGCTGTCGCCGCCGGCCGGGCGGATCGCCTTTTGCCCTCGGCTTCCGTACCTTACCAGCACACAGCACACCGCGTTGTGATCGTCACGTTCCTTCTCCTCTTTTAAGCACCACCCAGCCTTTTGCCCCCTCCTTCCCTTTCCACCTCCGTCCTTCGATCAAAGCTTCCCGGCCGGCCTGCTTGAGCTTAGCTTTGCTTCCTCCATCACTTGTCAGACGATTCCTCCCTTTATGCTTCTCGACTTCTCGTTGCGCCGACATGATCTGATCACTTGATTGAGTCCGTGGCGACGACACTGAGGTTTGCTAGGCAAGCTGAAGCTGGTGGTGGAACGTAAAGATCGATCGGAGTCGGAGATGGCGGGTAGTGGTGGTGGCTCGCTCCTGCGCGGCTTCCTGTCCCTCTTCTTCCTCCTGTTCCTCCACATTGGCCATGGCGGTAGCTGCTGCTTCTCGCCTGGTCCCCATGCGCGGGCGCGGGAGGGAGGAGGATGAAGCGCGCGGACGCGGATGGGAAGGTAGGCGGCGGAGCTGGTGGGAGCAGCAAGAGGAGGAAGATATCGCCGTTGATCTTCTCCCCGGCACCGTCGTCCTCTGCCGTCACCAGCGATAGCGTCAGAGGAGCCCCGCAGGCATCGCCGTTCTCGCCACCAGCCTCCGGTTCTACCTCCACCGCATCTTCTCCTCCTCCAAACTCCGGGTCCGGGTCCGGGGCCAAGAGCGGCGGCACCGTCGCGGGCAGCAGGAGGGAAAGAGGAGGCGTGTCCCTCGCCGCTGGCGGCCCAGTCTCTGCCGCACCAGCCTTCGACGTCGACGGTGGTGCTGTCCACGCCGTCGTCACCGTGCGCGTCGTCGTCGCCCTTCATGTCGCCGCTCTCCGGTGCGCTCCCTCAGCGCCACCCCGTCCCGTCCTCGCCGCAGAAGCTGATGCAGGCGAGCAGGCAGTCGTCGTCGCGGTCGTTCGCCGCCCGCGGCGACGTGTTGTTCCCCTGCAAGGTGTGCGGCGAGGTGCTGGGCAGGCCGCACCCTGCTGGAGCTCCACCAGGCGATGAAGCACTCCCCGTCGGAGCTCACCCCCCTCAGACTCCAGCCCAACATCATCCGCATGATCTTCCTCGCCGGGTGGGAAGCCCGCGGCGGCGTCCGGTGCCGGTGCCGGCAACGGCACGGCGAGGGCCCCACTCCGCGGTGCGCCGCATCCTCAGGATCCACCACAACCCGCCGCGCGCGCGCTGGCCCGCTTCGAGGGAGTACCGCGACGTCGTCCGCGCCCCGTGCCGCGCGGCATGCGCCAGCTGGGGGCGGCGCCGTCGTGGGAGGAGCGGTGCATCGCGGACGGCAACGAGCGCCTGCGCTTCCACTGCTCCACCATGCTCTGCTCCCGGGCGGCGGCGGCGTGTGCGGGAGCCCCTACTGCTGCGTGTGCAGCACCCCTGCGGCACGGCTTCGCGGGCAAGCAGGCCGACACGACGGCATCGCCACCTACGCCTCCGCGTGGGCCGCGCACGCGTCCCGCTGCCCGGACGACGTGGAGCGCGAGTTCGCCCTCCAGGTGCGCCGCGCCATGCTGGTGTGCCGCGTCGTGGCGGGCCGCGTCGCCCGGAGGCCCCGCGCGCTGGACGAGACAAGGTGGCTACGACTCCATGGTCCCCGTGCGCGGCGGCGGCGCTGTCGCTGTCGGGGGCTGACGACGTCGAGCCGCTGGTGTACAACCCCCAGAGCAGTGCTCCGTGCTTCGTCATCCTCACACCAGCTAGTCGTCGTGTATAGCCTTTTCCACTGTTCATTGCCCCCACCATCCCATCCTTCCCCGTTTGGGTGGACGGATGCTGTGGTCACGCACCGTGGGCCGTGGCGCTCCGGACTTTCTGTTGATCGTGCAATCAACAGTGGCCGATGCCGTCCTGTAATATGCCGCGGATCCGATCCAAAGCTTGATAGGGTGGGTGGCCAAGGCGCTGTGAATCGTGATGATACGGAGTTGAGCCTACAAGATGCGAATGGGACGCGCCAGAACCATAATGTTGTTAAGTTATTATTAAGTAGTGTTTGTGGTTTTGTATGTGTTTTGTAGCTGTCACCGTTTTGTTGGTCCCCGCTACATGGTCTAATGTTTCTGCACCATAATCCTCCGGATGACTTCTCATTTGCTGTTGATCTGTTTTTTCACAGTTGCATCTATCTATCAATAGAATAGCCAAAGCTATACATTTGTTTCGGCACCGGTACCTATTTAGTTGTAGGAAGACAATGCTCCATCGTCGGTTCTAGATTGTAAGTTGTTCTAGGTTCCCCAAATGTCGACGAGCAGCACCCAGTCGATGAGCAACAATTCCACAAGAGGAGCTAAAATACACCGGTTGGAAAAAGAACGACGGCTTATGAACGGAGGTCATCCGAAGTTCCAAAACATGAGGAGGACAACGGTGACAACCCCCAAACTCACGAAATATCCATATTTGGCGGAAAGCAAAAGCGAGCACGCACACAACTTGGACACATACCACCCCTGCATTGCCTACCACGCTTTCTTTCCCGGGCATGACGGTCATTCTCGCCGCTCAAGAACTTTGGAAGGCACCGGCGCCACCGAAAGTGAAATTCTTCTTCTAGTTGGCATTGCATCGGCGTCTCTAGATTGTCGAGCAACGCGCATGAGGCACGATCTATAGCAGGCATCATCGATCGCGCAGCTTTTGTGGGACAAAGCATGACAAGACCGTTGATCACCTCTTTGCGGGCTACGCCTTCACAAGAGAGGTCACGCACTCGCCGTCGTAGCACGCTGGCCACGCCCACCTCGGACCGGGCCCTCTCTCCGAGCTCATCCCTTGGTGGATGCGAGTCGAGGGCCACCGCAGCCTTATAGCGTGCAAGGGATTTGACTCGCTTCGGTGTTGATCTCCTAGGAGATTTTTGACCTCGGACAACATCTCTAGGATGCCATCCTCCCCTCCGCCGAATCACCCGATGAAGGATCCCTGGTGCTGCGAGCTATCAAAGTCTTCGGCCTCTCTTAGGCTACATCCCGGTGGCGCCCTAGCAAGCTTTTTAAGAGTACAATTGTTATAACCCAAAACACAACTTCAACCACCGCCAAGCTGATGGCCCTATCGTTGTGTGGCATCTTGCTTCTCGACACGGCGCTTAAATTGTTTTCTCACTTCTCTTAATGAATTTAAAAAAAAAAACCGGCGCAGATTGATGTAAACTTAATGCAGTAGTTCTATATTCTCCATGCGAAAAAGAGAGTTCCCAGAATTCCCGATGTTTTTTTTGGGCGAATCGGTAGCGTCTCCAGACCGCTGTTATCAGCTCAACGTTATTGGCTGGCAGATGGGTCACAAATCGCGATCTTTGGTGTGACGACTGTCGCGAAGACTTTCGAATACGAAACGGAGCGCACAAACACGCTTCGCCGTCCCATCCAGCAGCATATCCGTCCCAAAGGCCCATGCCTGTAGATCGCGGCGGCCGGCGACGCCACTCTGCCCCGATACACGCACGCTTGTTCCCTCGTTTTCCCGCGGTGGAGATCACAAGCCAGCAGCACGGCTAATGCCTGATGCCGATGCCCGATGTGGCCCGGCGAAAATTGTCGCCTCCCGACCACAGTCCACGGCCTCATGTGCGCCGTGGTGCCTCGGGCGCTTCGCGGCACGCTGCCGCGCAGCTTCCCGCGTCACCAAAGGGCGGGGTGAGTGGCGAATGACCCTGCCGTTTAACGTTTACTCCTTCACCGTGTGGGCATCGCCACCTTCCATTCCATTCACCGTGGCGTGCCGTCCGCGCTCCGGCACCCCATTCATTTTCCATCAACTTGCAGCTACGTAGTTTAGCCCCTGTCTCTGACGAAGATATAAGGTTACAATAAAAAGCCATTCCACAATTTGCGATTTTTATTTCATATAAACCATGCTTTGGCCTTTCGCCTTTATTTAACTTTTTTAATAAATATTACCATTTTTGTTTTAATTTCATTACATGGGTAAAAGAGAACGAAGATAATTTACATAAAAAAATTTGAATAAGGAGGCGAAGGTCAACGTAGTTTACTATGAAAATCAAAATATAATCCGAAGTGAAAGACAGCAGTCCACAGACAGACTAAGATAGGATTTTTTTAGTACTAATCCTTGTCATCCCCCATCGTTAATCAGGCAAGCGACGGTTGGCTTCTTCTTGCTCCCCGTCCCCAAGTCCCCATCAGAAGAAGAAAGGGTCAAACCCAAAACCCCAGCCTCGCCAGCAGCCTGCATCACTCGTTTCCATTTAAAAATCTGTTTTTCTCCTTGGAAATCTGCTTGGCGAATCCCAGAAAATTTTGAATTTCCAAATCAGATTGCAACTGCTTATATAAGCGTGCACCACCCGCGTTTCTCTTTATCCGACTCGACCGCTAGCCAAATCGGGATATACAGATCAAACGGTGCACGGTGGGAGCGTGAAGCAAGCCAGCGGCAATGGAATCCCTAGCCGCCACCTCCGTGTTTACCTCGCCCTCCCGCGTCGCCGTCCCGGCGGCGGGCCCCGGTAGGGCGGGGACGGTGAGTGTATCCGGCCAGGCGGAGGAGCGGAACCAGCGGGGTGAGGCCGACCGTGACGCCGCAGGCGAGCTCGGTGGTGAGCAGGAGCGCGGGTGGCGGCGAAGGCGGCGGAGGGAGGACAAGAGGGCGGTTCTTCGAGGCGGCGGCGGGGAGCGGGAAGGGAACCTGGTGCCCAAAATGGGACCATCGTGTCGGACCATCTCACCCCCGTGCTCGCCTATCGCCGCCTCGTCCCCGAGGACAACGTCGACGCCCCCAGCTTCCTCTTCGAGTCCGTCGAGCAGGGGCCACAAGGCACCACCAACGTCGTACGTCTCCCATGTTCTTCCCTCGTTCAAAATCTGCTACTCCCTTTATCGTTTCTTATCGTCGTTATAAGAATGCGGGATTGATTTGAATGATCCGATTGTACTGCAGGGCCGATACAGCATGGTGGGAGCCCACCCGGTGATGGAGATTGTGGCCAAAGAACACAAGGTTACGCCTTCATGGACCATTTGAGGGGCCAAGTGACAGAGCGTGACGGTGGACGACCTGATGCAGATTCCCAGAAACATCATGGAGGGATGGGTACCCACAGCAAATTGACGAGCTCCTGAATCCTTCTCTGGTGAGCAGCCCTCATTGCTGAGACAGAGAGAAGGTTTGATGTTGCTGATGATGTTAATCATCGCATCTGTTTTGTTTGTGATAGGTGGATGGGTTGGGTTCTTTTCTTTGATACCGTTAGGTATGTTGAGAAGAAGAAACTACCGTTCTCTGGTGCTCCCTCAGGACGATAGGAACCTTCCTGATGTGCACTTGGGGCTCTATGATGATGTTCTAGTCTTTGACAATGTTGAGAAGGTACTTATCCCAGAATTCCTGTTTTTGCTTGTCTCGTTCGTAACTACATATGTTAGTCTCAGTGTTTTAGAGAGAGTACTGTCCCACAGTTCCATTTATGATTTAGTTAATCACTTTTGTGTTGGAGCACCAATTTGGAAAGCAGAATAAGATAATTAGTTTAATTTAGAAAAGTTAACTATACTAATAGTCTAATACTAAAGATTATGCATGTTATATTGTGTATCTTCATGTCAAAAGCAGACAGAAACTACTACACTCAGTGTTGATGCATTTAAGTAATTTAAAATCTTATGAGGCAAAAATAACGCTTCCTATAGCTGTATTTGACTTGTGGTATTTATCCCTTGGAGACAATTTGTGGAAAATATGTGTTTCATTTCAAAATGACATGGCTCTTTTCTTGTTTTATTAGAAAGTGTATGTTATCCATTGGGTCAATGTGGACGGTATGCATCTGTTGAGGAAGCATACCAAGATGGCAGGTCTCGGCTGGATCTGTTGCTATCGAAAAGTGCACAATTCAATGTGTAAGCTAAACTGCCCATTTCTATCCTGCTACTTATCTTGTTTGATAATCCTTAAATCTATTTTGCTTTTGGATTTCAGCCCTACACTTCTCTCCTGGATTTGTGAAGCTGCACACCTTCGCCAGTTTGGCGACCTTTGAAACGTAAAGTCAACCATGACGAAAGTGATGAGTATAAGAATGCTTTCTGTTATGCAGGCTAAGGAACATATTATGGCTGGGGATATCTTCCAGATTGTTTTAAGCCAGAGGTTCGAGACGAACATATGCCAACCCATTAGAGGTTTATCGAGCCTTGCTATGTGTGAACCCTAAGCCCATACATGGCGCATATGTACAGGTATACACATAGAAGCATGAAGTAATGCCCTATTTGAACATTTTTATGCGCTAATCATTTGCCTTCAGGTTCTAATCAACACCCTTTGATTGTCTATTTAGGCAAGAGGATGTGTGTTGGTTGCATCTAGTCCTGGAAATTCTTACACGAGTCAGTAAGGTATATGGATTTTGGACCTCTTGCGCTATTCATTAGATTTCAAAATTGTCCTCTCGCTAATATGCACATGTTTTAACTTTCAGGGAAGATTATTAATCGACCAATTTGCTGGAACTGTTAGAAGGGGCAAAACAGAGAAGGAAAGATCAAAATGCAAGAGCAACAACTATTAAGTGATGAAAACAGTGTGCCGAAAGCACATAATGCTTGTAGACTTAGGAAGGAATGACGTTGGCAAGGTATGTATTTCTTTTTGCCTTGTTATTAGAAAGAAGCCCATAATATCTACTAGACTACTACACATTGCATTTTTGACATAATAACAAAAATTTTCCTCCCACCACGCGACTTCACATGTATATCATTAAGAAGAGGGGCCGAAAAGAATGGCTGACATAATAACAATGCTATTTTTGCTTTTTGTTTCTTTTGAATTATTTTCTGTTGTTAACTACATTCTGACATGATAAGCTGGACAAGAACGGCTAGTATGCAATTCTTCAATAGTATTGTATGGATGCTTTTCTGATGACTTATGGTTTAATAGGTCTCCAAACCTGATCAGTGAAGGTGGAAGTTGATGAACATTGAGCGATACTCCCCATGTTATGCACATCAGTTCAACGGGTTAGGCTGTTCTTTATGTTATATAATAAAGCTCTTATGATATAAAATTTATGCTTTGGAACTTTATACAAGATTGATAATCACAAAACAATCACTTTCATTGAACTTGATTTAGGTGATCCGTTTTGCTGCTGCCCTGGAAGGGCTGCTTTATTTTGTTTGTACTTAAAACCCTCTATTCTCAATCTTAAATGAAGGGCAGAGCTCCTGCCATTTTTCAAAAAAAAAAATATAAAAAATGATTTAGCATGTTTTTAAGGGTTTATTAACAGCAAGGGGCTTTAGCCCAAAATATACACAAAAAATATTAACTTATCAAGTGATTCTTGGAGTAGTATTCTTTATTTGGCATTAAGGAATAGCCTAAGCATTTGGGGTTTAGCTTGAAAATACAAAAAACAATCTGTTATGCAACTCACCAAGCCACATGCAATGTTGTTTCTAATTATCTTGTTTGGCTTATTGTATGAGCACCTTCTGATTGTGCACTTTTGTCACCTTTTTGTTTTGTCTCCCATCTTATTTAGCATGCATAAGAGATTTTGATTATTGAGGTGTGTACATGGTGAAAGATTTTGGAAAATATTATAATGTAAATGCCAAAAAAAAAAATAACATCTAGTTGAATTCTTGCAGGTCAGTGGACAGTTGGATGATCATCTCCAGAGTTGATGCCCCTGAGAGCGCATTGCCTGCTGGGAACAGTCAGTGGTGCTCCAAAAGGTGAAGTTTTCCTTCCAATATTCTTATTTGTATAACAATTTGCTAACAACCTCGTATATGTATTTTTGTGACATGTCTGCCAAATTTTATGCCTCTTTGATATATGTTTAAAACTTAATTCAGACATGGGTTTAAATATGTCACTATCGGGTTTTAGCATTTTTATTATAATTTGGCATGTATTTGATATAGGTTATTAATCTATCTGTCTCTAATTGCATTGTAAATGACATTGATAGATCTATCTTGCTATGTTGCTCGGTTTAGCAGCGCTGGCATTGCTTTGACATGATGGTTCTAAAAACCTTTACCATCCTTTAATGTTCTAAAACCTTAACCATCCTACCGGCCATTTTTTTTTAAAAAAAATTACCCTTCTTTTGAATACTGTTGTTTAAATGAGTTCATTCTCTTCAAATAAGTATTGCTTAAAAGAAAATTTATTTATGTGATCAGGTAAAAGCCATGGAGTTGATAGATAAGTTGAAGTTACAAGACGAGACCATATAGTGGTGGTCCAGGGAGGAATATCGCTTGATGGTGATATGCAAATTGCACTTTCTCTGCGCACTCATCGCTTTCTCAACAGCGCAAGCCACAACACGCATGTATTCGCATAAAGATGTAGATAGGCCGGGAGTGGGGTTGCCTATCCCCAGGCTGGTGCAGGCATTGTTGCCGCATAGTAGCCCGGTAGACGCATCTAACAACGTGAATGCGAGAACAAGGCTGCAGCCCTAGCTCGCCATCGATCTTGCAGAGTCAGCTTTTGTAGACAAAAGAATAGTGTGATTTGAGAATTTCTGTATTAGTTATATTGCCCTCATGTTTCTTACCCACTTTCCGTTAGGAAAAATGTTGTTAGTGGGTGGAGAAAAAGCCATGTTTATGCTCTCTAGGGAATCAAATAAATATGGGAATTCAAGGTTATGACATGAATATTGCTTGTTCTACGGAAGCTAGGATTTAGGTAGGCCCATTAGAGTAGTATAGTCTCTTAGAACAACTCCAATGGTAATTTGTTTGTTGCAATATTATATTGCATAGTTATATGCTAGTGGTATATATTTTCTCCTCTCAAATCTTTTGACAAGTTTTACAGTGTATCACCGTGAGACAATCATGTGTAATTACAACTCAGTGTTGAATAATATAACCTGCCAAACATAGAACTTAAATTCGTGTCCCTGTATACCCTCGGTGTCCTATGAGGCTGTGAGCTCTGCAACAAAGGTATAAGTTCCGCCAAGTTAGAGAAGAGTTTTCTATCGGCAGAAGCAGGCAATTATGAGCAGAAAGAGATACACCTATAGTAGGAAAAAACAAGAAATATTAGCCTTATGCAATGAGCAAATGCAGAACACCTTAACACAGTTTTCTTTAATTTTCATAGTATACCGATGACAATGTCATTCACTTTTTTTCCCACAAAAAGGACTGGCGGACTGTTGCAGACGGTATAGCTCATGAAGAGCATCACGGGTCGTTAAAAGGCATTATAAAGGAAAACATTACCCTGTTGAATGGTTATTCAGAGACGATCATGTTAAGCGAGATGAATGGAGATAAATTGGGATCATACTTTAAGCCGTATATTATGCAGGAATACTGTGAGCACAGTTTTTAAATTTTCGAAGACACTAATTAATCTTGTTCCTGCAATGTATCCCTACAAATGTAAGCTTTAATAATAAAGAGTGCATGAGAGCAATTGCCAAATTTAACTACACCTCCTTTGCAAAAGAAAAAAGAAGATGAGCTTTACAGTTACTGTATACATAAGTAATTCACAGAGGCCTTCGCATCCCATGTAGCTCTGAAACAGGATGAAAATGGATCAGGCCTTCCATATATGAAGAGGATTTTGTCAGCGCTCAGCACAGTAAACCTTGTGGGAGGTGCTGGCCACAACTCTGAAGACATCAAACAAGATTCCAAGCTGATTGTCTATCACGTCACCTTGGTGATAATTTCAGTTGTGGTAAATTGACAGCTGTTCATGTTGGTCTGTGTACTGTATGATTTCCATCCGGATTGGCTTTGGTGCTTTGCTTGAGGACGGTCTGCAGCCGTAAATCCCCCAAAGCCACCGGTACCGCCGCCGGGTTCTTTTCAGCACACCTGGTGGAACTGCATTTTGGTGATCAATTTCTGTTTGCTAGATAGCATATCAACAACCTGCTTCATGTTTGGCCTTCTGCTGACGCGGGCTTGTGTACAACAACAATGCCACCTTGATGAAACGAAAGCATTTGCTCCTCTGAAACTTCTTTTTCCAGTTCCGATCAACAATTTCAAGAGTCTACCTTTCTTCCCGCAGCTTCCATGTCTGCAGTTTAACCCATGCATGTTTCAACTATTTTTTTTTCCAAGAAGCAGCTATATATTAAGTATAAACTTGTAAAGTTAGAACACCATCGTCAACATGTACTGTGAGTCCATCATGGAAGAAGTTGGTACTTATTAGGTGCATGTGTGAGTCTACAGTCCATCAAGAGCTGATGCAATCATGGCAAATACCAAGAGGGGAAAATGAGTTACCCATTCCACAAGAATGGCATGTTAGGCCCCCAACTTGACTTACAAGTACTTTCACCACTTATCATTTCCCAAGAAGAAGCACTTCAAAACTATATATGTTCCGCTTTCTTGGTTAATTGTCCCAACAAGGCATACTCTGGTGCCAAATAACCCTGCAAGAAAATTATATATTTAGATTACATTTCAAGTATGGTAGAACAGACTGCAAACTACAATTAGTCGACCAGCCGACTGGTAAACTGGCTAAAAAATAACAAAATCGCTACACTTGGGTAAAATCAGAATAACACAATGAAAAAAATGACATGAGATACAAATAACTTCATTGTATATAAGCAAATAAGTACGGGGAAAATGATTCCTTTCGCAAGGAATATACATAAAAGATCAGAGATGCACTAACATTGGATCCTGCAACACGTGTGCTGATGTGAGTGATGTATCAGGGGAAGAAGCTTGGCCAATCCAAAATCTCAATTTGGGCAGCAAAGCTCTTATCAAGTAAAATGTTGCTAGCCTTGATATCACGCGATGGACAATGCGGTTGTGCGTCCTCATGAAGAAAGTAAGGCCAGAAGCAGTTCAATACATATAGCAGCTCTTTTCACCAGTCAATGGGATACATTTATTCTTTTTGGTCCTGGCTATAATTCACAGAGTAAAGATTAATACATTTGATTGACCCGACTGAGAAAGTATAACTTCACATTGAACTTACAAGTGATAAAGCATTTGCCAAACTATTGTTCTCTGCATACCATACACCAACATTCTGTTATTCCCTTCAACGCAGCAACAATCAGCTTGACAAGGTTTGGGTGCCTAACATTTGATATGACATTGATCTCTGTCAAGAATTCACTGAATTCCTTGTTTTGACTCAGCTGCAAGCTTTTTATTGCAACTAGAGTGCCATCTTTCAGAGTTTCCCTAAATGAGGAACAGCCTTTGTTAGTCATTGACTACAGTATTTGCAAAGTTCCTCAAAACATGCATTTAGAGTAGAAGCAATAAGCACGAATTTTAAACAAAAATGCATAAACAAGTCCTGGGGATTACCTTATACACTGCTCCAAAACCCCATGACCAATGCAGTTCAACATGTGAAAGTTTGAATCGCAGTCTTCAACTCATTTAGGAGAATACCTTTACATTATTTCCAGCTCTTGATATTACATGACCTGCACTTTTATCAGAGTTGCATCATCAATGCTGTTAATCAAAAGAACACAGACAGGAAAGAAATGTCAGCACAGAGCGCACTGAAATAGGGCGACAGACACTTTGGTCAATAACTAAAATCTTCAATGATAAAAAAGATCACTTATAGAAAACATGTTTGTATATTAGTTTGACCAACAACAGAAAAAAAGGTTTATCTTTGTGCAAGAGGTGTACAAAAGTCTATTGCTATCATCATTATTCTAACGTCTAAATCATGGTATATAGTTTCTGTTTGGGCGATAGGATCCCTAATACAGGAAATGGCTACAAGGCTGTTCTACTGGCTTGATGATTTCAGTTGATTCAATAGTTTTTAGAGTTTAAGGGCTGAGCCCCAGTCTATTAACCAGACCAATAGACCACATTCAGCGTTTACAGTTCAGCAGACGTGGATACCACCCCTCTGATCAGTTTGATTCAATAGTATTCTGTAGTATGAGATTGAGAGATGCTGCTTTACTACTCCTAGAGTTCTAGTGCTACTGGCTATGATTTACATCTCATTGAAGCCTCACTTGCACGCAGCAATGCATGGTTTACAAAAAAAAAAAAAGAATACATAAGAACACTGAAAAGACAGTTTCATACCCTGATGAATACCTTTTGGGATCAAGATTATACCTCACGAAGCATGGATTACCCACTATTTTTGGTATGTTGGGTGTGTGCTACTATGCCCTGCATCAACGTGTGGCTAAAAAAGAACAATTTACAATCTTGTCCACACTTTTAATGTATCGCGACACAACACAAGCGTTCTTCAATTCAGAAGATGGGAATGTTTAGTCACGATATTGAGCAGTGATCGCCTCCAACCATGTGCTCACAGAACGGATGTACCTGAACGAGGACGTATCTTGCCCTGACTTGAGGCCGCCCTCGCAAGCAGCCGACGGAACTCCCCATGTTCCAAATCCCAATCCGCTGCCTTCTCCAGAAGTTCACACGAAGCCAGTTCTAGTTCGTGAATCACGGAACTGCGCAGAGGGTGCGGAGCTATTAGTGAGTAAAATAAAACTGTAATAAAAGCCAGTTTGGGTGTGGATAGACGAACCTACACTCTGCTCGTTCGCAACACGCTACAGAAACTGGAAGGCAAGGAACGAAATCGAGGACAAAATGAGCAAGAATCTTGAGAAACTCATGTAAATAGCCGGATTTGATGCGCCCAGTCCTGGATGCGCCATACTGCTCTCGAAGCAGGCAAGAATCGGAGCAAGTACCTGGCCGACGGAAGACGGGATCAACTCCGCAGGCCGCGCAGCTCCGGGCTGTCTGCTTCCTCCGCTCCCTCACCTTCCCGGGCGTTCCGCCTCCGCGTCGCGTTGGCACCGCCGGCGCGCATTCGACACCACCTGTCGAGGACAGGGTGGAGGTGGGTAGGAGGCGGCCGATACGCACCTGGCAGTTCGTGCCGCCCCGCCTTTGCTGTCGTTTTTTGCTCGCTTCTGGCGACGCGCGCGGTCGCAGATCGGCAGTCGGCACTCAGCAGGCACCCCAGGTAGCCAAGCCACCCACACACCGTTGAAGTCCACGTTTTCTAGCGCCAAAAACCGGCGACCAGCGAGCGAACCCAGGGCAAGTACTTCTCCTACCCAGCCCCGGTCCCCAGCGGCCAGCGCCCCACCAGTGGCGATGGCGGGAATTGAACACCGCGTGGCGTAAATCCGCGCCCCCGGCAACAGGCTTGTGTGGTGGGGAGGCCGCCGCTGACCGTGTGAGAAAGGATGAGCTGCGCTGCTCACTTGCTCGAGCATGTGGTCCCGTGACATTTGTTTTCCTTTCAACCGGCTTATGTTATGGTCAAAAAGAACTGATGAATAGGGATTAATGCTTGAGAACCGAGTTCTTTTGAGACAGATTGAATGTTCCAGAAGCCAAGTCAGAATGCCCCACTCAGGTCATAGCATCACATTTGGAATTCTAGTGTCAGACTACTGTTACTTACTAGTCGTTCCAAATATCTTGTAGGGTAGATTAGGCATAACCAAACCGCTATACGGTTGACCGTAGACGCGCTGACAGGAAGTGAAAAGTGCTCCGTTCCAGTCCGTGGCGGCGATGAAGGATTGCGCATTTGCGCTACTGGTACATTGTAGGTGGTGTTGATCATTCGCTCCATGTCCCAGTAAACAGAGTGACATCATGACTCATGAGCAGTGAGATGGATGCTATATGCTCGCATTCACAATCAATTCAATGCTGGAATGCTAAACGCATGTCATGTGTCATTAGTGGCATCGACACGTCGTCTATCCCTTCCTGTTCACACTTGCTCGAGACGAGATGTGCCGCATGCAGTTACGCGGAACATGCTTGCTTGTTTACGTGTTTGTTCAACACAAGCAACATTTATGATTTTAAGGTCAGGGAACGTTTGCTATGCTGCTGCCTCTAATCTACTCCTAAAAATTAATATGCTGTTGCCTGCTATTCACACAGAACACATGATTCTGATTTGGGTCAGAAACTCAAAAGATCGAGTGCCGGGACACGTTTGCTTGTCAATGACACGAGAAGCTTAGGAGGAGCCATGTGGGTGTTACAAAACAACAATGATCAATGATAGAGTCTAACTCACATACATATATCATTTCCCCTTCTGTTTTAAAATTATAAAGAGATTTTGACTTTTATAGATACATTATTATTTATCATGACTAATGCATATCTAAGAGCTATCCTCGGTATGGTCATCACTAGCTGACATGGCCCATAAAATAGTAAAAACCAAAAATAACTTGGTAAACCTTGGTGGGGATATGCAGATGAGCCTACGGTGAGCAGAGGCCTAGAGATTCTTTTTCAGAAGCATGTGAAACTAGGTGATATCCTCATTGATGCTTTTCTAATAACTTTTCTCTTCACATATTAAACACAAAAATGATGTGAGTCGGTGAAGTCAGCCACCCGCTCAACTTTACCCTAAGCTGCTGCTGAAGCTCAGTCCAAACCACATCTAGCTCCTTCCGTTGTAGCACTACTGTAGTAGACCACTACTTTAGCTTTGGCCAGAGGAGATTGGTGGAGCTGGAGGAGTCGCTTTTTATTAGGGCTTCACGCTCTCCGCCATGCATAGGTCCAAAACAAGCACCCCAGGCATGTTTTGGATCATTGCCCGCATTATTATAATCTAAGATTATACATAGGAGTTATTATAATTAAGATTATGAAATCTAATAATAAGAGTAGTTTGCTAATGAATAATGGTGATTGATTATGGTGGGTTAAAGTTAAAAGTTCTTATCTTATCCTTTATAGTTTGGCACGCTTGGACAATCTCTGTTGGAGAGCAAGCGCAGGTTAGATCTATGCTTTTATGTAATTATTTGAATAATTCATAAATTTGCAACATACCATGTTAGATATTCACTATGTGAATACTCATGTGAGAAGTCTAACATATATATTTTCTATTTTATGATTTTTCTACAATTTAGTATAAAAGATTAGAGGAAATATGACCATCACTTGTAGCAAAAGCATCAAGTCTAAAACCATATAAGGGGTTATCTTATCGGGTTTTTGGAAAAGTTTAGTAGAAAATTTGGTTTTTATAGTTTGGGCTAAAAGCAGCTTTATCCTCAATAGTTGAGGGGGTTATGTACACTTCAGTAATATAAAAAGAAAAATATGCTAAAAGCTAAAACAAAAAGAACATTTTATGGAGAAAGAATGAACCAAAATTAATTATCGTTAGGGTCTCTAACCTTCACAGATTGACACCTAATTCTTAGATCTAAACAGGATCATGATAATAAACGACACAAAAGATATATATGATAAGCAGAGAAGACTAATCTAGATAATAATATATATGCCATTGGAAATCAATTCGAAGGTATCAAAACAATAAAAGCACTAATTATAATTAACTCAGCTAAATAGATGTACTATGGACATGAACTAGATGTTTGGAGGGAGAAAAGCACCAAAGAGATGTAGAAAATAATAGAAAGGTCTAGTTCTTAATTATATAAGATGCTATTAGAGACTAATATGGAGGGAGGATAAGAAATCAAAGCACATATAACATCATTAACTAGCTAATTGGACTATTTAAGCATCTAACTAACTGAGGGGGTGGATAGAAATGTTGAGGGTGCCAGACCCTCACCCTAGGTTGGTGACTCCAGGACACGGACCTAGAAACACTATCCATCCCATGCTTCCAAATCACACAAAAGTTGCACCAAATTTTTGAGGCTATAGGAGCAACAACATATCACTCCACCGCAACGTAGCCGGGCAGGGAGATCGCCCCTATGTGGATTGAAGCTCTTGATCTGCTCTACAACAACTTCATGTGAGCGAGAGAAAAAAAGAATTGGATGTGTTGCACATTCAACGAAGAGCATCTCCAAGAGTCTTTCTCGAAATTTATTGTCTAAATCATTGCTTGAAGAGTCATTTGAGTATATCTTTTATATCCTTTTATACCTTCTTTTGTATCTTTTGGGCACTTTTAAAGAGCCATCTTCACTGATGATAGAGCCATCTTCACTATTCATCTTTGGCTAGCAAGAAATACAGAATAAAAAGATGTCTATATTTGGGGATCCAATTAAAGAGAACGTTGGGGAGTATCATAAAAGATATCTATTCCATGTATAAGATGTTTCAGATAAAAAAAGATGAATAGATAGTCATATTCTGAATGGTAATTTGTTACTGCAACTAGAACATTTCAACAAAAAATTACAATACCATTCGTGATAAATAGACTCATATTCTGAATGGTAATGTAATTTTTTTGTTGGCAGTAGTTATTTTTAAGAATACTATTTAAACATACCTAAATACTCCTCCGCTCCAAAAATAAATGACGCTGCCTCGAGAAACATCTACCGCAATTATATATTAAAAATAGGATTAATATTTATATTACATAATTAGTATCATTGGAAAGATCTTTTGATCTAGTTTTTAACAAATTTATTTGGAGATTTAAATCTTCTACATATTTTTCTATAAATCGAAAGTCAAACTTAGACACGTAAAAACCCAAAAACGTCGTTTATTTTGGGATGGAGGAAGTATTAATTATATTTTTAATTATAAAACACAAGTGATATTCTTAAAAACTAACTACCCTGCTATTTGTACGGGCTATCTCTCTAGTTCTGCATTGACATAAAGTTTTTAAATGCCAGTGGCAGCCGCAAAGCAAAGGAGATGTGCAGAGTATCTCTATTTGTTTTTAAGCCGGTCACGCTGTTATAAAGACAAACAAAAATCAACAGAATGTCCTTTAGCAATACGGCCAGATCTGTCCAGCCAACATTCTACAGTATCATATCATGTGCATCCAACACGTACGCCTGACGCCTGATAGTCTTATCGGGGTGTACTGTACTAGTGAGTAAGGCAGGACGTGAGCGTCCGCCTGGCTAGACGACGGTTAGAGATTGACTCCCAAGCGCGCGCGTAAACAAGGGGATCCCTCGTCCCCAGATCATCAGCTGCACGGAGCCAGGGAGAGGGTGAGGGAGGATGCCCTGATCTGGCCTGGATCGATCGATGAATAGACACCGGTTGCTCTGCAGTCCTTGCGTCGGTTCCGGCGTGCTGTAAAATACAGGCAGCCATCGATCGATGGGCTCTGTCATCGGCACGGCGGCGAGCGGCCTCGGTGGGCTCGTCGGGAACGTCATCTCGTCGCCGTTCAACTCTGTCTCCTGCGAGTACGTACGTTCGTCTCAAGACAACCAATAGTGGTGTATTTCTAGACTGAATCTGAATTGGACACCACTGATCTCGTTTTACTTTCCTTTCTGTCACAAAAATTAAAAGGCGCGTTTGCTCGGGGACATGGGACTTGCTCTGCTTCATCGAGCACCTCTGTGTCACAAGCGTGCTCAAGTTCATCTTGGCTCTCATCCTCGTTCTCATCGGTGATTCACTTCGTCGCGCATGCACACCCTACATTGCCAATCCAGAAAGAGAAAAATGTAATTGACCTCATTCGTTCTGCTACCTTAATCTCAATCTTGTTCACGCAGTGCTCTACGTCTTC
>JADLZK010004029.1:0-17488 GCA_015847255.1 Hyparrhenia diplandra | reverse complement strand
GTGGTAGGCCACCAAATGTCGGGTGTTTGATGAAATGCCAAAGAGGGGGAGGGGGTGGTAAGGCCACCGAATGCCGCTTGTAAGGTCACCCTATCCCGGCCGGATGATATCAAACACAAATATGAACCTAGCCTAATTTAATAGTATTCCTTTATAAGAATATTCCTTCTAAGGGAAGCAAAAAGAGGAATGTGAGTCAATTTTTTTTGTTTTTGCAAAAATCCAAGGATGGTAGACTAGTTTAGCAAACTCTTGGAGATCACTGTCATTTTACTTTTAATTGTGAGAAATTATGAAATTTAACCTTGTCGCTAGAAATATGACACAAAATTCGCTTGCTTTACGAAATATGTTGTGTGAATTGCTATGAAATCTGGACTTTTTGGATTTTCCAAATTTCAGTAATTACAGGGGCCGTTTTCACTATTTAGGGCATCAGGGCCGCCACCGGCCCGCCAACCAGCGCGTCGTCGGTTGCCGTGCAGCTTGCCACGCGGGCCTCCTATGGATGGGGGTGTTGACGGTCGTTAACGACATAAAAAACACCGTCAACACCTACATAAAACATTCACTTTTGACCACCAAAGTTAGTGGTAGGGTTTAATTCTAACAAGTTCCACAAGTTTTGGTATTTCTAAGTGTAATGCAGGAATTCTCCATTTATCATCAAGAAAAAGTATCTTATTTGGCAAAACGGAGTACACCATCACGGAGAGCTCGTCGCGCTGATCGAAATGGATATATTACTTGATATATTTAGACTCCGGATGGAAAAGATATTATACAAATACAAATCACATGAAATATGGATCCTACTCCTACGTGAACAGTACCATGCCGGCTAATCAGAGACGGACACGTGGGCGTGGCGCAGACCACAGCAGCCGCTGACGTGTGGGACCGCAGTGGCAGGCCCTGTCCCCATCTTGGGGAGCGGGCGACCGTGTGCGCCACTCAGTGGCCGACGCGTGTCGGCCTGTCCCCCCCATGCGCGAGCGGGAACGGCACCGCTGCCATGAACGGGCGGGGCCCACGGCTCAGCCGGCCCACCACGCACGGTGCAGCTGCGCGCGCTCGCCATTTAAACGGACCAGCCAGGTCAGGCCACGTGGCCAGGCGGCCCCCGCACCCGCGCGGGACGCGTGCACGCGTTTGCAATGCGGCAGCGCGGTCCGACCGGCTCGCTGGACACGTGTCAACACCTGGAGCCACACGGGGAGGTGGTGCGCGGTTCAGACGCGCAGGAGCCGCGGTTCGGCTGGTTTTCCTCCGGTTCGGGCGGCCGGCGCCTTATATTCCGCCCCAGTAATGCAGTACAGCGCACCTGGACGCGGTTCTGCTCCGGTTCAAGGCCTTAATGGCCGGTTCTTCTCCGGTTCTCGGCCTAGAACGGTGGAGCATTAAAGTTACCATCACCAGGAGGTCGGTTGGGGCAGGGGACGCACCTGGACAACATCTTCAAGGAATATGCCTAGCATATGCTCTCTCCCCCTCCTATAAATAGTTGCTCTCCTCCTCCATTCAACACACACCATTTCAAGGCAAGAACTCTCTCTTAGAGCTGCCCTCTACTCTTCTTCCTCACTCCAATGGGTCTAGGCCCTACCTAAGTAGTAGAGAGATCGGCAGAGGAGAGATGTGAAGGGCTGAGAGCGGGGAAGTGCCGGACTTGTCGGTATCTCCCCGGACTTGTACCTCGGTGGATTCGGGCTTAGCTCCTTCACGGGATCTTGGCTAAGTAAGCATCCTCGGTTCCGATAATCTTTATTGTCTTTTGTTTATCCAAGCTTTATCTACTCATTTGCGGGATCGATAGTCGTTCCTTCGGGGCGGGACTTTAGTGGTGGAACCCTTTGACCGGGGAACCTGGCAAACACTAGAGTGATAATCACTAGTGTAGACGAGGTGTTTGGGCTAGTGGTTTTCTATCTTTTGCGAAGCATTCCACGGTCGTGAGGGTAGGCGGCAGGGTCGTGACAGCCTTGTCCGTCCCTTGTAATCCCTCCACGTTTGGGTGTGACGTAGAGCTAATTGCCGGACTCTGCCCGGTATTAGGCGAGGGCCGGTGCCCGAAGTGAACAAGTAGCTCTGGAGACTGGCTAACCATAGACCCTAAAGGTGTAGGGATCCTTCTCGATAATTCTCCCCATCTTTGGCCTTGTGTGTCCTTGGGCGAACTAGTTAGGAGAGAGTACATCCGTTCCCTATGGAAAATACGATACCCTGAATATTTCCGGGTGAAAGCTACAAAGACAATTCTGTACGCTTGCGGATTCTTCTGCGACGTTAAGAAACGTCAACAAGCTTTCTGGCGCCGTTGCCGGGGAACGGTTGCTATTATCTTTGAACCTAGTTTGTCCTCGTATCTATCCTTAAAAAACATCAAAATAGTTATTTATTTCTTTTTCAAAATTGAAGCCAACTCATTTTGAAAATCCTTCTGCTTCAACGGAGGAGTTCACAGAGCCACAATATTTTTCAAAACCAAAGCTTTCATCTGGCTATGAACTCCACCCATATTTAAAATCCATCGTTCGGGTAGACCCCTTCTCTGGCTACCATACCGAAAACCCTTGTAGCCACCTACAAGTTTTTAAGGAAATTTGTGCATGCCTAAGCATTCCTAGCATGACACAAGAAACTCTCATGTGGAAGTTGTTTCCGTTCTCCCTCAAAGGGAGAGCAGAACAATGGTACACGAATGTCGTAGGAAGTTTGAATGGGGACTGGGAAGAACTCAAAGACAATTTCTGTCTAGCATTTTTCCCCATCAACACCCTACCAAGGACAATCCTCGATTTCAAGCAGGATGAGAAGGAGTCCATAGGTGCAGCCTGAGGCCAGTTCACAATGTTAATACATGCTAGCCTAGACTTGTCATTACCCGATAGTGTGCTTTTGCATATCTTTTGTTCGGGTCTTGACATAGACGCTGCCCTATGCCTTGACATGACCGCCGGAGGGTTGTTCCCACGCAAACCTACAACGGAACAGAGGAAAATCCTTGATCACATCCTAGAGAAGCATGCTTCTCCCGTTGTAGAACCTACTCCCCTCCATAACAAGGGCATGTCAAGTTTTGAGGAGCCCTCATCAGTCGAACCATTCCCTACACCATTATTCGAACCGACTGTTGAGCCCTCTCCTGAACCACGAACACCGAAGTAAGGGATGCTTTATCCTTCGGAGTTCCCAATCAAATTCGAGGATCATGGGAGAACCTTGAACCTTCTATGGCATGAATGGAGCAAATGGAGCACATCTCCTTCTAAGGAAACTTCCTCTAACATGGAACCTTCAAAAGAATGGTTAATGGAGGTGAAACGTTCTTCTGAAGCAATTCAGATTCTTTCACCTTCCACAACTATATCTTGTTCATTACGAGGAAATTCCTTAGATGCCCTCCGCAACCCCATAGCCGAGGCAAATATCATGTCACAATATCTTGCGGAAACCCTTTTGGGTAATAAGCCGCTAGCCTCGACCAATAGACTTTTCAAAGGTCAGTTTGGCCTCATCTTTGCATGTTGTGGGAATTCTAGGGTCGTGCCAATAAAAATTCATGAAACCGAGGTTCACTTAGACTTCTATATCTATCCCATCCTCGACTTTGATCTTCTCATAGGCTACCCTCTCGAAAAGCTTTTTCACGAAAAACCTATAGAGCGGAGCTATGATGAGGAGTTGGGAAAGAATGCTTGTGCCTCTCACCTAGAAATCCCAAAGGCAAAGCATCTTCCCAACCAAAACCTGTTCGAGGGGGGGGGAAGTTCATAACTCCATTCGATTCACCTAAGTTGCTTTCGCATCTTAGTGAAACGAAGCACCCATCGCCCTCACTCGAACATAAGACGTGTCCCTCTGGCCAGCAAAACGTTGTTCTCGACAATGGTCGAGATTCAATGTTCGTTCTTCATGATACATCTTGTGAGGATAAAAACTCATACGCCATGGACATGCACAAAGCACCAACTCTAGAGACCGATATAGAAACCACTAAGAAGCATGAACAGTTTTCTTTTGAGATTCCTCATGTTTCATGTTCACCTTTTTGGATCTCTAGAGTTGTCTCGCTTCTAACCACGTGCCCCTACGAGGACCCCAACCTTCTCTTAATCCTCATTCACAAACTTTTCAAGAGGATGGTTGTGGATGTCTTCGTCTATCACAAGTTTTGCCGATCTCGTAGTGGCATGATGGCTCTAACCTTGCAGCTTAAGCGTAACGCTAACTTCTTAGTGGTGAGGCTGGGAACTTCACCACTTTTGATAGCTGCAAGATGAATTCCCACGGTCAAGCTTACGACCATAAACAAAGCACTACCGGGAGATAACCCGGACTGTCATAAAAAAAAGATAAATAATTCTCTCTTGTTGTTTTGAAAAACAAAAGTTTCCCTCTGTTCTTATTAATAAAAGCAAGAGCATGTTATCAAGTTAGTATGCACCTTCGGGTATTCTTGTCGCTAACCATTTCGGGTGGAGATCGATTAAAAAGATCAAAAGAGGCATGCGATGCTTGAAAACATGGGGCCGACATCAGCACAAACAAAAAAAAAAAAAAAAAAAAAACTTTGATGCTCATGGATGGTGGAACACACTCAAAAGGAGACCCGGACTTTGCACACTTGACTTTTACACAAAAGTCCAAGTGTGGGGAAAGATGGTGAAACTCTCAAGTTCCATGCACCAAGGCGTCATACAAAAAATGATGGTGAATAAAAGATGATGTCACCTGCCTTGCTAAAAAAAAAAAAAGAGAGAAAAAAAAAAAAAAAAAAAAAAAACAACAACAAAGAGATAAAAAAAAAGAAGAGAGAAAAAAAGAAGAGAAAAAAAAAGAGTGTTGTTGAGAAAAAAAAAAAAAAAAAATATATATAATAGAATAGAAAAAAAAAAAATCAATAAGAGAAGAGAGGAGCAAAGTTGGCCCCGCATGGTCAAGATACATACCAAAGTGCTGCCTGACTCCACCCATTATTGCTTCCACAAGCAAGAAGGGTTCGTCTCGATCCTTTGTTGCTACCATCAAGACCCATGGCCCATACACATGTGTGTGTGGCCTAGCCTTGAGGTGCACCTGGGCAAGGCTATCACGTAAACCACAACAACAACTTCGATGCTTCATCCATAGATGCTGTCGGTAAGTTCATCCAGGTATGCAAGGGAAATAAATGTTCACCAACACTCTTCACTCATTTTTGTCTCCATAGAACCAAAACTTTATTCTTCTCATGTTTATGTCATATGCTCTAGTTTGGGTGTTTCCACATGTGCGCACATGAGTTACATCCATAGATCTTTTTAAATTGAGCATGGTGCTTAGGTTAAAAGATCTCCTTTAATCAAAATTCGACATGGTGTTAGATCTTGATTAATGAACTTAGAGCTTTGTTGTCATGATCTATGAGAGTAACTTATGGTGAAGATGAATCAAGGCTATGTTTTTCACTACTTCTTTATGTTAGCCTTGCTTGAGTGATGCTTGTTGTGAATAAAAATAAAATAAAATAAAAGTTCTCACAATAAAGGCTCTACGATGTTCATGCCGATAGAGCCGTGTGTTTTTCTTCTTTTGTTTTGTTTTCTTGTTTTGAATAAAAACCAGGTACAAGACCAAGTGTGGGGGAGATCTCTCAAACACAATGAACAAACATCAGAGATCTCCACAACACAATGCACAAACACCGAGCAATTCACTATGGCGAAGGACAAGATGAACGACTACTATGAACTCCTTCCTCTACAAACGGTGGTTTGTGCAACTCTCGCTCTCACATCTCCCAAATTTGAAGTTTAAACTTGAACATATTAAAAAGACAAAACCTTTTGAGGCCTCATCTCCATGCTATCCTTTGATAAAATTTTGCATACTCTTTATTCCTCGCTAATATTCATATAACTTGTGAGCTATCTATCATAGGGACCCCATGTTATCTAAGTAATTGGAATATGTGATATAGCTGGATGATTTGAACCTTGCTCTTTTATATGAACTTGGGATTTGTTTTCAAAATTCAAAATTCAAATAGCATGCTCCTCAATGATATGCAAATTCCTACCAGAGCCATATCAAGTTTATCAAGTGGAAAAACTCTTACACATATGCTACTTATCTTTGCATTGAGCTTATGTCAAGTCTTGTTGACCCTTGTTGAGATCGTTGTCATGCCCCCAAGATCAAGATCACATACACTCCACATATACTAGCTATATTCCTACACTGGGAATACGCTAAAACATGCTTCCGTCCACCATACAAAAAGCTCTGCTCCTACACTGGGAGTAGACAAAAAAATATCATAGAAATAAAATACTCCATGCTCTACCAGATAGTGATCTCTCTCTATATATTTGTGGTTTAAGAGACATGGCTATGAGAAAAAAAAAAGGGACACATGAAGGTCCCAATGAGAAAAAAAAGTTGGACACGTGAAGGTCCAAAACTTTTATGAAAAAAAAAAAAAAAAAAAAAATGATGAGCACATGAAGGCTCATGCAAAAAGATAGTCATGTTCTCAAGAATAAAGTTTTTTATAAGAGAGATCACACATATCAAGGAGTATAGTATAGGTTCCACTTCATAATATCCACACACACATGCACTTCTTGATCTAGGGGTATGCCATCCTCCTCCTCGGATCCGAGCTTTGACCTAGCAACATATGCAGAGTAAGTATGCCTTCATATCTTTCCAGACCCAAAGATCCACATAAGCTTTTTAGAAGCAGGAAAGAAAGAAGGAAAAACTTTGGTATGCCTTGGTGAGGAATCAACACCTACAAAAATTGAGTTATCTGAGTGAATCATTTGAGGAGCAAGGCTACATTTACATTTTCAAAATCAATAAAAACCCAAGTTCCTACACATACTTGAAGCAAGGGGATTTGAATCTATGTTGTTCCATAATTCAATTACCCAAGATTAACGTGGTAGACACATCAAAAAGTTCACAAGTGCAGGTGAAGCTTGGAATAACTTGTATGCAGGTTACATATCAAGGAGATGACCCACCTTAGTCTACAACCTTTACTCGAGGACGAGCAAAGGACTAAGTGTGGGGGAGTTTGTTGACGGTCGTTAATGACATAAAAAACACCGTCAACACCTGCATAAAACATTCACTTTTGACCACCAAACTTAGTGGTAGGGTTTAATTCTAACAAGTTCCACAAGTTTTGGTATTTCTAAGTGCAATGCAGGAATTCTCCATTTATCAACAAGAAAAAGTACCTTATTTGGCAAAACGGAGTACACCATCACAGAGAGCTCGTCGCGCTGATCGAAATGGATATATTACTTGATATATTTAGACTCCGGATGGAAAAGATATTATACAAATACAAATCACATGAAATATGGATCCTACTCCTACGTGAACAGTACCATGCCGGCTAATCGAGAGACGGACACATGGGCGTGGCGCGGACCTCGGCGGCCGCCGACGCATGGGACCGCGGTGGCGCCCCCTGTCCCCTAGCTTGGGGAGCGGGCGGCCGTGTGCGCCACTCGGTGGCCGACGCGCGTGTCGGCTGTCCCCATCTTGCGAGCGGAACGGCACCGCCGCCGCCAACGGGGGGGGCCCATGGCTCGGCCGACCCACCACGCACGGTGTAGCCGCACGCGCTCACCATTTAAATGGACCCGCCCAGGTCGGGCCCGCGTGGCGAGGGCCCACACCCGCGCGGGACGCACGCCGACGCGTTTGCAACGCGGCGGCGTGGTCCGACCGGCTCGCCGGACACGTGTCAACACCGAGCCACGCGGGGAGGCGGTGCGCGGTTCGAGCGCCGCGGGAGCCACGGTTCGGCCGGTTTTCCTCCGGTTCGGGCGGCGGCGCCTTATATTCCGCCCCCCGTCTGTGCAAGACAGCGCACCTGGACGCGGTTCTGCTCCCGTTCAAGGCCTTAATGGCCGGTTCTTCTCCTGTTCTCGGCCTAGGACGGTGGAGCATTAAAGTTACCATCACCGGGGAGGTCGGTTGGGGCGGGGGACGCACCGGACAACATCTTCAAGGAATATGCCTAGCATATGCTCTCTCCCCCTCCTATAAATAGATGGCTCTCCTCCTCCATTCAACACACACCATTCCAAGGCAAGAGCTCTCTCTTAGAGCTGCCCTCTACTCTTCTTCCTCACTCCAATGGGTCTAGGCCCTACCTAAGTAGTAGAGAGATCGGCGGAGGAGAGATGTGCAGGGTTGAGAGCGGGGAAGTGCCGGACTTGTCGGTATCTCCCCGGACTTGTACCTCGGTGGATTCGGGCTTAGCTCCTTCACGGGATCTTGGCTAAGTAAGCATCCTCGGTTCCAATAATCTTTATTGTCTTTTGTTTATCCAAGCTTTATCTACTCATTTGCGGGATCGATAGTCGTTCCTTCGGGGTGGGACTTTAGTGGTGGAACCCTTTGACCGGGGAACCTGGCAAACACTAGAGTGATAATCACTAGCGTAGACGAGGTGTTTGGGCTAGTGGTTTTCTATCTTTTGTGAAGCATTCCACGGTTGTGAGGGTAGGCGGCAGGGTCGTGATAGCCTTGTCCGTCCATTGTACTCCCTCCATGTTCGGGTGTGACGTAGAGCTAATTGCCGGACTCTGCCCGGTATTGGGCGAGGGCCGGTGCCCGAAGTGAACAAGTAGCTCTGGAGACTGGCTAACCATAGACCCTAAAGGTGTAGGTATCCTTCTCAATAATTCTCCCCATCTTTGGCCTTGTGTGTCCTTGGGCGAACTAGTTAGGAGAGAGTACATCCGTTCCCTGTGGAAAATACGATACCCTGAATATTTCCGGGTGAAAGCTACAACGACAATTCTGTACGCTTGCGGATTCTTCTGTGACGTTAAGAAACGTCAACAGGGGGCCGGGCAGATGAGGTGCTAGGAGGAGCAGGGTGAGCGCATGGCGTGCAGACTTGGGGTGGCCGACGGCAGTCCGGCGGCGACGGCGCTGTCGTGCTGCACTTCGCGGACGCATGACGAAGGCTGTGCTCGGTCTGACTCTCCGTGAGCAAGCGACGGGCTCAAGAGGAATTCAGAAAATGGTAAAGATGTCCTTTCCCATCCTCAAACAGTTAATTTTTTTTTCTAAATTTATAGAAAATCCAAAAATCCTGAAAAATCCAGATTTCATAAGAACTCACGCGACATGGGTCATATTTCATAAGGCATCCGAATTCCGAGTCATATTTCTAGAGGCACATGAAGCTGCTAGGAAGCAATGGTTTAGCAGCTCCCTGTCGTAGTCATATCTTGTTGGCTACTATTGACATTTCTTAGCGCAATCACCAAAAAGGCAGTCACGCTTAGAAATGCTTATTGGTAATCAGAGTGCAATTGCCAAAAAGGCAAGAGCACTGGAAAACCAAAGGTTGACTTCCCACGACGACTTCGCCGGAATTATTACATTCCAGCAACATCGCCATAGGGTCTCGGGTGACATTCTGTAACGTTTATAGAATGAGTCCGCAAGCGCACGGAAATACCGTTGTAGAATTTCACCCGGAGGTATCAGGGTATCGTTATTTATATTTTCCCAAAGGAGGGCTTGGTGTAGGATTCTAGCAGGGGCATGAACAAGACGACATGTCTGTGTAGTTGACCAATACTCAATATAGGGGTAAGTCATGATAGTTCATAAGATAGTGTGACACACACTTGAACCAACCTCAAGGATAAAAGGAAAATAAAGAATAAAGAATATTCCTAAGTGAAGCAGGCATTCCTAATGTATAGCTATGCAAAGAACAAGTTAATGATCATGCAAACATATATGACTAGAGTTTTAGGCTAAGAGTGAGATGGACGGGGAGACCTCCCGGATACCATCCGACCCAATGGAAGGCATTTACGAACTCCTACATCACATACAAATGAGGAGGGATTACAAGGGACAGACAAGGCTGTCACAACCCTGCCGCCTACCCCGATGACCATGGAATGCTCTCATATTCGAAGGTCCTCGCTCATTCGAGCACCATGCCCACATGTTAAGGCACATCCCATGTCCCCCGTAGACTCTTACCCTACGGATGAATGAGCTAGAACATGGAAAGGCCCGAAAGCCACAACGAACCGCCATCTCAGCACAACTCTTACTCTACTCAAATACATGGCATGAATGGTTAAGCCTAAAGTTCTATACGACTAACCACAACATAGGAACTATAGTCTAGTTCTTCTGTCATGATCGTGTTGAGAACAACATGTCAAGAATATAACATAGAAACTATATGCTAGTTCATATGTCAAGTCTATAACACGGAAATACTCTAGCTCTATTGCACAACTATATAAGAACAAGACTTAGGAAGAAACCATAAATGTATTCATATCGAATATTCCTTTCTCCCAAGTACAAGCTCTCCAATGAAGCTTAGCCTTGCTCCAAATACTACTAAAGCTAAAAGAACTAGAGAGAGGTGGAGTAGAGAAGAGTAGTGGAGAATGAGGAGGCTCCAAATGGTGTGTGTTGAGAGAGGGAGAGGGGAGAGCTATTTATACACAAAGGAGAGGGGGCTAAAAGACCACATTACCCCGAAACCGACCTTGGCAGCACGTCTAGATACGTTGAATCGGCCGATCCACCAGCGCACCGCCCTTCATAGGAGTTAATGTACTGCCTCGCCAAACCTGGGCTCGAACCGCCTCAAGATGGGTGAGGGTGTGCCCCCTGGACTCGGCTCAGCCCGGGCCTCGGCTGGGTGGTGTTGTTGGGCCTAAAAAGTCTGCTGGTGGTGTTTGCTCGGCCCAACTTTGGCGTTTTGGTCCATTTTACCCCTGGGCTTGTAATCTTCTAAGGTACGCTTTCGGGGTTGCAAGATTTCCACCGTTTTTATTATAAATGCTTTGCAAACATATAAGTCAAAATGATTAAGCATCCCGCTTTAGAAGATAATCATAATCATTAAACCATTGATGCCTAATTTCTTGATCTTATCACCCTTGTCATAAATGAAGAAAATAATAATAATAATAATAATAATAATAATAATAATAATAATAATAATAATAAATAATAAATAAATAATAATAAAATAATAATAATAATAAACATTATCTCTATCTTGTTTAATGCCCTAAGGTTAGAGAATAATGAATAAAGTTATGGGGCCCCCTCCAAGGGGCCCAAAGTGATCTCTACCTTGTCTTTGCAAATGGTGTTTGGAGGAGTCCCCAACACTTATTGCCCGCTTTATCAAAGCTTCACTTCAAACCATGGGACCAACAAAGAACAAGGGTTGCCATCCTCTGAAATCACTATCTCAAGGGCTTGGTAATCTTGTTAAGGTACTTATCCATATTTAATTCCTAGCATTGCATATTTACTTTTTGCATGGCAAATGTCTAGTGCTTTGCTTTGTTAAAACCACGAAGCCAAATGTGCCTTTTGGTGGCATAAAAAATTTCCACATGAATTTTTTATAAATGCCGCAAACATATAAGTCAAAATGATTGATGAGCCGACATCCTACCTCTACTTCTTTAGAAGATAATCATAATCATTAAACCATTGATGCCTAATTTCTTGATCTTATCACCTCTTGTCCCTTGTCATAAATGATGAAGATAATAATAATAATAATAATAAACCATGGTTATAATAATAATAAACATTATCTCTATCTTGTTTAATGCATTTACATAGCCTAAGGTTAGAGAATAATGAATAAAGTTATGGTATTAGTTTCTAACAAGACTGGTGTTTCCATCACAATGTAGAAACAAAAATATTTCCATATCCCTCACTCTACCTTGTCTTTGCAAAATTTGGACACACTGAGTTCAGCAAAATGTGGAGGAGTCTATATGCCTTTTCACTCCCCAAAATTTCTATAAGTATATGTCCCCAAATGAACCCACAAAGTATGCACACTAAACAAGATATTGCCCAAATAAGCTTCACTATCAAAGCTTCACTTCAAACCATGGGACCAACAAAGAACAAGGGTAATGCCATCCTCTCAAAATCACTATCTCAAGAGACACAACCACCAAGATCCGATAATGCACTTTGAGAAGTGACTATCAAGGTAAAACTAGTAAATTGAAGTTTATGAAGTTACTTGTTTATAACCCGAGGACTTTAATTCACCAACCCTCAAAGTACTTTTTGCATGGCATATTTCCTTTAAAAAGGTAACTCTAGTGCTTTGCTTTGTTAAAACCCCTTATCCATATTTAATTCCTAGCATTGCATATTTACTTTTTGCATGGCATATTTCCTTTATAAGCTTGATTAGAAAAGACAATAAAAATGTCTAGTGCTTTGCTTTAGAAAAGACAATAAAATGTCTAGTGTTTGCTTTGTTAAAAAGGCCCGGCCCAAATATTAAAATTTTTTTACATTTCATGTTTTCAAAGCCCTAGATTCGTCTCGCTTGAAAGTCCACGAATACCAATCCGAGGCATAAACACCCTCGAGAGATAAACACCCTCGTACTATTTTTCACGGGTGGGTGGCATAAAAATAAAATAAAATGCATTCATGAATTCGTTATCTTGTCTTGCATAAAAATAACAAAACCCCAAAAATATTTAATGTTGCTAGAAGTTCCCATGCGACAAAACGTGGCTAACCCCTAACGCTTTTCCACTCAAGTTCCTACTTTAGCTTGTTGTTTTTAAGTTTAGCAGATTTCAAGGGAGACATGATGAGCCGACACCATCGTCACCATCTACCTCTACTTCCACATCATCAAAGTACATTTCAATCTAGCTTGGGGAGAGCACCCCGTTATCCCTTTTATATAAGTATCTCTACTATCTATTATTAGCTAATATTTTGGTTTGCTTGGCTTGCTAAGAGTCTAGTCTTTATAATCTTTAGAGAGTCTTTATTAGGGCATGAATAAATGATCAAGAAAGAGTGTACACCTTTATGCTTTTGCTCAACTAAAATGAACCTTAAAAATAATGGAGATGATGAATAGTTGCTCCGTCGTAATTCCTTTCATGTACCTAGCTTTCAAGCTTAATTTCTCTCGAGCTTTAAATGCAAAACTGCTTTGACTTGAGATTTGCTCTAAACCCGAAATCTGTGGGTTGCAAATGCTTGCTCTAAAGTCTAGGTAATTGACGGATATGATATATGAAAATTTGAGCTGCTATTTCTCTTACTCCTAGTGACACTAGATTTCTAGAGATTTATCTTTTGAAAATTATAAAAATACACATGATAAGTTCCTGTATGATAGAGTGTTGAAAATCCTACCACAACCATATATACATGCTTCATAGATTAGGAAACCCTTTTTGATATATATATATATAGGCTGCTTGCTTTGCATTGAGTTTGGTCAATCTTTGTCGACCCTAAGAAACTTGTCATGTTGATCATGTACACTCCATCCATCCACTACATCCATATATTCCATTCCACTAGACTCCACTCATATATATGCTGCTTCTACCCTGGAAGTACGCATCCACCATACATATCCACTATATACCCACCAAAAATGTTCCACTCCTATTCTGGGAGAAGAACAACCAAAAATATTCCTTACACCCATCCACTTAGCCAACAATCCTATAAAGCTCCATTACTCTTGTCTATCTCTCAAAAGTTTATTGTAAAAAGAGACTTGGGTTGTAGTAAAAAATAGAATAAAGGAGAGTTAAAAAATGGACAAGTGTCCAATATGAAAATAATGGGTACTTAGATGCCCGCCTCTCCATGAAAAAAAATAAAGAAAGAAAGAAAGAAAACGAAAAGTATACAACCCAGGTTCTCTCAAATGTTTCCAAGTTTCAAAAGAGAGATGATTTTTCAAGGAGCTAAAGTAGAATTAGGTTTTCCCCTCATTACACCTACCATCATATTCATTCCATCATGCACATGCATCAGTGTGACTCGTAACTTTGGATCCATTGCTTGAACTTACAATATATGTTTAGTAGGTAGATTTAGTTTTCTCCCCACCTATGAACTCCAGATATAAGCTTTAGATATAGGGTGAGAGAGAAGAAGGCATAGTGTCCTACTGCCTTAGTCCAAAAATACCACATATTATAAGAGAAAGGCAACACAACCTTATTGCCTTAGTGAGGATCCACCAGTACCACAAATGAGAGACTTGAAAGGGTCATACTGAAGGAACTTTGAGTTTTATTTCAAAAATTAGCAAAACTCCGAAATGATGGTCGAACAAAGAGTTTGAGACCTAGTGCTTGACTTGATTGTTCTATCTTTCAATTGCCCAAGATCACAAGAAAAAGCTACAAGCTCCATGGTTAAAGGTAATATGGGTAAGTTGAAGGTTGAAAAGGTTTATTCTTATCCGGAGATGAAATTTTGTTTGAAAGCATGTGTACTTTTGAGGTGTGAAAGCTTTGCGGCAACTCCTGATCCAACAATATAATCTTGCTAGGGACTAGCAAGAGGTAAGCTTGGGGGAGCTTGTTGGTATATCTTATAGCATAAAATATAGAGGTTTTTAAAACAAAAATAAGGGTCCAAAATGAATATTAACATAGTATAGGGGCTTGACTAACATAATTCCACAAGTTTTGGTGATTTATATATTTTTAGGGATTAAACAGGAATATGCATAAGAGTTTGCAAACCCTACAACATAAAGACGTATCCGTAACGTAATACAACTTGGAACCTACGCAAGAACATTCTAGAAGAGACCAGAGGACACAAGAAGAGGGCTGGGGCCCACCTGGCGGAGCCAGGCGGCCGCCGCCCTAGGGCCTAGCCGCGGCCGCCCTTGTGGGGCCCCCTATCAGCCTCTACTTCGTAGGTCGGTTACAACCGCCATTGAGGAGCAATCTAGTCCATCTATCAAGGTCGGTTTGATCCAAGGGCTGTGGTGCATCCTCCGGGGCTATATAACAAGACCCCCTGACCCCTGGGTGAAACCCTAATTCATTCCAACTCATTCTACTCCAAGTCATCAAGTCAAGATCCCAAGTCCTAGTTCCACCATATTAGAACATTAGCTATCTAGGCTAGTTCTAGAGGAAGTCAAATATTGTCTTGGATTCCTGATCGTCAAGAAGTAGCGGGAGCCGAGCTTCTCGTGGCTTCTCTCTTGTATCTAATCTTGTAAGTATTTTGGTTATTTACATTTGCTATGACGTTGCTCTATTCAATGATTATATTCTTAGTTATATGTTCCAATGTCTTTACATTTGCTATGACGTTGCTCTATTCAATGATTATATTCTTAGTTATATGTTCCAATGTCTATTATGATTATATACTTAGTATAGTTAGATTGTCTTTATATTCAAGCATGGAGTCGTATAGCGCCCACCTAGATGGCCACTTTGTGGGTGGTCGACAATGTGTAAACGTGGTGTTTATACAACGTTTGCCTGCGACATCACCCTATATTCCAAGACGTGTGGTAGATCGTGGATGTGATATTGCCATTGAGTCCTTTGTAATCCACCCTCCGAATGTAGGGCTAGTTGAGCTTTATTACTCTGGTAGACTTGCTTTGTTCCTGATCTTCCTTAGTAATGTTCACCATGTGTAGATATATTGCTTTCCTGCCATGATTGCTAGGTGTATTGCACTAATCCTAGTATACATTGACATATAAGTAGGAGTAACATCTGTCTATTCTACCTATACCATGCTATTTGCCTTTTATGACACATTCTAGTGGCACACCATGATCTTTGACTTGACACTTATCATTTATCTTTATCTTTATATGACTTACCCCTATTCAGAGTAGTTAGATTACATATGGTTATTCTAATTTACAACACTGCAAGTGACCTCAATTAATCTACCCATAACCTACCCCTTCCTTGTGGAACATATAAATACGATACCTGGATAGACTCCTGGTGAAGTGCTACAATGGGTTATTCTATCTATGCGCTTGCTGATACCATCATTATATTATCATTGCAAGAGATTCAAGTGTCATATTAAGAATATCCGTTCACGCATTTCTTAGCGTTGTGAGCTAGGGTGACAGACTAGTTTCGTGCCTATCTTGGTGAGATTAACTCCACCATAGATAATGTTACAGAGTCATACACCATAACTAATTCCGTCTAACTATTTTAACTCTCCGCCCTAACCCTTACTGGAATGTGAGATTAACTCCACATCTAGACTAACTTATTAGATAGATACCATTAATACATTTCTTTCGCCTTCCTATTTTGGACCGTGTTAGAAATGTCAACATTAACCCATTGTAGAAGTTCTGCATCATGAGCCATTTTTCCATCCCATGGTGTGGGCATGCTTGAATGTACTCTTGTAACCTTTCCCATGCCGCAGGTATGGGTTCCATAGGATTCTGCTGGAAGTTGGCAATTCTTCCCCTTAGGGTGTGGGTTTTACTCATGGGGAAGAATTTAGTGAGGAACGTCGTGGAACATTTTTCCCATGTGCTGACAGCTTCCTTCTCTTTGTAGAACCATTGTTTCGCCTTTCCCGTGATGGAGAAGGGAAACAAACAGATTCTAATGGCTTCTGTTGCGACACCTTGGATGACAACGGTGTCACTGAGCTCGAGGAAGTGTTGCAGATGCGCATTTGCGTCCTCACTTGGCAAACCATAAAATTGGTTTGCCTGCACCATCTTGATTAGGCCAGGTGAAAGGTCCTAATGGCTAGAGGGGGGGTGAATAGCCTCTTAAAAATTCTACGAACAACACTAAGCAAGGCGGTTAGTAAATAAGATGGCGTAGCAAATAAACAATGCTTCAACTAGGCTATGCAAGCCTCCTAGCAATTCTAGCAATTCTATAATCTCTAAATACACTCAAAGGCTAGGTTGCTAGATTACTCCTAGGTGAACAAAATATGCTAACTAATTCAAACACTAAGAACTAGCAAGACTAAGCAAACTAACAAGCTACACAAGCTAACAAGGATACTAGCAAAGCTCCCTAACAAGATATACTAATCAAGTAATGCAAAGGAGAGCTATAATACAATACCACCGTGGAGTGTAGAGGTGGAAGCCAATCACCGTGATCACCGAGAAATCTCCAACGAGCAAGAACAAGTGACACGATGATTTTTCACCGAGGTTCACGTGCTTGCTTTAAGACGCTAGTCCCCCGTTGTGGCGACACACCCACTTGATGGTTGCTAAGCTTAATGGCCGGTGCCAAATCCCCCTGGGGGAGCTCAAGCACACCAATCACAAGAGGGGGTACAACAAACCACGAGCAATCCACTAGTGCTCCTTTCGCGGAATCTCCCGTGGGGGGGTAAGGAACGACCCCTCACAAACCACCGGTGTGGCCTCGAACAAGCTCCAATCGAGCTCAACACCGCCTCTTGCTCCAAGCCGCTAGGGAACCGGGCAAATTCCCAAGAAAACAAGAATCGCGCGGCTTCTCCAAGGATGAAGTGCCTCTAGATGCAACCGATGCAAGAAATGCACTTCTATCAGTCTCAATCTCACCAAGAATTCGAGTTATGGATGGAGAGATGAGTGGAGAGGAGTCTCACAAGCTCACTAGCAAGTTAGAGTGTTCAAATGTGCAAGAGAGAGAGCTAGAAC
>JADLZK010004028.1:0-38550 GCA_015847255.1 Hyparrhenia diplandra | reverse complement strand
CAGAGGTCGACATAGAGATTTTCATGGAATTCAAGATTTCATCAACAAGTGCTACTTTTGAGGCCTATGGCAAGTGATTCATAGAAAAACTCTAATGGTCCACTTGTTCAAATTTAGGTTCGCTTAGGTGAGGTATTTGATTCCACAACCGCGAAAAGTCTAGCCGCCTGCTATCGCCGGACCGAAACTTCTTTGTTTGTAGCTCGTATGAAATCAACGCCGCCAGCCCCCCTAATGTCACATCCGTAAACATATATTAACGGTCCAGGAACGCAATGTAATTGATCCTACCATCATCTAACCTATCCAACCAACTTCCTATGTAACTTTCGTCGCTTCCCTTCTTGTTTCGTTCGTGAGGTCGATTACATAGAGATTTTCGATGGAATTCCAAGATTTCACTCTCAACAAGTGCTACTTTGAGGCCTATGGCAAGTGATTCATAGAAAAACTCTAATGGTCCACTTGTTCAAATTTAGGTTTTCTTAGGTGAGGCATTTGATTCCACAAATCAAAAAGTCTAGCTCGATGCTATCACCGATTGAAAACTTCTTTGTTTGTAGTTCGCTACTGAAATCAACGCCCGCCAGCCCCTAATGTCACATCCGTAAACATATATTAACGGTTGGGGAACGCAATGTAATTGATCCTACCATCATCTAACCTATCCACCCCAACTTCCTATGTACCTTTCGTGTCGCTCCCTTCTTGTTTCGCCAGAGGTCTAATATAGAGATTTTCATGGAATTCCAAGATTTCACTCTCAACAAGTGCTACTTTGAGGCCTATGGCAAGTGATTCATAGAAAAACTCTCTAATGGTCCACTTGTTCAAATTTAGGTTTTCTAGGGTGAGGCATTTGATTCCACAAATCGAAAAAAGTCTAGCTCGATGCTATCGCCGGATCGAAACTTCTTTGTTTGTAGTTCGCGCTTTGAAATCAACGCCGCCAGCCCCTAATGTCACATCCGTAAACATATATTAACGGTTGGGGAACGCAATGTAATTGATCCTACCATCATCTAACCTATCCAACCCCAACTTCCTATGTACCTTTCGTGTCGCTCCCTTCTTGTTTCGCCGCTCAGAGGTCGATATAGAGATTTTCATGGAATTCCAAGATTTCACTCTCAACAAGTGCTACTTTGAGGCCTATGGCAAGTGATTCATAGAAAAACTCTAATGGTCCACTTGTTCAAATTTAGGTTTCTAGGGTGAGGCATTTGATTCCACAACCGCGAAAAGTCTAGCTCGATACTATCACGGATCGAAACTTCTTTTGTTTGTAGTTCGCTGAAATCAACGCCGCCAGTCCCTAATGTCACATCCGAAACATATATTAACGGGTTGGGGAACGCAATGTAATTGATCCTACCATCATCTAACCTATCCACCCCAACTTCCTATGTACCTTTCGTGTCGCTCCCTTCTTGTTTCGGTTCAGAGGTCGACATAGAGATTTTCGATGGAATTCCAAGATTTCACTCTCAACAAGTGCTACTTTGAGGCCTATGGCAAGTGATTCATAGAAAAACGCTCTAATGGTCCACTTGTTCAAATTTAGGTTTTCTAGGGTGAGGCATTTGATTCCACAAATCGCGAAAAGTCTAGCTCGATGCTATCGCGGACTGGAAACTTCTTTTGTTTGTAGTTCGCGGCTGAAATCAACGCCGCTAGCCCCTAATGTCACATCCGTAAACATATATTAACGGTTGGGGAACGAATGTAATTGATCCTACCATCATCTAACCTATCCACCCCAACTTCCTATGTACCTTTCGTGGTCGCTCCCCTTCTTGTTTCGGTTCGTAGGTCGACATAGAGATTTTCGATGGAATTCCAAGATTTCACTCTCAACAAGTGCTACTTTGAGGCCTATGGCAAGTGATTCATAGAAAAACTCTCTAATGGTCCACTTGTTCAAATTTAGGTTTTCTAGGGTGAGGCATTTGATTCCACAAATCAAAAAGTCTAGCTCGACATACTATCGCCGACCGAAACTTCTTTGTTTGTAGTTCGCAGAGGTCTGAAATCAACGCCGCCAGTCCCCTAATGTCACATCCGTAAACATATATTAACGGGTTGGGGAACGCAATGTAATTGATCCTACCATCATCTAACCTATCCAACCCAACTTCCTATGTACCTTTCGTGGTCGCTCCCTTCTTGTTTCTGTCAGAGGTCGACATAGAGATTTTCGATGGAATTCCAAGATTTCACTCTCAACAAGTGCTACTTTGAGGCCTATGGCAAGTGATTCATAGAAAAACTCTAATGGTCCACTTGTTCAAATTTAGGTTTTCTAGGGTGAGGCATTTGATTCCACAACCGCAAAAAGTCTAGCTCATACTATCGCGACCGAAACTTCTTTTGTTTGTAGTTCGCGCTGAAATCAACGCCGCCAGCCCCCTAATGTCACATCCGTAAAACATATATTAACGGTTGGGGAACGCAATGTAATTGATCCTACCATCATCTAACCTATCCACCCCAACTTCCTATGTACCTTTCGTCGCTCCCTTCTTGTTTCGCTCGTAGGTCGATTATAGAGATTTTCGATGGAATTCCAAGATTTCACTCTCAACAAGTGCTACTTTTGAGGCCTATGGCAAGTGATTCATAGAAAAACTCTCTAATGGTCCACTTGTTCAAATTTAGGTTTTAGGGTGAGGCATTTGATTCCACAAATCGCGAAAAGTCTAGCTCGATGCTATCACGGATTGAAACTTCTTCTTTGTTTGTAGTTCAAGCTGAAATCAACGCCGCCAGCCCCTAATGTCACATCCGTAAAACATATATTAACGGTTGGGGAACGAATGTAATTGATCCTACCATCATCTAACCTATCCACCCCAACTTCCTATGTACCTTTCGTGTCGCTCCCTTCTTGTTTCGCTCAGAGGTCGATATAGAGATTTTTTCATGGAATTCCAAGATTTCACTCTCAACAAGTGCTACTTTGAGGCCTATGGCAAGTGATTCATAGAAAAAACTCTAATGGTCCACTTGTTCAAATTTAGGTTTTCTAGGGTGAGGCATTTGATTCCACAACCGCCAAAAGTCTAGCTCGATGCTATCACGGATCGAAACTTCTTTTGTTTGTAGTTCAAGGCTGAAATCAACGCCGCCGCCCCCTAATGTCACATCCGTAAACATATATTAACGGTTGGGGAACGCAATGTAATTGATCCTACCATCATCTAACCTATCCACCCCAACTTCCTATGTACCTTTCGTGTCGCTCCCTTCTTGTTTCGCGTTCAGAGGTCGACATAGAGATTTTCGATGGAATTCCAAGATTTCACTCTCAACAAGTGCTACTTTGAGGCCTATGGCAAGTGATTCATAGAAAAACTCTAATGGTCCACTTGTTCAAATTTAGGTTTCTAGGGTGAGGCATTTGATTCCACAAATCGCGAAAAAAATCTAGCTCATGCTATCGCGGATTGGAAACTTCTTTTTGTTTGTAGTTCGCGCTGAAATCAACGCCAGCCCCTAATGTCACATCCGTAAAACATATATTAACGGGTGGGGAACGCAATGTAATTGATCCTACCATCATCTAACCTATCCAACCCCAACTTCCTATGTACCTTTCGTCGCTTTCCCTTCTTGTTTCGTTCGTAGGTCGACATAGAGATTTTCGATGGAATTCCAAGATTTCACTCTCAACAAGTGCTACTTTGAGGCCTATGGCAAGTGATTCATAGAAAAACTCTCTAATGGTCCACTTGTTCAAATTTAGGTTCTCTAGGGTGAGGCATTTGATTCCACAAATCGTGAAAAGTCTAGCTCGATGCTATCACGGACCGAAACTTCTTTTGTTTGTAGTTCGCGCTGAAATCAACGCCAGCCCCCCTAATGTCACATCCGAAAACATATATTAACGGTTGGGGAACGCAATGTAATTGATCCTACCATCATCTAACCTATCCACCCCAACTTCCTATGTACCTTTCGTGTCGCTCCCTTCTTGTTTCGTTCGTAGGTCGATTATAGAGATTTTCGATGGAATTCCAAGATTTCACTCTCAACAAGTGCTACTTTGAGGCCTATGGCAAGTGATTCATAGAAAAACTCTCTAATGGTCCACTTGTTCAAATTTAGGTTTTCTAGGGTGAGGCATTTGATTCCACAAATCGCAAAAAGTCTAGCTCGATACTATCACGGATTGGAAACTTCTTTTGTTTGTAGTTCGCGGCTGAAATCAACGCCAAGCCAGCCCCTAATGTCACATCCGTAAAACATATATTAACGGTTGGGGAACGCAATGTAATTGATCCTACCATCATCTAACCTATCCAACCCCAACTTCCTATGTACCTTTCGTGTCGCTCCCCTTCTTGTTTCGTTCGTAGGTCGACATAGAGATTTTCGATGGAATTCCAAGATTTCACTCTCAACAAGTGCTACTTTGAGGCCTATGGCAAGTGATTCATAGAAAAACTCTCTAATGGTCCACTTGTTCAAATTTAGGTTTCTAGGGTGAGGCATTTGATTCCACAAATCGCGAAAAAGTCTAGCTCGATGCTATCACCGACTGGAAACTTCTTTGTTTGTAGTTCGCTAGGAAATCAACGCCAAACAGCCCCTAATGTCACATCCGTAAAACATATATTAACGGTTGGGGAACGCAATGTAATTGATCCTACCATCATCTAACCTATCCAACCCAACTTCCTATGTACCTTTACTTTCGTGTCGCTCCCTTCTTGTTTCTTTGGTTCAGTAGGTCGACATAGAGATTTTCATGGAATTCCAAGATTTCACTCTCAACAAGTGCTACTTTGAGGCCTATGGCAAGTGATTCATAGAAAAAAACTCTCTAATGGTCCACTTGTTCAAATTTAGGTTTCTAGGGTGAGGCATTTGATTCCACAACCGCGGAAAAGTCTAGCTCGATACTATCACGGACCGAAACTTCTTTTTGTTTGTAGTTCGCGCTGAAATCAACGCCAAATCCCTAATGTCACATCCGTAAACATATATTAACGGTTGGGGAACGCAATGTAATTGATCCTACCATCATCTAACCTATCCACCCCAACTTCCTATGTACCTTTCGTGTCGCTCCCTTCTTGTTTCGTCAGAGGTCTAATATAGAGATTTTCATGGAATTCCAAGATTTCACTCTCAACAAGTGCTACTTTGAGGCCTATGGCAAGTGATTCATAGAAAAACTCTAATGGTCCACTTGTTCAAATTTAGGTTCTCTAGGGTGAGGCATTTGATTCCACAACCGAAAAAGTCTAGCTCGATGCTATCGCCGACCGAAACTTCTTTTGTTTGTAGTTCGCGCTGAAATCAACGCCAGCCCCTAATGTCACATCCGTAAACATATATTAACGGTTGGGGAACGCAATGTAATTGATCCTACCATCATCTAACCTATCCACCCCAACTTCCTATGTACCTTTCGTGTCGCTCCCTTCTTGTTTCGTTCAGAGGTCGACATAGAGATTTTCATGGAATTCCAAGATTTCACTCTCAACAAGTGCTACTTTGAGGCCTATGGCAAGTGATTCATAGAAAAAACTCTAATGGTCCACTTGTTCAAATTTAGGTTTTCTAGGGTGAGGCATTTGATTCCACAATCCGCGAAAAAAGTCTAGCTCGATACTATCACCGGACCGAAACTTCTTTGTTTTTTGTAGTTCATACTGAAATCAACGCCAAAGAGCCCCTAATGTCACATCCGTAAACATATATTAACGGTTGGGGAACGCAATGTAATTGATCCTACCATCATCTAACCTATCCACCCCAACTTCCTATGTACCTTTCGTGTCGCTCCCCTTCTTGTTTCGTTCGTTTGTCGACATATAGAGATTTTCGATGGAATTCCAAGATTTCACTCTCAACAAGTGCTACTTTGAGGCCTATGGCAAGTGATTCATAGAAAAACTCTCTAATGGTCCACTTGTTCAAATTTAGGTTTCTAGGGTGAGGCATTTGATTCCACAACCGCAAAAAGTCTAGCTCGATGCTATCACCGGACTAGAAACTTCTTTTGTTTGTAGTTCACGCTGAAATCAACGCCAGCAGTCCCTAATGTCACATCCGTAAAACATATATTAACGGTTGGGGAACGCAATGTAATTGATCCTACCATCATCTAACCTATCCACCCCAACTTCCTATGTACCTTTCGTGTCGCTCCCCTTCTTGTTTCGTTCGTAGGTCGATATAGAGATTTTCATGGAATTCCAAGATTTCACTCTCAACAAGTGCTACTTTGAGGCCTATGGCAAGTGATTCATAGAAAAACTCTCTAATGGTCCACTTGTTCAAATTTAGGTTTCTAGGGTGAGGCATTTGATTCCACAACCGCGAAAAAGTCTAGCTCGATGCTATCGCCGGATGGAAACTTCTTTGTTTGTAGTTCGCGCTGAAATCAACGCCGCCAGCCCCTAATGTCACATCCGTAAAACATATATTAACGGTTGGGGAACGCAATGTAATTGATCCTACCATCATCTAACCTATCCACCCCAACTTCCTATGTACCTTTCGTGGTCGCTCCCTTCTTGTTTCGTTCGTAGGTCGCATATAGAGATTTTCGATGGAATTCCAAGATTTCACTCTCAACAAGTGCTACTTTGAGGCCTATGGCAAGTGATTCATAGAAAAAAACTCTAATGGTCCACTTGTTCAAATTTAGGTTTCTAGGGTGAGGCATTTGATTCCACAACCGCAAAAAGTCTAGCTCGATGCTATCGCCGACCGAAAACTTCTTTTGTTTGTAGTTCGCGCTGAAATCAACGCCAAGAGCCCCTAATGTCACATCCGTAAACATATATTAACGGTTGGGGAACGCAATGTAATTGATCCTACCATCATCTAACCTATCCACCCCAACTTCCTATGTACCTTTCGTGTCGCTCCCTTCTTGTTTCGCTCGTGAGGTCGTCACATAGAGATTTTCGATGGAATTCCAAGATTTCACTCTCAACAAGTGCTACTTTGAGGCCTATGGCAAGTGATTCATAGAAAAACTCTCTAATGGTCCACTTGTTCAAATTTAGGTTCTCTAGGGTGAGGCATTTGATTCCACAACCGCAAAAAAGTCTAGCTCGATGCTATCACCGGATCGAAACTTCTTTGTTTGTAGTTCGCTACCGAAATCAACGCCGCTAGCCCCTAATGTCACATCCGTAAAATATATATTAACGGTTGGGGAACGCAATGTAATTGATCCTACCATCATCTAACCTATCCACCCCAACTTCCTATGTACCTTTCGTGTCGCTCCCTTCTTGTTTCGTTCGTAGGTCGATATAGAGATTTTCGATGGAATTCCAAGATTTCACTCTCAACAAGTGCTACTTTGAGGCCTATGGCAAGTGATTCATAGAAAAACTCTCTAATGGTCCACTTGTTCAAATTTAGGTTTCTAGGGTGAGGCATTTGATTCCACAACCGCAAAAAAGTCTAGCTCGATGCTATCGCCGGACCGAAACTTCTTTTGTTTGTAGTTCGCGGCTGAAATCAACGCCGCCAGCCCCTAATGTCACATCCGTAAACATATATTAACGGGTTGGGGAACGCAATGTAATTGATCCTACCATCATCTAACCTATCCACCCCAACTTCCTATGTACCTTTCGTGTCGCTCCCCTTCTTGTTTCGGTTCGTAGGTCGACATAGAGATTTTCATGGAATTCCAAGATTTCACTCTCAACAAGTGCTACTTTGAGGCCTATGGCAAGTGATTCATAGAAAAACTCTCTAATGGTCCACTTGTTCAAATTTAGGTTCTCTAGGGTGAGGCATTTGATTCCACAAATCAAAAAAAAGTCTAGCTCGATGCTATCACGATTGAAACTTCTTTTGTTTGTAGTTCGCTACTGAAATCAACGCCAGCCAGCCCCTAATGTCACATCCGTAAACATATATTAACGGTTGGGGAACGCAATGTAATTGATCCTACCATCATCTAACCTATCCACCCCAACTTCCTATGTACCTTTCGTGTCGCTCCCTTCTTGTTTCGTCAGAGGTCGACATAGAGATTTTCGATGGAATTCCAAGATTTCACTCTCAAACAAGTGCTACTTTGAGGCCTATGGCAAGTGATTCATAGAAAAACTCTAATGGTCCACTTGTTCAAATTTAGGTTCTCTAGGGTGAGGCATTTGATTCCACAACCGCGAAAAAGTCTAGCTCGATGCTATCACGGACCGAAACTTCTTTTGTTTGTAGTTCGCGCTGAAATCAACGCCAAAGAGCCCCCTAATGTCACATCCGTAAAACATATATTAACGGTTGGGGAACGCAATGTAATTGATCCTACCATCATCTAACCTATCCACCCCAACTTCCTATGTACCTTTCGTGTCGCTCCCTTCTTGTTTCGTTCAGAGGTCGACATAGAGATTTTCATGGAATTCCAAGATTTCACTCTCAACAAGTGCTACTTTGAGGCCTATGGCAAGTGATTCATAGAAAAACTCTCTAATGGTCCACTTGTTCAAATTTAGGTTCTCTAGGGTGAGGCATTTGATTCCACAAATCGCAAAAAGTCTAGCTCGATGCTATCATCGACCGAAACTTCTTTTTGTTTGTAGTTCGCGCTGAAATCAACGCCAGCCAGCCCCTAATGTCACATCCGTAAACATATATTAACGGTTGGGGAACGCAATGTAATTGATCCTACCATCATCTAACCTATCCACCCCAACTTCCTATGTACCTTTCGTGTCGCTCCCTTCTTGTTTCGGGTTCGTAGGTCGACATAGAGATTTTCGATGGAATTCCAAGATTTCACTCTCAACAAGTGCTACTTTGAGGCCTATGGCAAGTGATTCATAGAAAAACTCTCTAATGGTCCACTTGTTCAAATTTAGGTTTCTAGGGTGAGGCATTTGATTCCACAACCGCAAAAAAGTCTAGCTCGATGCTATCACGGACCGAAACTTCTTTTGTTTGTAGTTCGCGCTGAAATCAACGCCAGCCAGCCCCTAATGTCACATCCGTAAACATATATTAACGGGTTGGGGAACGCAATGTAATTGATCCTACCATCATCTAACCTATCCACCCCAACTTCCTATGTACCTTTCGTGTCGCTCCCTTCTTGTTTCGTTCAGAGGTCGACATAGAGATTTTCGATGGAATTCCAAGATTTCACTCTCAACAAGTGCTACTTTGAGGCCTATGGCAAGTGATTCATAGAAAAACTCTCTAATGGTCCACTTGTTCAAATTTAGGTTTTCTAGGGTGAGGCATTTGATTCCACAACCGCAAAAAAGTCTAGCTCGATGCTATCACCGGATTGGAAACTTCTTTTTGTTTGTAGTTCGCTACTGAAATCAACGCCAAGAAATCCTAATGTCACATCCGTAAACATATATTAACGGTTGGGGAACGCAATGTAATTGATCCTACCATCATCTAACCTATCCACCCCAACTTCCTATGTACCTTTCGTGTCGCTCCCTTCTTGTTTCGTTCGTAGGTCGCATATAGAGATTTTCATGGAATTCCAAGATTTCACTCTCAACAAGTGCTACTTTGAGGCCTATGGCAAGTGATTCATAGAAAAACTCTCTAATGGTCCACTTGTTCAAATTTAGGTTTCTAGGGTGAGGCATTTGATTCCACAACCGCAAAAAGTCTAGCTCGATGCTATCGCCGGACCGAAACTTCTTTTGTTTGTAGTTCGCGGCTGAAATCAACGCCGCCAGCCCCTAATGTCACATCCGTAAACATATATTAACGGTTGGGGAACGCAATGTAATTGATCCTACCATCATCTAACCTATCCACCCCAACTTCCTATGTACCTTTCGTGTCGCTCCCTTCTTGTTTCGTTCGTAGGTCGCATATAGAGATTTTCATGGAATTCCAAGATTTCACTCTCAACAAGTGCTACTTTGAGGCCTATGGCAAGTGATTCATAGAAAAACTCTCTAATGGTCCACTTGTTCAAATTTAGGTTTTCTAGGGTGAGGCATTTGATTCCACAAATCGCAAAAAAGTCTAGCTCGATGCTATCGCCGGACCGAAACTTCTTTTTTGTTTGTAGTTCGCTGAAATCAACGCCAACGCCAGCCCCTAATGTCACATCCGTAAACATATATTAACGGGTTGGGGAACGCAATGTAATTGATCCTACCATCATCTAACCTATCCACCCCAACTTCCTATGTACCTTTCGTGTCGCTCCCTTCTTGTTTCGTTCAGGGTCGACATAGAGATTTTCATGGAATTCCAAGATTTCACTCTCAACAAGTGCTACTTTGAGGCCTATGGCAAGTGATTCATAGAAAAACTCTAATGGTCCACTTGTTCAAATTTAGGTTTTCTAGGGTGAGGCATTTGATTCCACAACCGCAAAAAGTCTAGCTCGATGCTATCACGACCGAAAACTTCTTTTGTTTGTAGTTCGCGCTGAAATCAACGCCGCCAGCCCCTAATGTCACATCCGTAAACATATATTAACGGTTGGGGAACGCAATGTAATTGATCCTACCATCATCTAACCTATCCACCCCAACTTCCTATGTACCTTTCGTGTCGCTCCCCTTCTTGTTTCGCCAGTAGGTCGACATAGAGATTTTCATGGAATTCCAAGATTTCACTCTCAACAAGTGCTACTTTGAGGCCTATGGCAAGTGATTCATAGAAAAACTCTCTAATGGTCCACTTGTTCAAATTTAGGTTTCTAGGGTGAGGCATTTGATTCCACAAATCGCGAAAAAGTCTAGCTCGATGCTATCACCGGATTGGAAACTTCTTTTGTTTGTAGTTCGCTACTGAAATCAACGCCGCAGCCCCCTAATGTCACATCCGTAAACATATATTAACGGTTGGGGAACGCAATGTAATTGATCCTACCATCATCTAACCTATCCACCCCAACTTCCTATGTACCTTTCGTGTCGCTCCCTTTCTTGTTTCGTTCGCTCGTAGGTCGATATAGAGATTTTTCGATGGAATTCCAAGATTTCACTCTCAAACAAGTGCTACTTTGAGGCCTATGGCAAGTGATTCATAGAAAAACTCTCTAATGGTCCACTTGTTCAAATTTAGGTTCTCTAGGGTGAGGCATTTGATTCCACAAATCAAAAAAAGTCTAGCTCGATGCTATCGCCGGATCGAAACTTCTTTTGTTTGTAGTTCGCTACTGAAATCAACGCCAAAGCCCCTAATGTCACATCCGTAAACATATATTAACGGTTGGGGAACGCAATGTAATTGATCCTACCATCATCTAACCTATCCACCCCAACTTCCTATGTACCTTTCGTGTCGCTCCCTTCTTGTTTCGTTCGTAGGTCGATATAGAGATTTTCGATGGAATTCCAAGATTTCACTCTCAACAAGTGCTACTTTGAGGCCTATGGCAAGTGATTCATAGAAAAACTCTCTAATGGTCCACTTGTTCAAATTTAGGTTTCTAGGGTGAGGCATTTGATTCCACAAATCGCGAAAAAGTCTAGCTCGATGCTATCGCCGGATTTGGAAACTTCTTTTTGTTTGTAGTTCGCGCTGAAATCAACGCCAAAAGCCCCTAATGTCACATCCGTAAAACATATATTAACGGTTGGGGAACGCAATGTAATTGATCCTACCATCATCTAACCTATCCACCCCAACTTCCTATGTACCTTTCGTGTCGCTCCCTTCTTGTTTCGTTCGTAGGTCGATATAGAGATTTTCATGGAATTCCAAGATTTCACTCTCAACAAGTGCTACTTTGAGGCCTATGGCAAGTGATTCATAGAAAAAACTCTCTAATGGTCCACTTGTTCAAATTTAGGTTTCTAGGGTGAGGCATTTGATTCCACAACCGCAAAAAAGTCTAGCTCGATGCTATCACGGATGGAAACTTCTTTTTGTTTGTAGTTCGCGCTGAAATCAACGCCAGCCAGCCCCTAATGTCACATCCGTAAAACATATATTAACGGTTGGGGAACGCAATGTAATTGATCCTACCATCATCTAACCTATCCACCCCAACTTCCTATGTACCTTTCGTGTCGCTCCCTTCTTGTTTCGTTCGTAGGTCGACATAGAGATTTTCGATGGAATTCCAAGATTTCACTCTAAACAAGTGCTACTTTGAGGCCTATGGCAAGTGATTCATAGAAAAAAAACTCTCTAATGGTCCACTTGTTCAAATTTAGGTTTTCTAGGGTGAGGCATTTGATTCCACAAATCGCGAAAAAGTCTAGCTCGATGCTATCGCGACTGAAAACTTCTTTTGTTTGTAGTTCGCGCTGAAATCAACGCCAAAGCAGCCCCTAATGTCACATCCGTAAACATATATTAACGGTTGGGGAACGCAATGTAATTGATCCTACCATCATCTAACCTATCCACCCCAACTTCCTATGTACCTTTCGTGTCGCTCCCTTCTTGTTTCGTTCGTAGGTCGACATAGAGATTTTCGATGGAATTCCAAGATTTCACTCTCAACAAGTGCTACTTTGAGGCCTATGGCAAGTGATTCATAGAAAAACTCTCTAATGGTCCACTTGTTCAAATTTAGGTTCTCTAGGGTGAGGCATTTGATTCCACAAATCGCGAAAAAGTCTAGCTCGATGCTATCGCGGATTGGAAACTTCTTTTTGTTTGTAGTTCGTTACCAAAATCAACGCCAAGCCAGCCCCTAATGTCACATCCGTAAACATATATTAACGGGTTGGGGAACGCAATGTAATTGATCCTACCATCATCTAACCTATCCACCCCAACTTCCTATGTACCTTTCGTGTCGCTCCCTTCTTGTTTCGTTCGAGGTCGACATAGAGATTTTCGATGGAATTCCAAGATTTCACTCTCAACAAGTGCTACTTTGAGGCCTATGGCAAGTGATTCATAGAAAAAACTCTCTAATGGTCCACTTGTTCAAATTTAGGTTTCTAGGGTGAGGCATTTGATTCCACAACCGCGAAAAAAGTCTAGCTCGATGCTATCACCGATTGAAACTTCTTTGTTTGTAGTTCGCGGCTGAAATCAACGCCGCCAGCCCCTAATGTCACATCCGTAAACATATATTTAACGGTTGGGGAACGCAATGTAATTGATCCTACCATCATCTAACCTATCCACCCCAACTTCCTATGTACCTTTCGTGTCGCTCCCTTCTTGTTTCGTTCGTAGGTCGACATAGAGATTTTCATGGAATTCCAAGATTTCACTCTCAACAAGTGCTACTTTGAGGCCTATGGCAAGTGATTCATAGAAAAAACGCTCTAATGGTCCACTTGTTCAAATTTAGGTTCTCTAGGGTGAGGCATTTGATTCCACAACCGCGAAAAAGTCTAGCTCGATGCTATCGCCGGACCGAAACTTCTTTGTTTGTAGTTCGCGCTGAAATCAACGCCAGCAGCCCCTAATGTCACATCCGTAAAACATATATTAACGGTTGGGGAACGCAATGTAATTGATCCTACCATCATCTAACCTATCCACCCCAACTTCCTATGTACCTTTCGTGTCGCTCCCTTCTTGTTTCGTTCGTAGGTCGATATAGAGATTTTCGATGGAATTCCAAGATTTCACTCTCAACAAGTGCTACTTTGAGGCCTATGGCAAGTGATTCATAGAAAAAACTCTCTAATGGTCCACTTGTTCAAATTTAGGTTTCTAGGGTGAGGCATTTGATTCCACAACCGCGAAAAAGTCTAGCTCATGCTATCGCCGATTGAAAACTTCTTTTGTTTGTAGTTCGCGCTGAAATCAACGCCAGCAGCCCCTAATGTCACATCCGTAAACATATATTAACGGTTTGGGGAACGCAATGTAATTGATCCTACCATCATCTAACCTATCCACCCCAACTTCCTATGTACCTTTCGTGTCGTCGCTCCCCTTCTTGTTTCGTTCAGTAGGTCGACATAGAGATTTTCGATGGAATTCCAAGATTTCACTCTCAACAAGTGCTACTTTGAGGCCTATGGCAAGTGATTCATAGAAAAAAACTCTCTAATGGTCCACTTGTTCAAATTTAGGTTCTCTAGGGTGAGGCATTTGATTCCACAAATCAAAAAGTCTAGCTCTGATGCTATCACGGATCGAAACTTCTTTTTGTTTGTAGTTCGCGCTGAAATCAACGCGCCAGCAGCCCCCTAATGTCACATCCGTAAACATATATTAACGGTTGGGGAACGCAATGTAATTGATCCTACCATCATCTAACCTATCCACCCCAACTTCCTATGTACCTTTCGTGTCGCTCCCTTCTTGTTTCGTTCGTAGGTCGACATAGAGATTTTCGATGGAATTCCAAGATTTCACTCTCAACAAGTGCTACTTTGAGGCCTATGGCAAGTGATTCATAGAAAAACTCTAATGGTCCACTTGTTCAAATTTAGGTTTCTAGGGTGAGGCATTTGATTCCACAACCGCGAAAAAGTCTAGCTCGATGCTATCGCGGATTGAAAACTTCTTTTTGTTTGTAGTTCGCGCTGAAATCAACGCCAGCTAGCCCCTAATGTCACATCCGTAAACATATATTAACGGTTGGGGAACGCAAATGTAATTGATCCTACCATCATCTAACCTATCCACCCCAACTTCCTATGTACCTTTCGTGTCGCTCCCTTCTTGTTTCGGTTCGTAGGTCGATATAGAGATTTTCGATGGAATTCCAAGATTTCACTCTCAACAAGTGCTACTTTGAGGCCTATGGCAAGTGATTCATAGAAAAACTCTCTAATGGTCCACTTGTTCAAATTTAGGTTTCTAGGGTGAGGCATTTGATTCCACAAATCGCAAAAAAAAGTCTAGCTCGATGCTATCGCCGATTGAAAACTTCTTTGTTTGTAGTTCGCGCTGAAATCAACGCCAAAGAGCCCCTAATGTCACATCCGTAAAACATATATTAACGGTTGGGGAACGCAATGTAATTGATCCTACCATCATCTAACCTATCCACCCCAACTTCCTATGTACCTTTCGTGTCGCTCCCTTCTTGTTTCGTTCGTAGGTCGATTATAGAGATTTTTTTTCATGGAATTCCAAGATTTCACTCTCAAACAAGTGCTACTTTGAGGGCCTATGGCAAGTGATTCATAGAAAAAAAAACTCTAATGGTCCACTTGTTCAAATTTAGGTTCTCTAGGGTGAGGCATTTGATTCCACAAATCGCGAAAAAGTCTAGCTCTGATGCTATCACGGACCGAAACTTCTTTTGTTTGTAGTTCGCTACTGAAATCAACGCCAAAGCCCCCCTAATGTCACATCCGTAAACATATATTAACGGTTGGGGAACGCAATGTAATTGATCCTACCATCATCTAACCTATCCACCCCAACTTCCTATGTACCTTTCGTGTCGCTCCCTTCTTGTTTCGTTCGTAGGTCGACATAGAGATTTTCGATGGAATTCCAAGATTTCACTCTCAACAAGTGCTACTTTGAGGCCTATGGCAAGTGATTCATAGAAAAAAACTCTCTAATGGTCCACTTGTTCAAATTTAGGTTTCTAGGGTGAGGCATTTGATTCCACAACCGCAAAAAAGTCTAGCTCATGCTATCACGGATTGAAACTTCTTTTGTTTGTAGTTCGCGCTGAAATCAACGCCAGCCAGCCCCTAATGTCACATCCGTAAAACATATATTAACGGTTGGGGAACGCAATGTAATTGATCCTACCATCATCTAACCTATCCAACCCCAACTTCCTATGTACCTTTCGTTCGCTCCCTTCTTGTTTCGTTCGTAGGTCGATATAGAGATTTTCATGGAATTCCAAGATTTCACTCTCAACAAGTGCTACTTTGAGGCCTATGGCAAGTGATTCATAGAAAAACTCTCTAATGGTCCACTTGTTCAAATTTAGGTTTTCTAGGGTGAGGCATTTGATTCCACAAATCGCGAAAAAGTCTAGCTCATGCTATCGCCGACCGAAACTTCTTTTTGTTTGTAGTTCGCGCTGAAATCAACGCCGCCAGCCCCTAATGTCACATCCGTAAAACATATATTAACGGTTGGGGAACGCAATGTAATTGATCCTACCATCATCTAACCTATCCACCCCAACTTCCTATGTACCTTTCGTGTCGCTTCCCTTCTTGTTTCGTTCGTAGGTCGATATAGAGATTTTCGATGGAATTCCAAGATTTCACTCTCAACAAGTGCTACTTTGAGGCCTATGGCAAGTGATTCATAGAAAAAACTCTCTAATGGTCCACCACTTGTTCAAATTTAGGTTCTCTAGGGTGAGGCATTTGATTCCACAAATCGCGAAAAAGTCTAGCTCATGCTATCGCCGACCGAAACTTCTTTTTGTTTGTAGTTCGCGCTGAAATCAACGCCAATCCAGCCCCTAATGTCACATCCGTAAACATATATTAACGGTTGGGGAACGCAATGTAATTGATCCTACCATCATCTAACCTATCCACCCCAACTTCCTATGTACCTTTCGTGTCGCTCCCCTTCTTGTTTCGTTCGTAGGTCGACATAGAGATTTTCGATGGAATTCCAAGATTTCACTCTAAACAAGTGCTACTTTGAGGCCTATGGCAAGTGATTCATAGAAAAAACTCTCTAATGGTCCACTTGTTCAAATTTAGGTTTCTAGGGTGAGGCATTTGATTCCACAACCGCAAAAAAGTCTAGCTCATGCTATCACGACCGAAACTTCTTTTTTTGTAGTTCGCGCTGAAATCAACGCCGCCAAATTCCCCATGTCACATCCGAAACATATATTAACGGTTGGGGAACGCAATGTAATTGATCCTACCATCATCTAACCTATCCACCCCAACTTCCTATGTACCTTTCGTGTCGCTCCCCTTCTTGTTTCGGTTCGTAGGTCGACATAGAGATTTTCGATGGAATTCCAAGATTTCACTCTCAACAAGTGCTACTTTGAGGCCTATGGCAAGTGATTCATAGAAAAAAACTCTAATGGTCCACTTGTTCAAATTTAGGTTTCTAGGGTGAGGCATTTGATTCCACAAATCGCGAAAAAGTCTAGCTCGATGCTATCGCCGGATTGAAACTTCTTTTGTTTGTAGTTCGCGCTGAAATCAACGCCAAAGAGCCCCTAATGTCACATCCGTAAAACATATATTAACGGTTGGGGAACGCAATGTAATTGATCCTACCATCATCTAACCTATCCACCCCAACTTCCTATGTACCTTTCGTGTCGCTCCCTTCTTGTTTCGTTCGTAGGTCGATATAGAGATTTTCGATGGAATTCCAAGATTTCACTCTCAAACAAGTGCTACTTTGAGGCCTATGGCAAGTGATTCATAGAAAAACTCTCTAATGGTCCACTTGTTCAAATTTAGGTTCTCTAGGGTGAGGCATTTGATTCCACAAATCGCAAAAAGTCTAGCTCGATGCTATCACGGATTGAAACTTCTTTGTTTGTAGTTCGCGCTGAAATCAACGCCAGCAGCCCCTAATGTCACATCCGTAAAACATATATTAACGGTTGGGGAACGCAATGTAATTGATCCTACCATCATCTAACCTATCCACCCCAACTTCCTATGTACCTTTCGTGTCGCTCCCTTCTTGTTTCGTTCGTAGGTCGATATAGAGATTTTCGATGGAATTCCAAGATTTCACTCTCAACAAGTGCTACTTTGAGGCCTATGGCAAGTGATTCATAGAAAAAAACGCTCTAATGGTCCACTTGTTCAAATTTAGGTTTCTAGGGTGAGGCATTTGATTCCACAACCGCAAAAAAAGTCTAGCTCGATGCTATCGCCGGACCGAAACTTCTTTTGTTTGTAGTTCGCGCTGAAATCAACGCCAAAGCAGCCCCTAATGTCACATCCGTAAAACATATATTAACGGTTGGGGAACGCAATGTAATTGATCCTACCATCATCTAACCTATCCACCCCAACTTCCTATGTACCTTTCGTGTCGCTCGCCCCTTCTTGTTTCGTTCGTAGGTCGACATATAGAGATTTTCGATGGAATTCCAAGATTTCACTCTCAACAAGTGCTACTTTGAGGCCTATGGCAAGTGATTCATAGAAAAAAAACTCTAATGGTCCACTTGTTCAAATTTAGGTTTCTAGGGTGAGGCATTTGATTCCACAACCGCAAAAAAGTCTAGCTCGATGCTATCACGGACCGAAACTTCTTTTGTTTGTAGTTCGCGCTGAAATCAACGCCAGCCAGCCCCTAATGTCACATCCGTAAAACATATATTAACGGTTGGGGGGAACGCAAATGTAATTGATCCTACCATCATCTAACCTATCCACCCCAACTTCCTATGTACCTTTCGTGTCGCTCCCTTCTTGTTTCGGTTCGTAGGTCGACATAGAGATTTTCATGGAATTCCAAGATTTCACTCTAAACAAGTGCTACTTTGAGGCCTATGGCAAGTGATTCATAGAAAAACTCTCTAATGGTCCACTTGTTCAAATTTAGGTTTTCTAGGGTGAGGCATTTGATTCCACAACCGCAAAAAGTCTAGCTCGATGCTATCACGACCGAAAACTTCTTTGTTTGTAGTTCGCTACTGAAATCAACGCCGCCAGCCCCTAATGTCACATCCGTAAAACATATATTAACGGTTGGGGAACGCAATGTAATTGATCCTACCATCATCTAACCTATCCACCCCAACTTCCTATGTACCTTTCGTGTCGCTCCTTCTTGTTTCGTTCGTAGGGTCGATATAGAGATTTTCGATGGAATTCCAAGATTTCACTCTAAACAAGTGCTACTTTGAGGCCTATGGCAAGTGATTCATAGAAAAAACTCTCTAATGGTCCACTTGTTCAAATTTAGGTTTTCTAGGGTGAGGCATTTGATTCCACAAATCGCAAAAAGTCTAGCTCATGCTATCACCGACCGAAACTTCTTTGTTTGTAGTTCGCGCTGAAATCAACGCCGCCAGCCCCCCTATGTCACATCCGTAAAACATATATTAACGGTTGGGGAACGCAATGTAATTGATCCTACCATCATCTAACCTATCCACCCCAACTTCCTATGTACCTTTCGTGTCGCTCCCTTCTTGTTTCGTTCAGAGGTCGCATATAGAGATTTTCATGGAATTCCAAGATTTCACTCTCAACAAGTGCTACTTTGAGGCCTATGGCAAGTGATTCATAGAAAAACTCTCTAATGGTCCACTTGTTCAAATTTAGGTTTTCTAGGGTGAGGCATTTGATTCCACAACCGCAAAAGTCTAGCTCGATACTATCACCGATTGGAAACTTCTTTTTGTTTGTAGTTCGCGGCTGAAATCAACGCCAAAAGCCCCTAATGTCACATCCGTAAAACATATATTAACGGTTGGGGAACGCAATGTAATTGATCCTACCATCATCTAACCTATCCACCCCAACTTCCTATGTACCTTTCGTGTCGCTCCCTTCTTGTTTCGTTCGTAGGGTCGACATAGAGATTTTCGATGGAATTCCAAGATTTCACTCTCAAACAAGTGCTACTTTGAGGCCTATGGCAAGTGATTCATAGAAAAACTCTCTAATGGTCCACTTGTTCAAATTTAGGTTTCTAGGGTGAGGCATTTGATTCCACAACCGCGAAAAAAGTCTAGCTCGATGCTATCGCCGACCGAAACTTCTTTTTGTTTGTAGTTCGCGCTGAAATCAACGCCAGCAGCCCCTAATGTCACATCCGTAAACATATATTAACGGTTGGGGAACGCAATGTAATTGATCCTACCATCATCTAACCTATCCACCCCAACTTCCTATGTACCTTTCGTGTCGCTCCCTTCTTGTTTCGGTTCGTAGGTCGATTATAGAGATTTTCGATGGAATTCCAAGATTTCACTCTCAACAAGTGCTACTTTGAGGCCTATGGCAAGTGATTCATAGAAAAACTCTCTAATGGTCCACTTGTTCAAATTTAGGTTCTCTAGGGTGAGGCATTTGATTCCACAACCGCGAAAAAGTCTAGCTCATGCTATCACGACCGAAACTTCTTTTGTTTGTAGTTCGCGCTGAAATCAACGCCAAAGAAATTCCTAATGTCACATCCGTAAACATATATTAACGGTTGGGGAACGCAATGTAATTGATCCTACCATCATCTAACCTATCCACCCCAACTTCCTATGTACCTTTCGTGTCGCTCCCTTCTTGTTTCGTTCGTAGGTCGACATAGAGATTTTTTCGATGGAATTCCAAGATTTCACTCTCAACAAGTGCTACTTTGAGGCCTATGGCAAGTGATTCATAGAAAAAAACTCTCTAATGGTCCACTTGTTCAAATTTAGGTTTCTAGGGTGAGGCATTTGATTCCACAAATCCGCGAAAAAAGTCTAGCTCGATGCTATCGCCGGATTGAAAACTTCTTTTGTTTGTAGTTCGCGCTGAAATCAATCAACGCCAGCAGCCCCTAATGTCACATCCGTAAACATATATTAACGGTTGGGGAACGCAATGTAATTGATCCTACCATCATCTAACCTATCCACCCCAACTTCCTATGTACCTTTCGTGTCGCTCCCTTCTTGTTTCGTTCGTAGGTCGATATAGAGATTTTCGATGGAATTCCAAGATTTCACTCTCAACAAGTGCTACTTTGAGGCCTATGGCAAGTGATTCATAGAAAAACGCTCTAATGGTCCACTTGTTCAAATTTAGGTTTCTAGGGTGAGGCATTTGATTCCACAAATCGCAAAAAGTCTAGCTCATGCTATCGCCGGACCGAAAACTTCTTGTTGTTTGTAGTTCGCTGGCTGAAATCAACGCCAGCCCCCTAATGTCACATCCGTAAAACATATATTAACGGTTGGGAACGCAATGTAATTGATCCTACCATCATCTAACCTATCCAACCCCAACTTCCTATGTACCTTTCCCCGTCGCTCCCTTCTTGTTTCTTTCGCGTAGGTCGACATAGAGATTTTCGATGGAATTCCAAGATTTCACTCTCAACAAGTGCTACTTTGAGGCCTATGGCAAGTGATTCATAGAAAAACTCTCTAATGGTCCACTTGTTCAAATTTAGGTTTCTAGGGTGAGGCATTTGATTCCACAACCGCAAAAAAAGTCTAGCTCGATGCTATCACGGACCGAAACTTCTTTTGTTTGTAGTTCGCTACTGAAATCAACGCCAAAGCAAAGCCCCTAATGTCACATCCGTAAACATATATTAACGGTTGGGGAACGCAATGTAATTGATCCTACCATCATCTAACCTATCCACCCCAACTTCCTATGTACCTTTCGTGTCGCTCCCTTCTTGTTTCGTTCGTAGGTCGACATATAGAGATTTTCGATGGAATTCCAAGATTTCACTCTCAACAAGTGCTACTTTGAGGCCTATGGCAAGTGATTCATAGAAAAAAACTCTAATGGTCCACTTGTTCAAATTTAGGTTTCTAGGGTGAGGCATTTGATTCCACAAATCGCGAAAAAAGTCTAGCTCGATGCTATCGCCGGATCGAAACTTCTTTTGTTTGTAGTTCGCGCTGAAAAATCAACGCCAGCCAGCCCCTAATGTCACATCCGTAAACATATATTAACGGTTGGGGAACGCAATGTAATTGATCCTACCATCATCTAACCTATCCACCCCAACTTCCTATGTACCTTTCGTGTCGCTCCCTTCTTGTTTCGTTCGTAGGTCGACATAGAGATTTTCGATGGAATTCCAAGATTTCACTCTCAACAAGTGCTACTTTGAGGCCTATGGCAAGTGATTCATAGAAAAAAACTCTCTAATGGTCCACTTGTTCAAATTTAGGTTCTTCTAGGGTGAGGCATTTGATTCCACAACCGCGAAAAAGTCTAGCTCGATGCTATCGCCGGACCGAAACTTCTTTTTGTTTGTAGTTCGCGCTGAAATCAACGCCAAAGAGCCCCTAATGTCACATCCGTAAACATATATTAACGGTTGGGGAACGCAATGTAATTGATCCTACCATCATCTAACCTATCCACCCCAACTTCCTATGTACCTTTCGTGTCGCTCCCTTCTTGTTTCGTTCAGTAGGTCGATATAGAGATTTTCGATGGAATTCCAAGATTTCACTCTCAAACAAGTGCTACTTTGAGGCCTATGGCAAGTGATTCATAGAAAAACTCTCTAATGGTCCACTTGTTCAAATTTAGGTTTCTAGGGTGAGGCATTTGATTCCACAACCGCAAAAAAAGTCTAGCTCGATGCTATCACGACCGAAACTTCTTTTTGTTTGTAGTTCGCGCTGAAATCAACGCCGCCAGCCCCTAATGTCACATCCGTAAACATATATTAACGGTTGGGGAACGCAATGTAATTGATCCTACCATCATCTAACCTATCCACCCCAACTTCCTATGTACCTTTCGTGTCGCTCCCCTTCTTGTTTCGTTCGTAGGTCGACATAGAGAGATTTTCATGGAATTCCAAGATTTCACTCTCAACAAGTGCTACTTTGAGGCCTATGGCAAGTGATTCATAGAAAAACTCTCTAATGGTCCACTTGTTCAAATTTAGGTTTCTAGGGTGAGGCATTTGATTCCACAACCGCGAAAAAGTCTAGCTCGATGCTATCGCGGATTGGAAACTTCTTTGTTTGTAGTTCGCTGAAATCAACGCCAAAATTCCCCTAATGTCACATCCGTAAAACATATATTAACGGTTGGGGAACGCAATGTAATTGATCCTACCATCATCTAACCTATCCACCCCAACTTCCTATGTACCTTTCGTGTCGCTCCCTTCTTGTTTCGTTCGTAGGTCGACATAGAGATTTTCGATGGAATTCCAAGATTTCACTCTCAACAAGTGCTACTTTGAGGCCTATGGCAAGTGATTCATAGAAAAAACGCTCTAATGGTCCACTTGTTCAAATTTAGGTTTCTAGGGTGAGGCATTTGATTCCACAACCGCGAAAAAGTCTAGCTCGATGCTATCACGCCGATTGAAACTTCTTTTTTGTAGTTCGCGCTGAAAATCAACGCCAGCAGCCCCTAATGTCACATCCGTAAAAATATATATTAACGGTTGGGGAACGCAATGTAATTGATCCTACCATCATCTAACCTATCCACCCCAAACTTCCTATGTACCTTTCGTGTCGCTCCCTTCTTGTTTCTGCTCGTAGGTCGACATATAGAGATTTTCGATGGAATTCCAAGATTTCACTCTCAACAAGTGCTACTTTGAGGCCTATGGCAAGTGATTCAGAAAAAACTCTCTAATGGTCCACTTGTTCAAATTTAGGTTTCTAGGGTGAGGCATTTGATTCCACAACCGCGAAAAAGTCTAGCTCATGCTATCACGACCGAAAACTTCTTTGTTTGTAGTTCAGTACGCTATCAAATCAACGCCAAAGCAAGCCCCTAATGTCACATCCGTAAACATATATTAACGGTTGGGGAACGCAATGTAATTGATCCTACCATCATCTAACCTATCCACCCCAACTTCCTATGTACCTTTCGTGTCGCTCCCTTCTTGTTTTTCGTTCGTAGGTCGATATAGAGATTTTTCATGGAATTCCAAGATTTCACTCTCAAACAAGTGCTACTTTGAGGCCTATGGCAAGTGATTCATAGAAAAACTCTCTAATGGTCCACTTGTTCAAATTTAGGTTCTCTAGGGTGAGGCATTTGATTCCACAAATCGCGAAAAAGTCTAGCTCATGCTATCGCCGGATTGAAACTTCTTTTTGTTTGTAGTTCGCGCTGAAAAAACGCCAAAGCCCCTAATGTCACATCCGTAAAACATATATTAACGGTTGGGGAACGCAATGTAATTGATCCTACCATCATCTAACCTATCCACCCCAACTTCCTATGTACCTTTCGTGTCGCTCCCCTTCTTGTTTCGTTCGTTTGGTCGACATATAGAGATTTTCGATGGAATTCCAAGATTTCACTCTAAACAAGTGCTACTTTGAGGCCTATGGCAAGTGATTCATAGAAAAAACTCTCTAATGGTCCACTTGTTCAAATTTAGGTTTTCTAGGGTGAGGCATTTGATTCCACAAATCGCAAAAAGTCTAGCTCGATGCTATCACGGACCGAAACTTCTTTTGTTTGTAGTTCGCGCTGAAATCAACGCCAGCCCCCCTAATGTCACATCCGTAAAACATATATTAACGGTTGGGGAACGCAATGTAATTGATCCTACCATCATCTAACCTATCCACCCCAACTTCCTATGTACCTTTCGTGTCGCTCCCTTCTTGTTTCGGTTCAGTAGGTCGACATAGAGATTTTCGATGGAATTCCAAGATTTCACTCTCAAACAAGTGCTACTTTGAGGCCTATGGCAAGTGATTCATAGAAAAAAACTCTCTAATGGTCCACTTGTTCAAATTTAGGTTCTCTAGGGTGAGGCATTTGATTCCACAACCGCAAAAAAAAGTCTAGCTCATGCTATCGCCGACCGAAACTTCTTTTGTTTGTAGTTCGCGCTGAAATCAACGCCAGCCAGCCCCTAATGTCACATCCGTAAACATATATTAACGGTTGGGGAACGCAATGTAATTGATCCTACCATCATCTAACCTATCCACCCCAACTTCCTATGTACCTTTCGTGTCGCTCCCCTTCTTGTTTCGTTCGTAGGTCGACATAGAGATTTTCGATGGAATTCCAAGATTTCACTCTCAACAAGTGCTACTTTGAGGCCTATGGCAAGTGATTCATAGAAAAAAACTCTAATGGTCCACTTGTTCAAATTTAGGTTTCTAGGGTGAGGCATTTGATTCCACAAATCAAAAGTCTAGCTCGATGCTATCGCGGATTGAAACTTCTTTTGTTTGTAGTTCGCGCTGAAATCAACGCCGCCAGCCCCTAATGTCACATCCGTAAAACATATATTAACGGTTGGGGAACGCAATGTAATTGATCCTACCATCATCTAACCTATCCACCCCAACTTCCTATGTACCTTTCGTGTCGCTTCCCTTCTTCTTGTTTCGTTCGTAGGTCGATATAGAGATTTTCGATGGAATTCCAAGATTTCACTCTCAACAAGTGCTACTTTGAGGCCTATGGCAAGTGATTCATAGAAAAACTCTCTAATGGTCCACTTGTTCAAATTTAGGTTTTCTAGGGTGAGGCATTTGATTCCACAACCGCAAAAAGTCTAGCTCGATGCTATCGCGATTGGAAACTTCTTTTGTTTGTAGTTCGCGCTGAAATCAACGCCAGCCCCCCTAATGTCACATCCGTAAACATATATTAACGGTTGGGGAACGCAATGTAATTGATCCTACCATCATCTAACCTATCCACCCCAACTTCCTATGTACCTTTCGTGTCGCTCCCCTTCTTGTTTCGTTCAGAGGTCGACATAGAGATTTTCGATGGAATTCCAAGATTTCACTCTCAAACAAGTGCTACTTTGAGGCCTATGGCAAGTGATTCATAGAAAAACGCTCTAATGGTCCACTTGTTCAAATTTAGGTTTTCTAGGGTGAGGCATTTGATTCCACAAATCGCAAAAGTCTAGCTCGATGCTATCGCGATTGAAACTTCTTTTGTTTGTAGTTCGCGCTGAAATCAACGCCAGCCAGCCCCTAATGTCACATCCGTAAAACATATATTAACGGTTGGGGAACGCAATGTAATTGATCCTACCATCATCTAACCTATCCACCCCAACTTCCTATGTACCTTTCGTGTCGCTCCCTTCTTGTTTCGGTTCAGAGGGTCGATTATAGAGATTTTCGATGGAATTCCAAGATTTCACTCTCAACAAGTGCTACTTTGAGGCCTATGGCAAGTGATTCATAGAAAAAAAACTCTCTAATGGTCCACTTGTTCAAATTTAGGTTTCTAGGGTGAGGCATTTGATTCCACAAATCCGAAAAAGTCTAGCTCATGCTATCACCGACCGAAACTTCTTTGTTTTGTAGTTCGCGCTGAAATCAACGCCAGCCCCCTAATGTCACATCCGTAAACATATATTAACGGTTGGGGAACGCAATGTAATTGATCCTACCATCATCTAACCTATCCACCCCAACTTCCTATGTACCTTTCGTGTCGCTCCCTTCTTGTTTCGTTCGTAGGTCGGTCATATATAGAGATTTTCGATGGAATTCCAAGATTTCACTCTCAACAAGTGCTACTTTGAGGCCTATGGCAAGTGATTCATAGAAAAAAACGCTCTAATGGTCCACTTGTTCAAATTTAGGTTTCTAGGGTGAGGCATTTGATTCCACAACCGCAAAAAGTCTCTAGCTCATGCTATCACGGATCGAAACTTCTTTTGTTTGTAGTTCGCGCTGAAATCAACGCCAAAGAGCCCCTAATGTCACATCCGTAAACATATATTAACGGTTGGGGAACGCAATGTAATTGATCCTACCATCATCTAACCTATCCACCCCAACTTCCTATGTACCTTTCGTGTCGCTCCTTCTTTGTTTCGCTCAGTAGGTCGATATAGAGATTTTCGATGGAATTCCAAGATTTCACTCTCAAACAAGTGCTACTTTGAGGCCTATGGCAAGTGATTCATAGAAAAAAACTCTAATGGTCCACTTGTTCAAATTTAGGTTTCTAGGGTGAGGCATTTGATTCCACAACCGCAAAAAAGTCTAGCTCGATGCTATCACGGACCGAAAACTTCTTTTTGTTGTAGTTCGCTGAAAAATCAACGCCGCCAGCCCCTAATGTCACATCCGTAAACATATATTAACGGTTGGGGAACGCAATGTAATTGATCCTACCATCATCTAACCTATCCACCCCAACTTCCTATGTACCTTTCGTGTCGCTCCCTTTTGTTGTTTCGGGTTCGTAGGTCGACATAGAGATTTTCGATGGAATTCCAAGATTTCACTCTCAACAAGTGCTACTTTGAGGCCTATGGCAAGTGATTCATAGAAAAAAACTCTCTAATGGTCCACTTGTTCAAATTTAGGTTCTCTAGGGTGAGGCATTTGATTCCACAAATCGCGAAAAAGTCTAGCTCGATGCTATCACGGACCGAAAACTTCTTTTTGTTTGTAGTTCGCGCTGAAATCAACGCCAGCCAGCCCCTAATGTCACATCCGTAAAACATATATTAACGGTTGGGGAACGCAATGTAATTGATCCTACCATCATCTAACCTATCCACCCCAACTTCCTATGTACCTTTCGTGTCGTCGCTTCCCTCTTGTTTCGCTCAGAGGTCGATTATAGAGATTTTCGATGGAATTCCAAGATTTCACTCTCAACAAGTGCTACTTTGAGGCCTATGGCAAGTGATTCATAGAAAAACTCTCTAATGGTCCACTTGTTCAAATTTAGGTTTCTAGGGTGAGGCATTTGATTCCACAAATCGCAAAAAGTCTAGCTCGATGCTATCACGGACCGAAACTTCTTTTGTTTGTAGTTCGCGCTGAAATCAACGCCGCCAGCCCCTAATGTCACATCCGTAAACATATATTAACGGTTGGGGAACGCAATGTAATTGATCCTACCATCATCTAACCTATCCACCCCAACTTCCTATGTACCTTTCGTGTCGCTCCCTTTCTTGTTTTCGTTCGTAGGTCGACATATAGAGATTTTTGATGGAATTCCAAGATTTCACTCTAAACAAGTGCTACTTTGAGGCCTATGGCAAGTGATTCATAGAAAAAACTCTCTAATGGTCCACTTGTTCAAATTTAGGTTTTCTAGGGTGAGGCATTTGATTCCACAACCGCAAAAAAGTCTAGCTCGATGCTATCGCCGGATCGAAACTTCTTTTGTTTGTAGTTCGCTACTGAAATCAACGCCGCCAGCCCCTAATGTCACATCCGTAAACATATATTAACGGTTGGGGAACGCAATGTAATTGATCCTACCATCATCTAACCTATCCACCCCAACTTCCTATGTACCTTTCGTGTCGCTCCCCCTTCTTGTTTCGTTCGTAGGTCGACATAGAGATTTTTCATGGAATTCCAAGATTTCACTCTCAAACAAGTGCTACTTTGAGGCCTATGGCAAGTGATTCATAGAAAAACTCTAATGGTCCACTTGTTCAAATTTAGGTTTCTCTAGGGTGAGGCATTTGATTCCACAACCGCAAAAAAAGTCTAGCTCGATGCTATCACGACCGAAACTTCTTTTGTTTGTAGTTCGTACTGAAATCAACGCCGCAGCCCCTAATGTCACATCCGTAAACATATATTAACGGTTGGGGAACGCAATGTAATTGATCCTACCATCATCTAACCTATCCACCCCAACTTCCTATGTACCTTTCGTGTCGCTCCCTTCTTGTTTCGCTCAGAGGTCGACATAGAGATTTTTTCGATGGAATTCCAAGATTTCACTCTCAACAAGTGCTACTTTGAGGCCTATGGCAAGTGATTCATAGAAAAAAACTCTAATGGTCCACTTGTTCAAATTTAGGTTTCTAGGGTGAGGCATTTGATTCCACAAATCGCGAAAAAGTCTAGCTCGATGCTATCGCGACCGAAACTTCTTTTGTTTGTAGTTCGCGGCTGAAATCAACGCCAGCCAGCCCTAATGTCACATCCGTAAAACATATATTAACGGTTGGGGAACGCAATGTAATTGATCCTACCATCATCTAACCTATCCAACCCCAACTTCCTATGTACCTTTCGTGTCGCTCCCTTCTTGTTTCGTTCGTAGGTCGACATAGAGATTTTCGATGGAATTCCAAGATTTCACTCTCAACAAGTGCTACTTTGAGGCCTATGGCAAGTGATTCATAGAAAAAAAACTCTAATGGTCCACTTGTTCAAATTTAGGTTTCTAGGGTGAGGCATTTGATTCCACAACCGCGAAAAAGTCTAGCTCATGCTATCACGGACCGAAACTTCTTTTTGTTTGTAGTTCGCGCTGAAATCAACGCCAGCAGCCCCCTAATGTCACATCCGTAAAACATATATTAACGGTTGGGGAACGCAATGTAATTGATCCTACCATCATCTAACCTATCCACCCCAACTTCCTATGTACCTTTCGTGTCGCTCCCTTCTTGTTTCGCTTCGTAGGGTCGATATAGAGATTTTTCGATGGAATTCCAAGATTTCACTCTCAACAAGTGCTACTTTGAGGCCTATGGCAAGTGATTCATAGAAAAACTCTCTAATGGTCCACTTGTTCAAATTTAGGTTTCTAGGGTGAGGCATTTGATTCCACAAATCGAAAAAAGTCTAGCTCGATGCTATCACGGACCGAAACTTCTTTTTGTTTGTAGTTCGCGCTGAAATCAACGCCAAAGCCAGCCCCTAATGTCACATCCGTAAACATATATTAACGGTTGGGGGAACGCAATGTAATGATCCTACCATCATCTAACCTATCCACCCCAACTTCCTATGTACCTTTCGTGTCGCTCCCTTCTTGTTTCGTTCGTAGGGTCGACATAGAGAGATTTTCATGGAATTCCAAGATTTCACTCTCAACAAGTGCTACTTTGAGGCCTATGGCAAGTGATTCATAGAAAAACTCTCTAATGGTCCACTTGTTCAAATTTAGGTTTCTAGGGTGAGGCATTTGATTCCACAAATCGCAAAAAGTCTAGCTCATGCTATCACCGACCGAAACTTCTTTTTGTTTGTAGTTCGCGGCTGAAATCAACGCCAGCAGCCCCTAATGTCACATCCGTAAACATATATTAACGGTTGGGGGAACGCAATGTAATTGATCCTACCATCATCTAACCTATCCACCCCAACTTCCTATGTACCTTTCGTGTCGCTCCCTTCTTGTTTCGGGTTCAGAGGTCGGGGCATATAGAGATTTTCATGGAATTCCAAGATTTCACTCTCAACAAGTGCTACTTTGAGGCCTATGGCAAGTGATTCATAGAAAAACTCTCTAATGGTCCACTTGTTCAAATTTAGGTTCTTCTAGGGTGAGGCATTTGATTCCACAAATCGCGAAAAAAGTCTAGCTCGATGCTATCGCGGATTGAAACTTCTTTTGTTTGTAGTTCGCGCTGAAATCAACGCCAAAGAGCCCCTAATGTCACATCCGTAAAACATATATTAACGGTTGGGGAACGCAATGTAATTGATCCTACCATCATCTAACCTATCCACCCCAACTTCCTATGTACCTTTCGTGTCGCTCCCTTTCTTGTTTCGTTCGTAGGTCGCATATATAGAGATTTTCGATGGAATTCCAAGATTTCACTCTCAACAAGTGCTACTTTGAGGCCTATGGCAAGTGATTCATAGAAAAAAACTCTAATGGTCCACTTGTTCAAATTTAGGTTCTCTAGGGTGAGGCATTTGATTCCACAACCGCGAAAAAGTCTAGCTCATGCTATCGCCGATCGAAACTTCTTTTGTTTGTAGTTCGCGCTGAAATCAACGCCGCCAGCCCCTAATGTCACATCCGTAAAACATATATTAACGGTTGGGGAACGCAATGTAATTGATCCTACCATCATCTAACCTATCCAACCCAACTTCCTATGTACCTTTCGTGTCGCTCCCTTTCTTGTTTCGCTCGTAGGTCGATATAGAGATTTTCGATGGAATTCCAAGATTTCACTCTAAACAAGTGCTACTTTGAGGCCTATGGCAAGTGATTCATAGAAAAACTCTCTAATGGTCCACTTGTTCAAATTTAGGTTTCTAGGGTGAGGCATTTGATTCCACAAATCAAAAAGTCTAGCTCATGCTATCGCCGACCGAAACTTCTTTTTGTTTGTAGTTCGCGCTCAAATCAACGCCAAAGCCCCCCTAATGTCACATCCGTAAACATATATTAACGGGTTGGGGAACGCAATGTAATTGATCCTACCATCATCTAACCTATCCACCCCAACTTCCTATGTACCTTTCGTGTCGCTCCCTTCTTGTTTCGTTCGTAGGTCGACATAGAGATTTTCGATGGAATTCCAAGATTTCACTCTCAACAAGTGCTACTTTGAGGCCTATGGCAAGTGATTCATAGAAAAACTCTCTAATGGTCCACTTGTTCAAATTTAGGTTTTCTAGGGTGAGGCATTTGATTCCACAAATCGCGAAAAAAGTCTAGCTCGATGCTATCGCGGATTGAAACTTCTTTTGTTTGTAGTTCGCTGAAATCAATCAACGCCAGCCCCCCCCCCAATGTCACATCCGTAAACATATATTAACGGTTGGGGAACGCAATGTAATTGATCCTACCATCATCTAACCTATCCACCCCAACTTCCTATGTACCTTTCGTGTCGCTCCCTTCTTGTTTCGTTCGTAGGTCGATATAGAGATTTTCGATGGAATTCCAAGATTTCACTCTAAACAAGTGCTACTTTGAGGCCTATGGCAAGTGATTCATAGAAAAACTCTCTAATGGTCCACTTGTTCAAATTTAGGTTCTCTAGGGTGAGGCATTTGATTCCACAAATCGCGAAAAAGTCTAGCTCATGCTATCACGGACCGAAACTTCTTTGTGTTTGTAGTTCGCTACTGAAATCAACGCCGCCAGCCCCCTAATGTCACATCCGTAAAACATATATTAACGGTTGGGGAACGCAATGTAATTGATCCTACCATCATCTAACCTATCCAACCCCAACTTCCTATGTACCTTTCGTGTCGCTCCCTTCTTGTTTCGCTTCGTAGGTCGACATAGAGATTTTCGATGGAATTCCAAGATTTCACTCTCAAACAAGTGCTACTTTGAGGCCTATGGCAAGTGATTCATAGAAAAACTCTCTAATGGTCCACTTGTTCAAATTTAGGTTTTCTAGGGTGAGGCATTTGATTCCACAAATCGCGAAAAAGTCTAGCTCGATGCTATCGCCGGACCGAAACTTCTTTGTTTGTAGTTCGCGCTGAAATCAACGCCAGCCAGCCCCTAATGTCACATCCGTAAAAACATATATTAACGGTTGGGGAACGCAATGTAATTGATCCTACCATCATCTAACCTATCCACCCCAACTTCCTATGTACCTTTCGTGTCGCTCCCCTTCTTGTTTCGTTCGTAGGTCGATTATAGAGATTTTCGATGGAATTCCAAGATTTCACTCTCAACAAGTGCTACTTTGAGGCCTATGGCAAGTGATTCATAGAAAAAAACTCTCTAATGGTCCACTTGTTCAAATTTAGGTTTCTAGGGTGAGGCATTTGATTCCACAAATCCGCGAAAAAGTCTAGCTCGATGCTATCACCGACCGAAACTTCTTTTTGTTTGTAGTTCGCGCTGAAATCAACGCCAGCCAGCCCCCTAATGTCACATCCGTAAAACATATATTAACGGTTGGGGAACGCAATGTAATTGATCCTACCATCATCTAACCTATCCACCCCAACTTCCTATGTACCTTTCGTGTCGCTCCCTTCTTGTTTCGGTTCGTAGGTCGACATAGAGAGATTTTCGATGGAATTCCAAGATTTCACTCTCAACAAGTGCTACTTTGAGGCCTATGGCAAGTGATTCATAGAAAAACGCTCTCTAATGGTCCACTTGTTCAAATTTAGGTTTCTAGGGTGAGGCATTTGATTCCACAACCGCAAAAAGTCTAGCTCGATGCTATCACCGATTGAAAACTTCTTTTTGTTTGTAGTTCGCGCTGAAATCAACGCCGCCAGCCCCTAATGTCACATCCGTAAAATATATATTAACGGGTTGGGGAACGCAATGTAATTGATCCTACCATCATCTAACCTATCCAACCCCAACTTCCTATGTACCTTTCGTGTCGCTCCCTTCTTGTTTCGTCGTAGGTCGACATATAGAGATTTTCGATGGAATTCCAAGATTTCACTCTCAACAAGTGCTACTTTGAGGCCTATGGCAAGTGATTCATAGAAAAAAAACTCTAATGGTCCACTTGTTCAAATTTAGGTTCTCTAGGGTGAGGCATTTGATTCCACAACCGCGAAAAAAAGTCTAGCTCGATGCTATCACCGACCGAAACTTCTTTTGTTTGTAGTTCGCGCTGAAATCAACGCCGCCAGCCCCTAATGTCACATCCGTAAAACATATATTAACGGTTGGGGAACGCAATGTAATTGATCCTACCATCATCTAACCTATCCACCCCAACTTCCTATGTACCTTTCGTGTCGCTCCCCTTCTTGTTTCGTTCAGTAGGTCGATATAGAGATTTTCGATGGAATTCCAAGATTTCACTCTAAACAAGTGCTACTTTGAGGCCTATGGCAAGTGATTCTTAGAAAAAAACTCTAATGGTCCACTTGTTCAAATTTAGGTTTTCTAGGGTGAGGCATTTGATTCCACAACCGCGAAAAAGTCTAGCTCGATGCTATCGCGGACCGAAACTTCTCTTTGTTTGTAGTTCGCGCTGAAATCAACGCCAAAGAGCCCCTAATGTCACATCCGTAAACATATATTAACGGTTGGGGAACGCAATGTAATTGATCCTACCATCATCTAACCTATCCACCCCAACTTCCTATGTACCTTTCGTGTCGCTCCCTTCTTGTTTCGTTCAGAGGTCGACATAGAGATTTTTCGATGGAATTCCAAGATTTCACTCTCAAACAAGTGCTACTTTGAGGCCTATGGCAAGTGATTCATAGAAAAACTCTCTAATGGTCCACTTGTTCAAATTTAGGTTTTCTAGGGTGAGGCATTTGATTCCACAAATCGCGAAAAAGTCTAGCTCGATGCTATCACGACCGAAACTTCTTTTTGTTTGTAGTTCGCGCTGAAATCAACGCCGCCAGCCCCTAATGTCACATCCGTAAAACATATATTAACGGTTGGGGAACGCAATGTAATTGATCCTACCATCATCTAACCTATCCACCCCAACTTCCTATGTGTCCTTTCGTGTCGCTCCCTTCTTGTTTCGCTCGTAGGTCGACATAGAGATTTTCGATGGAATTCCAAGATTTCACTCTAAACAAGTGCTACTTTGAGGCCTATGGCAAGTGATTCATAGAAAAACTCTCTAATGGTCCACTTGTTCAAATTTAGGTTTCTAGGGTGAGGCATTTGATTCCACAACCCGTGAAAAGTCTAGCTCGATGCTATCACGGATTGAAACTTCTTTGTTTGTAGTTCGCTACTGAAATCAACGCCAGCAAATCCCTAATGTCACATCCGTAAACATATATTAACGGGTTGGGGAACGCAATGTAATTGATCCTACCATCATCTAACCTATCCACCCCAACTTCCTATGTACCTTTCGTGTCGCTCCCTTCTTGTTTCGGTTCGTAGGTCGACATAGAGATTTTCGATGGAATTCCAAGATTTCACTCTCAAACAAGTGCTACTTTGAGGCCTATGGCAAGTGATTCATAGAAAAACTCTCTAATGGTCCACTTGTTCAAATTTAGGTTTCTAGGGTGAGGCATTTGATTCCACAACCGCGAAAAAAGTCTAGCTCGATGCTATCACGGATCGAAACTTCTTTTTGTTTGTAGTTCGCGCTGAAATCAACGCCGCAGCCCCCTAATGTCACATCCGTAAACATATATTAACGGTTGGGGAACGCAATGTAATTGATCCTACCATCATCTAACCTATCCACCCCAACTTCCTATGTACCTTTCGTGTCGCTCCCTTCTTGTTTCGTTCAGTAGGTCGACATAGAGATTTTCGATGGAATTCCAAGATTTCACTCTCAACAAGTGCTACTTTGAGGCCTATGGCAAGTGATTCATAGAAAAAAACTCTCTAATGGTCCACTTGTTCAAATTTAGGTTTCTAGGGTGAGGCATTTGATTCCACAACCGCAAAAAGTCTAGCTCGATGCTATCGCCGACCGAAAACTTCTTTTTGTTTGTAGTTCGCGCTGAAATCAACGCCGCCAGCCCCTAATGTCACATCCGTAAAACATATATTAACGGTTGGGGAACGCAATGTAATTGATCCTACCATCATCTAACCTATCCACCCCAACTTCCTATGTACCTTTCGTGTCGCTCCCTTCTTGTTTCGTTCGTAGGTCGACATAGAGATTTTCGATGGAATTCCAAGATTTCACTCTAAACAAGTGCTACTTTGAGGCCTATGGCAAGTGATTCATAGAAAAACTCTCTAATGGTCCACTTGTTCAAATTTAGGTTTCTAGGGTGAGGCATTTGATTCCACAAATCCGCAAAAAGTCTAGCTCGATGCTATCGCCGGACTGAAACTTCTTTTTGTTTGTAGTTCGCGCTGAAATCAACGCCAGCCAAATTCCTAATGTCACATCCGTAAACATATATTAACGGTTGGGGAACGCAATGTAATTGATCCTACCATCATCTAACCTATCCACCCCAACTTCCTATGTACCTTTCGTGTCGCTCCCTTCTTGTTTCGTTCGTAGGTCGACATAGAGATTTTCGATGGAATTCCAAGATTTCACTCTCAACAAGTGCTACTTTGAGGCCTATGGCAAGTGATTCATAGAAAAAACTCTAATGGTCCACTTGTTCAAATTTAGGTTTTCTAGGGTGAGGCATTTGATTCCACAACCGCAAAAGTCTAGCTCGATGCTATCACGGACCGAAACTTCTTTGTTTGTAGTTCGCGCTGAAATCAACGCCAGCCAGCCCCTAATGTCACATCCGTAAACATATATTAACGGTTGGGGAACGCAATGTAATTGATCCTACCATCATCTAACCTATCCACCCCAACTTCCTATGTACCTTTCGTGTCGCTCCCTTTTGTTTCGGTTCGTAGGTCGACATAGAGATTTTCGATGGAATTCCAAGATTTCACTCTCAACAAGTGCTACTTTGAGGCCTATGGCAAGTGATTCATAGAAAAACTCTCTAATGGTCCACTTGTTCAAATTTAGGTTTTCTAGGGTGAGGCATTTGATTCCACAAATCCGCAAAAAGTCTAGCTCATGCTATCACCGATTGGAAACTTCTTTTTGTTTGTAGTTCGCTACTGAAATCAACGCCAGCCAGCCCCTAATGTCACATCCAAAAAACATATATTAACGGTTGGGGAACGCAATGTAATTGATCCTACCATCATCTAACCTATCCACCCCAACTTCCTATGTACCTTTCGTGTCGCTCCCTTTCTTGTTTCGTTCGTAGGTCGACATAGAGATTTTCGATGGAATTCCAAGATTTCACTCTCAACAAGTGCTACTTTGAGGCCTATGGCAAGTGATTCATAGAAAAACTCTCTAATGGTCCACTTGTTCAAATTTAGGTTTTCTAGGGTGAGGCATTTGATTCCACAACCGCGAAAAAGTCTAGCTCGATGCTATCGCGGACCGAAACTTCTTTTGTTTGTAGTTCGCGCTGAAATCAACGCCAGCAGCCCCTAATGTCACATCCGAAACATATATTAACGGTTGGGAACGCAATGTAATTGATCCTACCATCATCTAACCTATCCACCCCAACTTCCTATGTACCTTTCGTGTCGCTTCCCTTCTTGTTTCGTTCAGAGGTCGACATAGAGATTTTCATGGAATTCCAAGATTTCACTCTAAACAAGTGCTACTTTGAGGCCTATGGCAAGTGATTCATAGAAAAACTCTAATGGTCCACTTGTTCAAATTTAGGTTCTCTAGGTGAGGCATTTGATTCCACAAATCCGCGAAAAAGTCTAGCTCATGCTATCGCTATCACGATTGGAAACTTCTTTGTTTGTAGTTCGCTAGCTGAAATCAACGCCGCCAGTCCCCTAATGTCACATCCGTAAACATATATTAACGCTGGGGAACGCAATGTAATTGATCCTACCATCATCTAACCTATCCACCCCAACTTCCTATGTACCTTTCGTGTCGCTCCCTTCTTGTTTCGTTCAGTAGGTCGACATAGAGATTTTCGATGGAATTCCAAGATTTCACTCTCAACAAGTGCTACTTTGAGGCCTATGGCAAGTGATTCATAGAAAAACTCTCTAATGGTCCACTTGTTCAAATTTAGGTTTTCTAGGGTGAGGCATTTGATTCCACAAATCGCGAAAAGTCTAGCTCGATGCTATCACGGACCGAAACTTCTTTTTTGTTTGTAGTTCGCGCTGAAATCAACGCCAAAGAGCCCCTAATGTCACATCCGTAAACATATATTAACGGTTGGGGAACGCAATGTAATTGATCCTACCATCATCTAACCTATCCACCCCAACTTCCTATGTACCTTTCGTGTCGCTCCCTTCTTGTTTCGGTTCGTTGGTCGACATAGAGATTTTCATGGAATTCCAAGATTTCACTCTCAACAAGTGCTACTTTGAGGCCTATGGCAAGTGATTCATAGAAAAAACTCTCTAATGGTCCACTTGTTCAAATTTAGGTTCTCTAGGGTGAGGCATTTGATTCCACAACCGCAAAAAGTCTAGCTCATGCTATCACGGACCGAAACTTCTTTGTTTGTAGTTCGCGGCCGAAATCAACGCCAGCCAATTCCCTAATGTCACATCCGTAAACATATATTAACGGGTTGGGGAACGCAATGTAATTGATCCTACCATCATCTAACCTATCCACCCCAACTTCCTATGTACCTTTCGTGTCGCTCCCTTCTTGTTTCGGTTCAGAGGTCGACATAGAGATTTTCGATGGAATTCCAAGATTTCACTCTCAACAAGTGCTACTTTGAGGCCTATGGCAAGTGATTCATAGAAAAACGCTCTAATGGTCCACTTGTTCAAATTTAGGTTTCTAGGGTGAGGCATTTGATTCCACAACCGCGAAAAAGTCTAGCTCATGCTATCACGATTGAAACTTCTTTTGTTTGTAGTTCGCGCTGAAATCAACGCCAGCAAATTCCCTAATGTCACATCCGTAAACATATATTAACGGTTGGGGAACGCAATGTAATTGATCCTACCATCATCTAACCTATCCACCCCAACTTCCTATGTACCTTTCGTGTCGCTTCCCTTCTTGTTTCGTTCGTAGGTCGACATAGAGATTTTCGATGGAATTCCAAGATTTCACTCTAAACAAGTGCTACTTTGAGGCCTATGGCAAGTGATTCATAGAAAAACTCTCTAATGGTCCACTTGTTCAAATTTAGGTTTTCTAGGGTGAGGCATTTGATTCCACAAATCGCGAAAAGTCTAGCTCATGCTATCGCCGATTGAAACTTCTTTGTTTGTAGTTCGCGCTGAAATCAACGCCGCCAGCCCCTAATGTCACATCCGTAAAACATATATTAACGGTTGGGGAACGCAATGTAATTGATCCTACCATCATCTAACCTATCCACCCCAACTTCCTATGTACCTTTCGTGTCGCTCCCTTCTTGTTTCGGCTTCGTAGGTCGACATAGAGATTTTCGATGGAATTCCAAGATTTCACTCTCAACAAGTGCTACTTTGAGGCCTATGGCAAGTGATTCATAGAAAAAAACTCTAATGGTCCACTTGTTCAAATTTAGGTTTCTAGGGTGAGGCATTTGATTCCACAACCGTGAAAAAAGTCTAGCTCATGCTATCGCGGACCGAAACTTCTTTTTGTTTGTAGTTCGCGGCTGAAATCAACGCCGCCAAATTCCTAATGTCACATCCGAAACATATATTAACGGTTGGGAAACGCAATGTAATTGATCCTACCATCATCTAACCTATCCACCCCAACTTCCTATGTACCTTTCGTGTCGCTCCCTTCTTGTTTCGCTCAGAGGTCGACATAGAGATTTTCATGGAATTCCAAGATTTCACTCTCAACAAGTGCTACTTTGAGGCCTATGGCAAGTGATTCATAGAAAAACTCTAATGGTCCACTTGTTCAAATTTAGGTTCGCTAGGGTGAGGCATTTGATTCCACATCCGCAAAAAGTCTAGCTCGATGCTATCACGGACCGAAACTTCT